>VNJZ01005751.1:0-27929 GCA_008042795.1 Drosophila asahinai | reverse complement strand
GCGTCCTTTAAATCCAGTTTGGATATAATATTAGCTTTTGGTAGGCGGGAAAAGATGCCATCAATGCTGGTCAACGGATAGGCGTCCTTTTTTGTTGCAGCATTTAATTTGCGCGCATCTAAACATAAACGAATCTTATTTGGCTTAACGACGAGTCTCATTGGAGAACTCCAAGCGCTGGTCGAGGGTTCAATTACATCGAGAGACAGCATCCTATCGATCTCGGCGTATAGAAGTTTTTCTACGGCAGGACTCACAGGATAGAATCGTTGCTTCACTGGTCTTGCATTATCGACGTCTATGTGGTGCTGGTTCAACGAGGTTCGTCCTAGGCCTTGTAAACTATTCGGGAAGAGCTGTTTAACTACTTCCAGTTGTTGTTGCTGAATTTTGGTAAGAGGATAAGATGTGTTGTCTTTAAAGTTTATGGAGAGGGAATCTTCTTCTATAGCACTTATAACACTCGGGGCTATTTGGAAGAGTTTCCAGAAATCTATTCCAAGAATTAATCTTTATTTTATAGAGGGGATGACATAGAGCTTCATTTGATTAGTCTTGTCTTTGTATCGAACCAAAACATTCAGCAGTCCAGTTACCTCATGAGCATTGCCATCGGCTGTTTTGACATGAGATTTAATGGGCTTAAATTCAGAATACTGGCTAAAGTTTTCTGTTGCTGAGTCAGCGCCGATGCAGCATACATTAGCTTCTGTATCTAAAAGAAGACCCTGTTCAGTAAAAGTAAGAAAAGCTACCTCTGCGTAACACCGCATAACGCTTTTACTAAAAATCGCTGATACCAGTAGCTTACGATCTTTCTTAATGTTATTATAATAAGTTCTTATTCTTACTGTATTTCGTTTCGATCTTTTAACAAGGGGTTCTTCATTTAAAATTCGATTTTTAATCTCTAATCGATCCTCGTTCTTTGATGAGCCCCTATTAGTGACTGTATTACTCAAGATTTCGGGAGCAGCTTTTTGTTGCTTGCTGCTCCCAGAATTTCTCGATCCTCGGCCTTTTGATGAGCCCCTATTAGTGACTGTACTACTCAAGATTTCGGGAGCAGCTTTTTGTTGCTTGCTGCTCCCTTCAAGCGGTTTTCCGCCTGGCGGTCAATACAAGTTTTGCACTGTGGCTTGCAGACACTAACTTTCCCACAGCCGTAGACAAAAAAATCTTTGGGCTTGAGAACAACTTTCCCATGTGTGACCTTCTACGTCACAATTCCAACAAATGAGTTTTGTCGAAGCCTGCCGAATAGCTGCAACTTCCTCGTTATGATGAGGTTCTTCGTCGCTTTCGGCATAGGACTCCTCCACCGCATATATCTGCCTTCGATATGCAGGTGGCTTTAGTTTAGTTGACATTTCTGTTTTGTAACTAAGTTCTTTAGAAAGAGATTCTTGCATCTGCACCAATTTGCGCAAATGGCTTACAGAGAGGATAGGCTGAAAAAGTATCTGCTGACGAGTTTCTGGTAGAAGATTGTTTTTAAGGATTTCTAATACTTCTTCGTCATCCATCTGAGTTAAATTTTGTTCAATTAACGACACAACTGCATCGTAGAAGACAGCCAAAGGCTCTCCGTGCTTTTGTTTTCTTGAACGGACTCTCTCCTTGCTGCGAAAATCAGATGTAAAATCTTTATATTGCAACCTTAAGGCAACACAGAATTCTGACCAATTTATTTCGGATACCTGTCTATGATATCTCCAATACCCAGTCCTGTCCTGTAAACAAGATGTGCAAGTGTTTACACATGGAAGGAAAGTCACTGTCAAGTGTAGTATCTGTTAAGGATTGAATTCTGTATATAAATTGTTCAACAGTGATACCAGCTTCCCCACCATCATATTGCAATTTCCATTTTTGCATTATATCTGCGACTTTTGCTGGATTTCTGATAGAGCTATTTGTGGATAGTATAGGTTGGACAGGAGCAGCAGCGGATGGCCCACTTGGCACACTCGCCACACTTGGTCCTTCATTTTTTATCTGGGTACCAAGCCTTAGATTGGACATTACACGACTTACGATTTCTTCTATCATATTCTGTACTACTCGATAATCAGGCTCGTTCAGTAACTGAGAATTATTTTGACGAGAGAAACTGCTGGATTAGTACTATGACTTGTGTCTGCACCTGCCACATTTTGTGTCTCGATCTGAAGTTGTTGTTCGGGATTATTTCTGGCATAGTTGCGAGTGATCGGACAAAGAGCTCTATTGTTAGCTGGAGCTACTGAAGCTGTAGAAGCAAGAGGGATTGGTGGACTTTGTACCATCCCAAATCCGTTTGGCGAACAATTTCCCACTACCAGCTTTAACGATTGCTGGATAACTGGTGCGACACAGTTCGGACATTCGTTATGTTTCAATAACCAATTTTCCAAGCAAGTTTTGTGAAAAATATGTTGCCAATTTGTGATTAGACACGGCTGAGCGTCTGTCATAACCTCACAGCATATCAGGCAATTATTTCATGCTGCGAGAACGTTATTTGCATCAACCTCCTCCAGATGTTGGGGGCTATGTTGTAGAGGCATATTTACAATTTAAGTTTTTGTTAATTAAATATTTTAGTTTATCCGGTCCTAGGAACTTAACAATAACTTAATTTCAGTTAATGAATGGCTTAAAATAAAGATTGAAACTAAATTTTTTTTGGTCTATTGAAACAAATTAAGATAAAGCGCTAATTCGCACCCAATTACACTTTTATTGCCGCCACTATCTAATAGTTCTACATGTACTTTTCCTAATATTTCAATGTAAGAAAAAAGTCTGATATCCTGATTTTTATGAATTAATTCAGAAATTATGAACTTTTTGAGCTCATTTTTGTTCCTTTAATAAACTCGGATACGATTTGCTGAACGTGTTAGGAAGTGATAGTCATCCGACTGACTTATGTTTTTGTTGAGCTCCTTTTGAATCCGGATGTGGTACGGTGTGAAATTTAATACCCGATTAGAATCTTATTTTCCCGGATTACCGTACCCGTTTGAAATTTAATCCAATTCTAGTTGGGGACATTCGACACGGCGAGATGACGAATATCCCGTGCCAAGTTTTCCGGGGAAGGTGAGCATTTTTGGCAGCTAGGCCGTTACGTGTTGATGGCTCCGCAACCATAACAAAAGATGCGTCGGATTTTCAGACAGTCTTGATATCTGTGTCCTGTCTCATCACAGTTCCAACACTTAATTTTGTCAGAAGTGCGAACGCCGCATATCACTTCTGGCAATTCCTTATCCGGATTTACTACAGTTTCTTGCTCCCACTGCACAACATTAAGGGCATTTCTGGGATTCGGACGGACATTTGGTCTTCACCGGAAGCCCCTAAAGAATTTCTCTGCCTATGACATTCCTTGCGAAGACTAGTTAGACTTGGAGTCGATACATTAAGGAGTTCGTGTTTCAAATCGGATCGTAAGTTGTATCTTACTTCGGTTATTTCCACGTCTGATAAAGGTTCTCTTAAAGCATTCGCGATGTTGAGCATAGCATCTACAAACTCATTAAATGTTTTATTACTACTCTGGCTTCGCCTTCGAAATGCGTATTTTATGTCCCTATCAGTTCACTGATCCTAATATCTATCTTTTAGACGATCGCACAAACTGAACCTGGTCATCGTATTTGAAGTTCGATGTACTCGCCAATAGAAAGTCAATGCTGGACCCGCAAGCAAGAGACTTGCAAACTGGTACAGTAACTCGAAGTTTCTATTTCGGCGCTGCGACGTCAAACAGTTAACTTGATAAATCAAATCTTTTATAGGAATATCGTTATTCGAGCCACTGAACTTCAAATACCAATTGGAAATTACCCCAGGTCTTTCTACTGAGTAATCAGTTCCATTTGCGGAATCGCTAATTGGGTTATTTCTATGATCATTCTTCCGAAAGTTACTTATACGATGCATTCTAGCTGAGGCTCCGCACAAGCGTCTCGCACGTGTGAGGCAAGATTTATATCCGCTAGGGATACACCTATCTGATCTGCAATTGTTGCGGCCAAACTTTCTCTAAGGTTATCTAAAGAACTAGCTATTATTTGTCGAACATGATCTTCAGTAATGTTTCGGTAGTTTGCAGCTAGGCCCTGCCGTGCTGATTCGCGGCTCGACGGTGTATTCTGATGTGGCATTGGTAGATTAGACAGGTTTGGTGCGTTCCTCGAACTATTTCTAGTGGTAGGTCGAGATCTAGGTACGGCTCCAGATCGTGAGCTGCCTGCAGCTGCGACGCTTGGCGCTTGTAAAGCCTGTGCTCTCGCTTCGATGGGTGGCGGCTCTTGATTCGTTATTTCTACTCGAGAAAGGTGCTGTCGGCACAAAGGCCAGGTCTCGTTGGTTTCCAACCAAGTGAATAAACACGTTGTGTGAAATTGATGTCTACATGGTGTTGTTATTTGTTCGTCAATAGCATCGACTTCATTACAAATTGTACAGAAAAACGCTTCATTGACTGGTACTACGGCTGCGAGATTTTCAACGCTGTGTCTTACAGATATATTGTGAGCTTGCCGTTAAGATATATATTTTCTTATCTGCTCTTATATAAAATAAAGTGGCAATTTTTTGTCGTGTTTTAACTCAAAAACGGGCTCATCTAGCTAAATCAAATGTTTAGGCTTTGATGTGACTACTTAGTAGATGAGTTTTGTGAAGTTTGCATAAAATTGGTTTAGCGGTTCTTCATAATAATAGTTCTACATGTACTTTTACAAATATTTCAGTGTGAGAAAATGGTATAATATCCTGATTTTTATGAATTAATGCAGAAATTATGAACTTTTTAGAGCTCATTTTTGTTCCTGTAATAAACTCGGATACGATTTGCTGAACGTATTCGAAAGTTATAGTCATCTGACTGACTTATGTTTTTTTTTTAGCTCCTTTTGAATTCGGATGTGGTACGTTTAATATCTGGTTTTTCCGGTTTACCATACCCCTTTGAAATTGAATGTTACGTCGGTGGTGTCGTTGTGCCTCAGTCCTTGGAGGACATAGGGCTGAGGATGTGGCCGCCCGGATAGCAGACACGATTTGTGCAGCTGAGCTCGCCGGATTTGGGGTGGGTTCATTGGATGCCACTATCCTCTCCAAACGTAATCAGATCAATTATTTACGTGTCTGAAAAATATAAGAAATCGTTCGTCAGTCTGTCTTCTGTCCACCTGGCCCCGCAATCAGATTTATGCTTGATCGTAAAAACGATCGTGCTATGTTTTGGCCGTTTTCCCTCCTCATTCGCAAACTTCGTGCGATTTTGGATCGTCGCGGGCCGAGCAATACGATCCCCTTTTGTTCATGTCGTTCGTCAAAAGTTATGTAATTTTATTGACCCAGTCTTCCGTTCGTACCAATGCCCTCCTTTTAATGGGTTTCTCCCAATGCATATCTTGTTGTTTTAAGTTCACATTACAAGTTTATTATAAAGGTAATTAAATTGTGTATTGGACATTTAAAGTGTATCAAAAGGTGTGTTTGTTATAGTCAGTGTGATTGACTTAAATGGTTTAAGTAATATTTTGGTGTACTTAAGAAAATAGTGTATCTTTGGGAAGCTAATATTTTTGTTCACATGGTATGTAGTGTATATGGGGCCACGATTATATATATATATATATATATATATAAATATGTTTGATAATATTGGGAAAAATGTCCCGTTGACTCACCCTCTGTTATTCCATCGTTGAGGGCTCTCGTTCCGGAGTTGAGGTTTTATTTGTTGGGAAAGTTACGTAGAATTATAATATCGTGCTTTGTTTTTGGGGTTATAAATTCACTAAATGCACAATCTTTTTACTTAATGATTTAAAAAAAAAAACATTAAAAAATATAGAAAGTGTATAGATGTTGAGAAATGAATTTATATGTTCAGGAAATTGTTGTGGCGGTTTTTCTTTTATATGTTTGTTGTCAGATTGTTTTTGTTATGCCGTTATTGAACAAGGATCACCTTTGTTGGTGAATTGGTTGCTCCTTCATGTTGGTCGATGCTCCCCAATTACTTGTTAGATCTCTTGGATATCAGAGACATCCTTCAGGTTTTTATGACGTTGAAGATTGGGGTTGCTGTTAAAGGAATTAGGCTATGCCTAGTGATTACTCGTAGTATTGTTAAAATAGGTCCATTAGGATTTACATGGTACGCGGCACTGTTCAACGGGATGTGGTAACTGACTGCATCGCACATTTTCCGCGGTCGCGAAAAGCTATCCGACTTTTAAACCTATGCGCTTTGTACGCATTCACTTTGGTCTTGGGGGAGTTCGAGTCTTTCCGAACAGACTTCCCGTCCTTAGCTCTTTGACTTCGACTCTCCCCAGTACGGCTATATTGGGGTTTTTTATATCCAAAGACTGTGCCAAGTATTGCCTAGGAATAGAACACAAAAGTGTTCTCATCTAGTGTCATCCATTCCCCTATTTTCGCCTCTTGGCTGGAGTTATATTTGGGTCGTCCTTGTTCTAATGTTTGCTAGTTCAACAAAATCGGCAGTGCTGGGTTGCAGGTGATTGCATGGCCCAATTTGGCGAGTTTAGGCGGTGTCATCTGCCAGATCCAAATTTTTGTGCAATCTTGCCCGTGTTGATTTTCTAGAGCACTAGCGCATTGGCTATTCTTGATTTTCTTCCGTGTTAACCAAATAACTAACGTCTGCCCTAACCGGCGTACGTAACAATATGGGCATGCATTCGATTATGGATATATGTTGGTACAGTAGAGAGCCAAGAAGTGGACTCTATTTGAATTGATGGAACAGAAAAAATTATGTAGAGAAAAAAGAAATATGGAACACACAAGACAAAAAATATCGCGACAGCGGCGGACTTTTCGGCGAACAGGGAAACTCCCGAAACTAGTGCACACCGGTTGGCTGATATTAATTATTTTTATTTTTCACCACACAATTTCACTTTTAGTCGGCGAATTTTTTCTTGGAGGCAGAATTGCACTGAACTATGTGCATAAGTTGGCACGCGTATGTACATATGCATGCACATATACCTTGACTGTTGGCAACAACGGGGAAACGAAGAAGAAGGCAAGGAATATGGCGACGCACACAAAGCGGAGACGGATGGAAAATTTGACGTGGAACATACATTCCTCAACTGCCGTTATGTCGGGAAAACTCGGACATGGGGTTGACATGAAAAATTACAGCAGTGTGAGCGAAGTTTAATGTTCGGACCAATGCTAAAGACTGGCGGAAGGGCAAAAGAAAGCTAGAAAGAAAAATCGGGGGCGTCGTGGTAAATTATTCAATGCGGATGCGCGTCAGGTTTATTTCGCTGCATACATGTAACTAACTTAGGCTTAGACATAAGACCCCGCTCCCGCCCGCTATAAGGTACTTTAACGCACTCCATGGAGTTTCTTCATACTCTTTTAAATATAATAATAATAATATTTCTGAAACTTCAAAATCGGAATCGTTAAAGCTGTAAATTACATTCCAACCAAGCTGTAAAAATTTTTTACGCTCAAGTAAAATTGTGTGAAAAAACACAAGGCAAACAGTAATTTTGTATACTTGCTTGGATCACTGCAAATTTCCATATCAACTTCATTTATATTATTATATAAGCGTTTTATATTTGACTTAATTCTGCGAGGAGGTTCTGTCGTCATTTTAATACTCGTTTGTAATATCGATATAGGAAAATCCGGATGAGGGCTTGAGCTGAGCCATAAACGAAATTTTTTGTGTAATTTCATAGACTGCATTGTATTAATCATCTTGTCCAGAGTAGGCATCCAACTTAAAGATAAATGACAATTTGCTAAAAATATCCAATTGCCATCTCTAATGCCATCCATAATTAACTTTGTTGCCACAGGAGCTTGTCCTTGCCCCAAACTGAGTGAATACATACGTTGGGCCATTTTAACAGATTCAGACAATGTTATAAGGGATTGGGCAGGATCAACTCCCGGTGATAACACAAATATAAGTGAAGTTTGCGATATGGATTCTTCGAAAGTAGCCTTGAGATCAAGAACGGATGGATCAACATACCGAGGCCCAAGCTTAGTGTTAATAAATTGAGTCATACAAAATGATATTCGATCTGGTCTTAATGAGCGTAAAACGCAAAATTTCTGAAAATCTGTCAATTTATCATTCCATTCGCCAACAGGGTCCTCTTGTTCTGGAAAAGTAGTGACATACCAACCTGTAAGTTAAGTTATTTACAAACAAGGTTATGAAACATATATTTATAACTACCATTCCAAGCCTTGAAATTTTGTTCAAAAGAGTATATTATACCATGAATCCCTGCGACATCATCTAGCTTAGTAATATTATCCTAGTTTTGTTAATTTATCCACCCTTGATTTGTAAAAGTTAAGGCACATATCTTTTTAGTTTAAAACATTTTGTAATCCTTACATGGTGCTGAATTAAGAGCCTTTCTATACTTATCTAAAACTATTTCGCCCTTTAAAATAAAATCACACGCTTCTTCCACAAATTTTCCAGCATTTGCAAGAATTTTCGCGGTCATATTTATTGAAAATAGTAGCTTGTGATGGTCGAAGATCGTTTGTTGTATATTCAACGAAAACAGCTCTGTTTGAATTGCTTTCCATGAGGCCATCCACTCCGAAATTCCACAAGCACCCACAGCTGTTCCACTTGCAGCGGTCGGCATAATTTTTTGCTGCATCAAATAAAACCTTGCAGATAGCCTTATTTTTATTGCAGTTAACATATATAACGGAACGGCTGGAATCTGACCACTATATCTTATAGCTGCCATAGGAATGATCGGAAAATTAATGGAACAACAAATTTAATTTCTCTTTTTCAACGTATTTCTATAAATTTCGAGATATAGTTTTTTTTAGATTCTAGAATTACGGGTATAATTTCATTAAGATCGGACAACTATATCATATTGGTGTCATAAAAACGATCGGTCGGTTTATATGAACGTGTAAAATTCTACATGAAAATGTAAAATATGTAAGTAATTTTACAAATTTCGATCATTTCCAATTTTACCAAAATTAATCGACTTTCAATGATCCAATTGCAGACTGCAGCGGTATACAAACTACGGCTTACCGAAGTAAACTTCCTTTTATTTTTTCGATTAAAAAACACTCAAATGGAAGCTCCACCGGAGATCCCTGCTCTGATCTACGAAAGGAAGTGAGTACATTTAAACACATCGTTAAGTCGTCACTGGAGATAGAGTAATATGGCGGCCGAGGATAAAATGCCACCTTGCGGAAATAGGAAAGAATTGAAAGCAATCATTGTGCATTTTGGTGTACTCTGTGGTCGACTTTTGGACCAATTTCACCTAAGGAGAAGATTTGATAAATAAACACAATAATAGGAAAAAAGACAAGGGCTATTAAAACAGTTTTCTCCAGTTGGGCAATCCGACGGAATGATATACAAATAATAATAATAAAATTTAAATTGTTAGATTAAGAATTTCTTATGCACAAATTTTGTTAAAGTTTAAGCTTTATGACCTAATTTATTGAAACTCATTGTGACTAGCGCACTAAATTATAAATAAGTTTTTTTAAACTTGTAGCGTTAGGAAGGCAAATAAAATCAAATCGAAAAAATAAATATTCTTGATCAGCGTCACCACCTGAGTCGATTTAGCCATGTCCGTCTGTCTGTACGTGTGAAACAACAGATATCAGAGACTATAAGAGCTAGAGTTTCCAAATTTGGTGACAACATGAGAATTGGTTGCACGCAGATCAAGATTGCTTTAAAATTTGACCGCTCCCACTTCCGCCCCAAAAATCGTAAATAATAAAGCCCAAGACACACACAAGAGAGAAGAAGAAAACTAACTTCCCCCCTCTGGCCCGCCAACATTACCACAGCCGAAAATTGATAACGCAAGAGTGGCCGCTGCGATTCTTAAGACTGGATTCAGCGCTTACTTAAATAGCCACTTCTGTTGGGAGTCGGTCGCCAGCTAAAGTTTACTGATGAGACTCGATGTGGTATCGGTCGAAATATGTATAGACAACCCCGCTGTGCAATAAGATCTGTGTGTAACCATGGCATATAATCGCGTTTTGACTTGCGTACGAGAAATTAAGCCGGTTAGACCTCGAGTTAGCTCTCCACCGCCAATAACAAATATAGGTCGCCTAATGTACAAACATTAAAAAAACAAGTAAGAAAGCTACAGTCGACTGTGCTCTACTGTGAGATACCCGGTACCTAAACGTTTGCGCTTCACACTAAAAGGCAAACTAAAATTGTATATACATACATTGTACATACATACATTGGCGCCATTATATCGCACGGCCAAGGCTCGAATGCGCCACCTGTCGGCTACAGCTTGCAACAGCAGTGCCTTATGGCGGTGTGTTAAAATTCAAACCTTATTGCTAATATCTCCCATGTTTATCATCCGATTTTATTTAAGTTTTCAGGAAACGTCCGTCTCTATTTAATTAATTTATTGTATCTATTAACTTTAAGCCGAAAATCACGCATATAGCTAATATAACGTTTTTATGATTTTCAGGGGCGGAGTGGGCGTGGCCAAATTTTAAAACAAACTTGATCTGCCTGCAACAAATTCCAATGTTTTCACCAAATTTCGTAACTCTAGCTCTTACAGTCTCTGAGATCTGTTGTTTCACACGGACAGACAGACAGACAGACGGACAGAAGGACATGGCTAAATCGACTCGTCTGGTGACGCTGATCAAAAATATATATCCTTTATAGGTCGGAGATTTCTCCTTCTGCCTGTTACATACATTCTCGGTTGGCACTTACTTATAATACCCTTGTACCCTATGGGTACCGGGTATAAAAATTCAAAATACAAAATATTTTAGATTGAACACGAGCCAATCCTGCAAAATGTAAGTGCATCAGCCGCGTAGACAATTGGGCCTTTACCGATATTACATATGAAGCGGCCATATTAATACTATGCTTCGACAACTGTCGACCTAAAAATCTCGCAAACCTGCATATCCAAAAGATTGTAAACCAAATAATTCCATTTTTTTGCATTACCCAACTTTAGCAGAAATGAAATGAAATATATTAATTGAATAAAAAGAGAAAACTAAAAAAGTCAATAAAATAAAAGTTCGATAAAAGTTTCCATGGATTTTGTTGGATTTGAACTCAGTCCTTTCTTGCATGCAAAACGTTTGCCAAGCGCTGAGACCTCTAGGCAATGCCGAATTCTCGAAATTGTCACATGTACAATTTCCACAATTTCTTAATTAAATTACGCTTTTTTATTATTATTATTAAAATTTAAAAAAACGAGAAAGAAAGCTAGCTTCGGTAAACCGAAGATGGTATACCCTTGCAGTCTGCAATTGGATCATTGAAAATCGAACCATTTTAGTAATGTTGAAAAAATATAGAATTTTGCAAATTTTACATTTTACATGAATTTTACATTTTCATATAAATCAAACGATCGCTTCTATGGCAGCTATATGATATAGTGGTCCGATCTTAATCAAATTAAAATCGTAATTCTAGAACAATAAAAAACTGCTATAACTGAAAATTTACATTGAAAAATGGCAGCTATAGGATATAGTAATCCGATTTCGGTCGTTCCGACATATATACTGCGTGCTAAAGAAATAAGACTATGCTGAAAAGTTCAGCTCGATAGCTCAAAAACTGAGAGACTAGTTCGCGTAGAAACCGACAGACGGAGAGACGGAAAGACAGACAGACGGACATTGTCAAAATTATAATACCCTCTGCAAGGGTATAACAAATTTTACTTTGTTCAATTTTGTTCCATTACTTAACTTTGAACGAATTGAAATGAACAATTAATTAAATAGAATATAAATGCACTCGATAAATAGTAAAACAAAGTTTTCGGGGTTTTGCGCGATACGCGTCGGAAGTTGTTAATTTGTGTAATCGGAAATCAGTACTGAAAATATAACTTAAAATAGATTGCTCCAATGCAAAGTTGAGACTTGCAAAAGAGCGAGGAAAGAAAAGAGAGGCGAATCCGGGATTTCTAGACGAAAATCGGGAGAGCGCTTAGAGTGGGGATACAGGGCTAGCTAGCGAGATAGAAACATCAGGTTAAACTGCTGCTCGACACTGTCGCTGGAAACTGTCGCCATCATTCCTATGGCAGCTTTAGGATATAGTAATCCGATTTCGGTTGTTCCGACATATATACTGCGTGCTAAAGAAATAAGACTATGCTGAAAATTTAAGCTCGATAGCTCAAAAACTGAGAGACTAGTTCGCGTAGAAACGACCGGCTAGATCGACTCGGCTGTGATGCTGATCAAGAATATATATACTTTATGGGGTCGGAGATGCCTTCTTCACTGCGTTGCAAACATCTGGTCAAAATTATAGTACCCTCTGCAAGAGTATAAAATTTAACTTCTCTGTTTTTAAACGTATTTCTATATATTTTGAGATACATCAGTTTTTTATGGTTCTAGAATTACGGTTTTCAGTTTTTTAAGATCGTACAACTATATCATTTAGCTGCCATAGAAGCGATCGGTCAATTTACACGAAAATGTAAAATTCTACATGTAAGATGTAAGATTTACAAAATTCGATATTTTTCAACATAACAAAAGTGGTTCGATTTTCAATGATCCAATTGCAGACTGCAAGGGTATACCAACTTCGGTTTACCGAAGTTAGCTCTCTGTCTCGTTATACCCTTGCAGAGGGTATTATAATTTTGACCAGATGTTTGCAACGCAGTGAAGGAGGCATCTCCGAACCCATAAAGTATATATATTCTTGATCAGCATCACAGCCGAGTCGATCTAGCCATGTCCGTCTGTCTATCTGTCCGTTTGTCCGTCTGTCGGTTTCTACGCGAACTAGTCTCTCAGTTTTTGAGCTATCGGGCTGAAATGTTCAGCATAGTCTTATTTCTTTAGCACGCAGTATATATGTCGGAACGACCGAAATCGGATAACTATATCCTATAGCTGCCATAGGTATGATGGCGAAATTAATGTACAAAAAATTGTAACTTCTCTGTTTTTCAACGTATTTCTATAAATTTTAAGATATATCAGTTTTTTATTGTTCTAGAATTACGGTTTTAATTTCATTAAGATCGGACCTTTTTATCATATAGCTGCCATAGAAGCGATCGGTTAATTTTTATGAAAATGTAAAATTCTACATGTAAGATGTAAAATTTACAAAATTATATATTTCTTTAACATTACTAAAATTAATCAATTTTCAATGATCCAATTGCAGACTGCAAGGGTATATCAACTTCGATTTACCGAAGTTAGCTTTCTTTCTCGTTTTTAATGAGTTCAACGTGTTCAGCGTCTCAAAATTAGGCGGCAAAATTGGGTCTAAACGTTTATGTATTTTGGCTGCAAGCTAGTATTTTGCAAAAAAAAATAAATTTCCCATCTTTCATTTTTCAAACTTCAAGTATTTTCTTGTACACTCGCATTAAATTTATATATGTATAAATTTTTATGTACTTATTACATCAAATCCCTTTTAGATCTGTATTTCCCGTTTATATGCTTAAAAATAATAAAAATCATTTTAGTTTATAATTGAAAAAATAATTTTTTATTAATTTGCTAGGCTCAGCAAAATTGCTGTGCTCCGTTTTATCCAATGCTCAGATTTCTCAGTACCAGATTTTAAATCAACAGCTATGACAAATGAGCTTGAACGTATAGGGTAATAATAAGCTGGGCACTGATAAACACCTCGAGAGCGCTTTTTAAGATTTTCTACTGGCTTAAAGTGTATAACAGGTAACGGGCAAATAAGTTCCATTGGAAGCGGATCTTGAAGGCATTGATTTTTACGCAGCCACCCGGCGCCCTCTAAAAATAAACTACGTATATAAACTCCGCCTCCTTCTCGAATTATTCGAGCTGCGGCAGCATCTTCTTCAACAAATACATAAAACTCCCAAGACAATTCATCGATTGGTGTCTTGGTAGTTCGAGCTGAAGTTTGCAATACTGCAGTAACGAATCCAGTTGGGAAAGTATAGGCCGCTAGCCAAAATAATGTTGGCGAACGCAGTGTTTTCGCCCAAGAATTGAAGTGTGCTACTCGAAGGCTTAAGTCACGGGCCCATGCAGCTAATGGCTTAAGGGAACTATAAGCTAAAATAAATATATTATTTTCCTGAGACTGCTTACTAAAGCATATACTTACCTTTTAGCCATTGTAATGGTACACGACCCTCAGAAACAGCCATGAAAATATCCTCTAAATCAGAGCTCATAACCACTAATCCCTGTATTCCACGACGCAAGTCCCGCAAATGAGAACTCATTTCAACAACAAGTTTATTGTATCGCTCAATTTCTTGAAGCAAAACAACCTCCAACGGAGTCCGATTAATACCTATAATTTTGGCGGTCTGTTCATAATTTATCTCATCTGGTGTACTCAGCAATATTTCCTTTGCCAGGTCCGAAACTTTTTTTTCAGTATTTTCACTGGCTCCTGATCCTGACGTCTGTACCTGCATTGATAGCAGTGTCTCAAACAACATGCGAGATTCACCTATTAGGGAAGCTATATCAGCATTAGAATGTTGTCCGAATGCTTCAGGCTTATCAAAATTAGGAAACATTTGTATTTGATCCAGGTAAGATTGCACATCACCATCATCGGGAATAAAATAATTAGTGAGAGATGACAATCTTTAGGTAATAAATATAAAATATTTCATTTAGTTAAATTGATTTATGTCTTTACGACTTCTCACCTAAATTTTCTAGTCTGTATTGCTTGATCGCAGTAGAATTGATTTATATAAGTTGTTAAAAGGCGCCGATCCCAGTCGTCGGTGACGTGTCCACCATAATTAACACCTGCTATAAGATACTTTAACGCACCCCATGGAGTTTCTTCATACTCGTTTAAATATAATAATAATAATATTTCTGAAACTTCAAAATCGGAATCGTTAAAGCTGTAAATTACATTCCAACCAAGCTGTAAAAACTTTTTACGCTCAAGTAAAATGGTGTGAAAAAAACACAAGGCGAACAGTAATTTTTTATACTTGCTTGGATCACTGCAAATTTCCATATTAACTTCATTTATATTATTATATAAGCGTTTCATATTTGACTTAATTCCGCGAGGAGGTTCTGTCGTCATTTTAATACTCGTTTGTAATATCGATATAGGAAAATCCGGATGAGGGCTTGAGCTGAGCCATAAACGAAATTTTTTGTGTAATTTCATAGACTGCATTGTATTAATCATCTTGTCCAGAGTAGGCATCCAACTTAAAGATAAATGACAATTTGCTAAAAATATCCAATTGCCATCTCTAATGCCATCCATAATTAACTTTGTTGCCACAGGAGCTTGTCCTTGCCCCAAACTGAGTGAATACATACGTTGGGCCATTTTAACAGATTCAGACAATGTTATAAGGGATTGGGCAGGATCAACTCCCGGTGATAACACAAATATAAGTGGAGTTTGCGATATGGATTCTTCGAAAGTAGCCTTGAGATCAAGAACGGGTGGATCAACATACCGAGGCCCAAGCTTAGTGATAATAAATTGAGTCATACAAAATGATATTCGATCTGGTCTTAATGAGCGCAAAACGCAAATTTTCTGAAAATCTGTCAGTTTATCATTCCATTCGCCAACGAGGTCCTCTTGTTCTGGAAAAGTAGTGGCATACCAACCTGTAAGTTAAGTTATTTACAAACAAGGTTATGAAACTTATATATTTACAACTACCATTCCAAGCTTTGAAATTTTGTTCAAAAGAATCTATTATACCATGAAACCCTGCGACTTTATCTAGCTCAGTAATATTATCCCAGTTTTGTTCATTTATCCACCCTAGATTTGTAAAAGTTAAGGCACATATCTTTTTAATTTAAAACATTTTGTAATCCTTACATGGTGCTGGATTAGGAGCCTGTCCTTGCTTATCTAAAACTATTCCGCCTTTTAAAATAAAATCATACTCTTCTTCCACAAGTTTTCCAGCATTTGCAAGAATTTTCGCAGTCATATGTATTGAAAATAGTAGCTTGTGCCGCTCAAATAGGCCACGGCAAGTATTTCTATAAACTGAGTAGGTATGGTAATCATTGATATTTTGAATTCGCTCATGAACAAGTTGGTTGCGAGGACTACGTTCTATGGACTGCGTAAATAATAAAATATATGCTGCCAATGAAAATACATACATTGGATCTATTTTAGACATGTCCATTAAAACAAAAAAAAGAATGGCTGCTCTTTCAGAAGCTGGTTTATATTCCTGACGTGCTGCATCAATTTCCACTTCAGTGATTTCTGCAATGCTTAGAGACTCCTTAACTAATACTGAGGTTTGTCGTGACTTCTGAAGAGTAGAAAACAGTTCATCGTCGTCCAATAAAGATCCCCGACTCTCGTTAAGTAAGCGAAGAATTTCATTATCAAGGTCAATAAGAGTTCGTTTGTTTCGAGCTATTGTCATGACTAATTCGTCCTTTTGTTCTTCAAGTGCTGGCTTTTCCTTGCAAACAATTATGCCTAGAAGTTGGGCTTCCAGTCCATCCTGTTTTAAAGCAAAGTTTACAATTGTAGTCTTTGATGAGATTTCAGGGGGATAGTGGGGATTTGCAATTTTTGTCGTAATGTAAAATCTAAATTGATCGTTATAAGAAATGTATTTATCATTAAATTTAAGAAGCTTTTCACCACTTTGGATCGTGAAACTTTTACGGAGTATCGGATTAATTGCCTGATCCAAATATTCCCCAACATTTTGTAATAATACTGGCAATCCCTCTTTCATAGCCCGTTCTAATTGCCGTAAGTAATCTATCATCCCAAAATCTATAATCATTAACTGCCTGCGTTCTTCCATATTTTTAATCCAAATATTTGCTTGCATTTGCGGATCAATTATAAGAGGCCAGCGGCTTCCGTGCGTTACTATAACTCCGTTTTCTGTACTTAAATCGTCAGCTGGCAGCCCTTGAATGTTCCACTCACGTATTGAAACAGCATCGATTAAAAAATTTGTTATTTTTAATTCTGAAGTTGATGGAATTAAAAGATCTTCAATTAATGATGACCACTTTATAACCAATTCTTCACGATACTTTGTATCAAATGCACCTAAGTAAGACATAAATGCAGTACAGAGCAAACAGTCGCCAGGAAGTTTTTCAAAGGCAAGATCTAACTGAGCCACTGTCTCTATCCACCGCTCTCGCTCTCCAGATAATGACTCTACCAAAATAATTGCACGTTCCAATTGTTTTCTGAGGCGTTCTTCTTTTGCGCGCAACTCATTAAGTAGATCTGTTTTTTCACTAAGTTGACGGTAAAGTTCTTCGATGACTGCTTGTAGCTCTTCAAGTTTTTTTTTAGCAGCTGCTAATGCGGCTTGTTTTTCTTCTAGAGATTTCATAGCATTATCCAATTTTTCCTGTTTTGGGGCCACGATCCGGTAAACCTTTCCATAATTTTCGATTGCCATTATCCATTGCATCAAAGACTTACACGCAAGTGACACAACGGCTACTTTATCTGGTTCAAGCTCAGGATTTTTTGTATACATTGCAATTCGTTTAAGAGTTTTGTCAGAAATATGATCACGATCAAAATTTTTCAAATCGTTTAAAAATGTTGATTCACTTAAAACTTTCTTTGCGTTTTCCCATGTTGGTTCTTTTCCAAGCAATATTAATACAGCTTCCATAACTTTTTCAATTTTCATAGGTGGACGCCCATATGATTTCACTTCAGAAATATCTTTTTTATTTAAAGCATCTAGTGCTTTTACTGCGGCATCTATCATAGGCATTACCACTTCTAGGTCTGCCCGAGCTGTTGCAGCTAAGTCGAGGCAAATTATTTCTTCACGTTTAATAATAACGGCTTCCGCATCAACCTTTTCTTTTTGCTCGGTCGCCTCCGATTTTTGAATTTCGATCATAGTAATAAACTCTTCACATTCCCTAGCAAGAATTTTAACTTGCTCGGAGCTTATTTTTAGCTCCTCAGACATTAAAGTAACCTTTTCCTGTGTATCAGCAATTTTTGAAAGGCCATTGCGTAATCTGTTGGCAGCAGTTGATACTTCTAACCTTTTTTTTTCTAGCAGTTCCTTGAAGCCACTAACTAACTGTAAATAATTAGGTGAAGTTACGTAGTTATATCGCTTGACTTCCAGGAACATAAGGTCTGACATCTTTGCAACACTGGAATGAATAATCGAACACGCAAGAGCAATATCACGTTGAAGAATACTTTCGGTTGTCATAACCAAGCTATCTCTGTGCTGCTCGTCCTCTTTTCCTGGAACTACCACATTTAATTGAAATCCATGTAAGAAATGAGCAGCAACTTCCAATAGAGCTTCCTGTGGCCACAATCTCAACCAATTAGGAGTGGTCGAACTTAACAAAGCAGGATACTGTCTAATGTAACTGCGAAAATTTTCTCCAATAGGGTTAAAGCAAAGAGCTATATGCATAAAATCACGAACATTTAGCATAAAAAACGAATACAATGCCTCTGTTGTAAGAACTATTCCCGCCTTTTTTGCGGAACGCTCAAGTTCAGTTTTCAGTTCATCGAATTCATCCGACTTAAAAAGATTTATTTCTCCTGTGCTTAACATATTATTTATTATTTCTAAAAATGCCAATTCTGCTATTTGTTCACTACTAAAAATAAAAACTGTTTTTCGCTGTTTTATTCCTGTAACTTTGTAAAGATTCTTTAGGTCTTCTCTTAAATCTCCCGTTTTATATTTTTTGGTAACTTCAATTTGAAAAGTACTCATTTCTAATATAAATGCAGCTAATTTTGGTAATACTTGACGACCAGATCCACCAATACCCATATTCAGAATATGGCCCCGCTGCTGAGAAATCACTCTGAGAATTCGAACAATATGCTCAATAGCCTCTTTGAAAAATACTAGATTCATACGAGTCGTCCCTGGAAAATTATTATATTCCTCCAGTTGATTTTTCATATAATTTCTTAAAGAATCTATTTGAAGGTCTTCATAGAAACCTTGAGGGTGTGCAAAGTCACCAAAAAGTGGTGGGAGTTTTGATGGGCAAAGACCATGAAATGTAACTTCAAAATGTTTTCCCAATGTGTCATTAACATTGTTTAGAAACCAGAGCTGATCTACGTCATCAACCAAACGATCGCAAAATACTCGGAAGCACTCATGAATCCACAACCGTAAGAATAAGTTTTTTTTGCTTTGAAGTTCATGTGAACTTCTTAAAAGACCTTGAAAGACTTTAGAAATATCTCGAAGATTGAAAAGATAGTGTGACTTATTCGGGGTTGGCAACATTTTTCCAATTACAGATGTATACAGTTGAATGGTACATAGGGTTATAGGTAAGCAAATCTCACGAACTTCATTAGAAAAAGAATCCAGCTTCTGACCTAGCATGGTTCCGAATATTCGAACGATTGTTTCCTGTGTGGGAAATGTTAAATTTAATAAGACAAATCGACTTTGCGTTCGAGCTGAAATTGTTTGCCTGCCACCGCCGGGCGGACCCATGGCAGCCATAAGTAATGTGTTTTGAACAAATATTTTTTGTTGTGTTTTGCGATTAAACCAATATTTGTAATCAATCCATTGCCTTATTAGCTCTAATGGGGGCTGTGATCCGTATGTGTCTTTTGCCGGCATATTAAAATCGTCCATAAAACATATCATCCTTTTGCCACCAATAGGTACAAACTGTGTTTTCGTTCGTTTTTCCGTGCGATTTTCTATGGATTCTTGTAGTCCTGCTGCCGTGGTTTGAGCCGACATATTAACGCATAGTACGCAAAATTTATTCTTATCACAGGAATCCATTACACTCACTGCTGTTAGAGTTTTTCCTGTGCCTACATTACCAACAAGCATTACTGGATACTCTTCAGCAAGAAGTTTTGAGACGACATATTCATACCTTACGGTGTCACCTGTTGGCACAATAATTTTGTAGAATGGAGACCTAAAATATGTAACTTAATAAATTTAACAACTAGAAAGAAAGCTAGCTTCGGCAAACCGAAGTTTAGATACCCTTGCAGGTATTAATATAAATACAAATAAAGGATCATATATTTCGATTTAATCCGAATTCTTTGAAAACAACGAAAACAGGCTAATTTGTCCCGATCGTTCATAAGGCAGCTATAAGGTATAGTAGAATGATTTGGCTCGTTCCTACTTATAAACTAATTGGAATAGGAAGAAGACTCTCTGCACTGTTTAAATGCGTACCAACGGACAGACGGACATGGCTAGATCGAACCGTCTAGAGATGCTGATCAGGAATATATATTCTTTATGGGATCGGAGATGCTTCCTTCATTACGTTGCATGCTTCTGAATATAATACCATGTAGAACAACTGGATCCTACTTTCCTTTAGTAGGGTAGATTCTTCTTTCTTTTGCGCCTATTTACACCTAACCCTAACAAGCACGTGATTGGTTTCAAAGTGCCGCTTGAGTGTACTGAGCGTAGTGGATCAACGTCTATAAACAATACCCTGCAAGGGTATAAAAATAATTATTTACGATGACTTACTCCTCATCATATTTCCAATTCCCGGATAGTTTGCTGTCCCATGGTAAAAATGTTCGTTCATGTGGATCAACAAAATAATCATACACAGTATCTTTAATGGGAAAGCAACTTTCTATTTCACGAATAAAACTATCAAGTTTCAAACGACTATCTTCATCTACGCTTGAGCAAATGGACCAGACTAAAGAGAACATAAACCACAGTCTAGTCATTTCTTCAAGCAATTCTAAATTATTTGAGTTTATGCCATTTTGTTTTGTGCCAAATATCTCAAGCAATTTACACAAGGACATAACCCCATTTAACTCATTTGTCTTAACTGGTTCTTTGCAACGTGTGCGTTTATACTCCAGTATTTTAGGAAGCATATATTCAAAATGAATACGTAAGAAATCAGCAAACTCCTTTACTTTTAGTCTCTGCAACCAAGAGTTTACATAAGGTTTCCATCCCCAGTCATTATAGTCATTATATACCATACCGCACCGGGAAACCGTAGCAGGTGATGCCACAGCTAAATCTCCCACTTCAAACAATAAGGATACCTGAGCAGGCATTGTTATCCGTTCACTATTAACAAGCGTTAGTAGTTTGTTGTCATCCATTACTGAATTCATGTTTTCAATCCACACTGCATCCACAGGTCCATCAAATAATAACCATTTTTGCAAGGGATCTTCATCAGCGCAAATTATTCTCATTATTGAGCTCAATACACCGTCAAGCCATTCACCAGTAGACAAATTATATTCTCCGTAAAGCTCAGCTAAATTCAATGCTTTTGGGTTCACTGGATATACACTTACAGCCTCCCAGCCTTGATATTTTAGGAAGTTCATTTTGCAAAAGGCACCTTGTAGTATTCGCCATGTGACTGATTTTGCTGTTCCAGTATCACCTATTATCATTACTGAGTGCCTTGAATTTTTCGTCTCATAAAGTTCTATTACTTTTTTTACAGCTATTATTAATGGTTGAAGACCGGCGTCTTTAAATTCTTCATGTATAGCATTATTAAACTCGCTGTAGTCTATAATAGGTACACTCACTCCTGGAAATATATCAGACATAATTCCAATAAAAAGAGGTAAATCATTTGCTGTTAAGCGTGCTACATTCATATCTTTCATCGCTAAGTAAACAATCTCTTCTTCATTTGTGTTTAAAAGTTGTCGACGCTTACGTCCTGCATAACGAAGAAGAGCAACCATAGAGCGTAATCCAAAGTCATAATGATATTGTTTTGACAGTTGTTGTTTAGCTAGTTCATATAGAGTAAAGACTTTTCGAGCCAAGTTTCTGGTATTAGTAAATCCATCAGAAAATAGCAAATTTTCAGCAATTATGATATTATCGGGCACCATCATTGATATAGGACGAAACATAGATTTTAAATTATCAGGAAGTTCTGTCCTTCCTGCATATCCCGGATTCATAGTAATAAAGAGGCCAACTGTATGTTTTAATTTAATCATTTGACCTTCAAACATAAACTCTATAGACTTAGCCGATAGCGCAGCCATGATAGACATTATTTGTTGTGCTACTACCGATAATACTTCAATGTTTATGCGATTAAACTCATCAAAACAACCCCAGCAACCACTCTGAGCTAATCCAGAAAAATTTTTGCCAATACTTTTATAGTCTAATCCTTCTGAACAGTTTGTAACTATGACCCACATTCCCAAAGCCTTCCCCAGGTCTTTAACTGTCTCGGTTTTACCAGTTCCTGCGGGTCCTTTTGGACTTCCCCCACGATGTAAGTGTAGGGCAGTGGTTAATGTAATATAGCATCGATCTGTCAGAGGTGTAATGACTAATCGTCCTGAATTACCTGTATATTCGTATCCATACCAGTGCTCTGTATTTGTCTGCCTTATCACGCATAGCTCAGATTCTCGATGCCAATAAAATCGTAACTGGGAAAACCACTCAAAATGGCCGGTGTCCTTACAGTTTGACTTATACATTCTTTCTATAACATCACGGCCGTGTATTTCTATAGTTATAAGAGTATTTATTTTAAGGCGCATTATCTTAGTGAGATCCTTGCGGCTCATTTCTGATAATTTTGAAAGAACTTTTATTTGTTTTTTTTTTAGTTTACGAAGAGGTTTTTTTTGATCAACCATACTGCAATGAATTAAACTCCTTGTACACTCTGTGGTCCATTGAATCTGGGCAGTAGTCAATACCATTTGCCCGGGCCAGAGGGAAATCCATTTTTCTTTATTTCCAATAAGTTTTTTAAGAGATCCTCGTGTAAGTTTAAGCGATTCTTTCATTACAGCAACCATGAAGTCCTCAACCTGTTTAAGGCACCTTTCTGAGGGGCCATCTATATAAAGGACTTGTAAAAACTCTACGTATTCTCCATCATCTGCATACATTCCAGTAGCCTGCCAGCGACTTAAAGTTTTTCCCACTCTCTTTAACTCAAGCTTATATAAATTGTCAAACAACTTCTTCAAATGAGTTTGAACTAAATCGGGCCTTTTAGCATTTCCTAAAATTTCTAAGAGGTCATCATTTGAAATGAAATAAAATCGCGGAAATAGTTGGCGCTTTGCTTCAAGATATATCTCCAATGCACGCTGAATTAGTTCCAGGCGTTCATCCATACGAATAAAACGATTTAGTAGGAAAGGCGCAGGGCGCAAATGAGTTGCTTTAACAGCTGTTTTGGCTTGAAACATTTTACTAGATATTGTTCGAACTTCCTCAGTTATTGTAACAAACCTTTTTGCCTCTTCTGGAAGTTGCTTTCGTATGTCATCTCCCTGAAAAATATTCTCTAGGTATAGCCACTGACGTTGTACTGTCAAGGCTTTTTCAAGAGTCTCGCTTATGTAGGATAACGTTTTTTCCCAATAATCTACTATATCAATAAATGGTTCAACAAAACGGGTAGCCTTAATTGCCGATATTTGTACCATATGTTCTTCCAGCAGCTGAAAACAGTCATCGACGTTCTTGATTCGATAAATACCATCGTGATAAAACGCCATTTCAAAGCCTTGCTTTTTCCAAATTGAAGCAATGTTCTTAATTCCATTTTCGATTTGCAGCTCCATCGTAGCTGCATTAGATATATCTTGAATATCTTCAGAATAAGCTTGAAAATCTAAATTAATTATGAGCTCTAGCGTGAAATTCTTTGCATTTTCGTCGAACTCCCTGGAAAAAAAGTTAATTAAAAAAAATTAATAAATTGATGGATTGAGAAGACTGTCCCTCTTTTGATTAATCAGTACAGTTTTTATGATTTGCTTATAATTACAATAAATATTTTTGGCACATATCATCCCTGTATTATCTCGAGTATGCTAGGTTTTAATATTAACGAGTCAACATGTGATGTGTGTAAAAAAATCACCATGAACAGAAATCATTATAAGTTGTATTTTAAATAAAAAAAGGAAGATACCTTCGGGTAGCCGATTGTTGTTTACCTTGCAGTTTCCAATTTGACAGAACTGATTCTGTATAAAATATAAAATCTGTTTCCTATACGGCTAAATGGCATTTAAATGAAATTATTCGTTGTGGTATTTATTTGTGACTGAATATACAGAGTAAAATTATCTCCAACAAAGGCAGATGGAGTGCAAAATAAAAAAGAGAGTCGTAAGAGCGCCGCTTCACTGCGACCAATACATACTTATATACCAGTGATGTCCAAGCGCCCGCCTCTTGTGGTTGGTAAAAACTCTGCCGGTTCTCTGCCGCTACACAGACAGTGTAAACGGTCGTGTGGCTTCGGCAAGCGTCTTCGTGCGCGGGGTTCGCTCGTTCGCAAACGAAAATCAAATCAGTTGCTGTTCAGCCGTCAACGGAGCAAGGTCTCGCTGCGCAACTCATTAAATATACACTGACAAAAATGTTTTTGGAAGAGTGGGAATATGCATTTTTCTTTATTGAAAATATTTATGGGGATGCGAAATGTTTAATTTGTTCCTTTATTATATTATTTCTGTTATTTAATTATTTGTTATTTAGTAATTTCTTAAGTCATATAATTGGTTTTTGTTTTCTTATTTATATAATTAGTTATCTAATAACTAATTATTTCAGCTCTAATATATTTAGCAAGAAGCAATTAATTTTATTAAGTTTGAAGTTTCCGTTTCTTTTGCGCAGTGCAAAGCATTAAAACGTCTCGCACGAAGCCAACTTCGTTTTTCTCTTTTTTTCTTCTCTTTTCTGCAAGTCACATGTCATTGTATTTGTGTGGACATCACTGTTATATACTTATTCGGGATGATGACAGAATTCAGAAAGAGATACGAGAGAACACCGCTTCATTGCGGGGTAATGCAGAACAGAAAAGAATAATAGAGAAGACACAGTGCATTGCTTAAGTTTACATATTCAACACTCCTTCTCAAAGCACTATGTCTGATATTACAAATATTCTCTTAAATTACAACTAACATAATCCCATTAACTTGATACATTTCTCGTGCTTAACTTTAGACAAATTTTTGGTTAGTACATCAGATATCATTTCATCAGTGGGAACATATTTAATTTCAATTACATTTTTCTTAAACATTTCCCTAACATGGTGATATTTAATATCAATGTGTTTGCTTCTTGCATGGAATGTCGCATTCTTGACGAGATGTTGAGCACTCTGATTATCGCTGAAGATCTTTGATCTTCCAACTCCAACACCCAATTCGTCAACCAGTTTGATGATATACGCCGCTTCTTTAGATGCCATGGAGAGTGCAACATATTCGGCCTCCGTGCTGCTTGGGGCGACCACACTCTGCTTCTTGGATTCGAATGAGAATGCAGCCCCTGTAGCAAAAAATGCCTAATCGCTGTACGTTTTGCGATCCGTGTTATCGCTGGCCCAATCGGCGTCCACATAGCAGTGTATTGCACGACCATGGTTGAAAGCCAAGCTTGATGAGTGTAGAATTGAGCTTTTCGTTCCATTCCCTGCCGCTCTGCATTAGCCCATACAATGACTTGTGCAACTTCAGCACACGCTCAGGATATTGATGATCAACGAATCCTTCCGGCTGACGCATGTAGATGACATCATGTATCATGTGTATCAATAGCGAGTATTAAGATATGCTGAAGATACGTCCATTTGGTGCATATACCACCCATATTCTGCAGTCAACGCCATGACCAATCTGATTGTTGAGTATCTGGCAACAGGGGAAAAAGTTTCGGTGAAGTTGACTCCGTATCGCTGAGCACAACCCTTGGCAACAAGTCGGGCTTTGAAGCGATCTATATTGCCATCCTTGTCACGCTTCAGTGCATACACCCACATACATCCGAACGGTTTTTCACCCTTTGGTAGATCGACCAGTGACCAAGTCCTATTTTGTAGAAGACTATTCATCTCTGTCTTCATTGAAGCACGCCAGGCCGCTACATGTTTGCTTGACAAAGCCTCTTTTGCATTAGCAGGAACACTTATGTCTTCAGGCGATATGGTGTTCAACATGTGATATTCCTTTGCGGGGCGTCCTGGTCGACCCGTATAAACCTTTTTAGGTCTCCCGGGACCCCTACGTGCTTCTTCTGAAGTTGGCTGTGCAATGATTGAATTTCCGTCGACACCAACTCCGCCTTCTGGCTCCTGTGTGTTGCTCATATCGCCAACATCAACTAAGGATTCGTTCTCACTAGCCACGTTCAGGGCCGGTTCGTCCGGAACAAAAGGTTGCATATGCTCTTGGAATTCTACTAGTTGTTCTACAGATTCAACATCACTCGTCGTAGCCATGTTATTTCTATACAGGGTGTTTTCGATAAAAATAACATCTCGAGCTTCAATCACTTTCTGTTTCTCGGGGTTAAATAGCCTGTATGCCTTCGCTGTGTCAGAATAACCAACCAAATAATGTTCTTCGCCTTTTGGTGAAAATTTCTTGTGCTGCGTTTTATTCAAAACAATTGCCTTTGCACCAAAAATTCGCAGATGACTGACACAGGGCTTTCTTCCTGTCCACACTTCAAACGGTGTCACACCCGGTAAAGTAGACGATTCTGCACGGTTACGCAAATATGCAGCAGTTTTGATTGCCTCTGCCCAGAACCGCTCGTCCAATCCTGCATGATAGATCATGCTGCGCGCCATTTCTACCAATGTACGGTTTGCCCGTTCCGCGACGCCATTTTGTTGAGGGGTATGAGGCACTGCTAATTGTCTTTTTACACCGTTGTCAACCAGAAATGACTCAAACGCGTCACTTAAATATTCACGACCGTTATCGCTTCTCAAATATTTCAATTTCTGGCCCGATTGATTTTCCGCAAATAATTTGAATTCTTTAAACTTGGCCAAGATCTCGTCTCTTGTCTTCAGAAAGTCAACAAACACATAGCGCGATTTGTCATCAATGAATGTTACGAAATACCGAGCTCCACCTAGGGAGTTTTTATTCATTGGTCCTCATATGTCAGTGTGCACCAATCCAAGAACATTGGTTGCCCGGTTCGCACTAGCTTTTGGAAATGGCTTAACACTTATTTTGCATTTTGCGCAGGTCTCGCAGACCTGATCGTGCATGTTCTTTAATTCAGATGTTTGTATACCGTGGACCATTTTTTCACATATCATCTTTTTTAGGCTTCCATAATTTAAGTGTACGAAACGATCGTGCCACACGTTTACCGATTTTGTTTGCACACTTAAACATTTATTTTCTTGGTCTGGAAACAAAAACAAATCGTGTTGCTTTTGTGCAATCATTACGACGATGCCCTTATTGTTTTTCATACGCGCTTCAGTCTTTGTAAATTCCACAGAGAAACCATTTTCGATGGCCTTCGACACTGATATAAAATTGCACTGCAGTTCCTCTACATACAAAACGTTGACAAGCCTTATGTGGCTATTTCGCCAAATCAAATTTACTGTGCCGCGTCCTACAGCTTCTATGTAGTTGTTTCCCGCCAAAGCAATTCGCTCTTTGTGCTCTCTTAACTCTGAAAATCGAGATCGCTCACAACACAAGTGAGCGGTAGCACCACTGTCGACACACCACATACTCTTTGGGAAGAGAGTCTTTGCACCGCACGCAAAAACGGAATACGATTTCTCTCTCTCGGTTTCGTTGTTTCCCTTCGGTTTTTCTTGATTGTTCTTTGCTCTACAATTTGACGCCTTGTGCCCACGACGACCACAAAACCAGCAAGTTATGCCACCCGAACCGTTCGTTTTCTTATATCCGCTTTCGTTATATGTCTTTTGCTTGGCCGACGACCCATTTTTAGGAACCGAACCGAATCCGAACGCACGTTGTTCACTTTTCCCTGTGCATTCCTTATTTGCCTTGCGCCTATCTCCTTCTTCGTGAAGCTTTACTTTGA
>VNJZ01005750.1:0-11999 GCA_008042795.1 Drosophila asahinai | reverse complement strand
AAAAAAAAAAAAAAACTCCACATGACCACAAATCACTCCACAAATTCGTAACCCGTAACACTTTTCTACTACTACAAAATATTTTAAAATCCATTGAACACCTGCCTACACTATTGTAAAAGTTACTATATACAGTAACAGTATACAATATACACTGTGTAAATTAACACAGTAATAAATTACAAAAGGTACTACTATAAAAAAAAAAAAAAGCTGATGCTGATTCAAAATTTGATACAACTGAGTATTCAGATGAATTGGCTAGGCTTTACGATTTCCCCAAGTGGGCTATATGAAAAACGTACTACATGGGAAAAGTATGCTAGAATTTGTTGGCCTGCATTCAAAAATGTACGCCCACACATCACAAAATTCAGATAGTAGCTCCGAAAAATGTGTCAAAAAAATAAGGGGGTGAAGCGAAGTTGTTTAGAAAATATTACGTTTAATAGCTTTAAAATAGCAAGAAAGTGATAGTATGTACATGTTTAGGTCTAGAGGGCATGAAATTAGTACATTAAAAATAACAATGATTATATTAGACAACAAAGATGACAAAAGAAAATTTTGTGAAGACGGAGTCTCAACTCTGGCAATAGGACATTATAAAACTATCCAAATTGAAATTGAGGGTACTTTGTCCAGTCCTAGATGCACAGTCAAGGGTTTTTCGTAGCCAAATGATTAGGCTAGAAAACTCACATGATACTCAAGGTGTTGTGAGTAAAATAAACTCACTTAAGAGGAAATTAGAGGCTAATGAAAGTGCGCTCGACATTCACACGGGGGCAATTAATTGTGCATTACATGGTAGTAGATGAGATCCATAACAAAATAAATCGAAATAAAGAAATAGAAAAAAAAAAAAATAATGATTGATGTACTTATTTTATTACAAAATTTCAGACTTATCTATCCAGCTGTCATCAGATTTGGGAAAGCCCAACCACCGTACAAGAGCCTTTTTCCCTTTCCTTCTCAACACTTTTTCAACTAGATAAGTAATCGGAAAACGTGATTTTTTTTAATTCTTCTTTATAGACACCACCTTTAACTGGATTTCCATTTAAATCTTCTACTAAATATGTGATTGGATACGTATTTTGAACTTGGGTATTTTAAAAATCTGAACAGTCCAAGGTGGTGTATAAGATATGGAAAATAAACTGTTTTATTTCGAAATTCGAACATTGTCTCCAATCTTCAGCTTGCTCCCCATATATATTTTAATATTATTGTAGACACTTTCCAGGATATGCTTCTCATTGTCACTGTTTACGTTGATTGGAGCCATTTTTATAGTCCTGTGTACTTTGTTATTGTACAAGTGAATTAACTCTTGGTACATATTAATCCTTCCACATGAGTTATTTGAATGTTCTGTTGAATCGTTCAACAATTAAAGATTTAAGGTAGTAAATGTTGAATAGTGGTTGATTTTATAACGATTCATCAATCCCTTAAATTGAGCATTAAAGAACTCTTTTGCATCGTCTGTCTGAAGATTCCTAGGTACTCAACGACCAGACTTGAATATTTTCTCCATCGCCTCAGAAACATCCTTCGCAGTCTTAGATTTAATTGCCTCACCCCACCCCGAATTTGGAAAACGTATCAATAACAGTAAGCAGGTACCGGGACTGTGGATTTCATTAATAATATCACGTCTAGTCATTTTTTTGAAGGTTACTTAAATAAAAAAAGATAGTTTTTACAATATTTTAATTTAATTAATGCAATTTTAAACCAGATGCAAATTTACCAATAATTCTTGAGACCACCACCTCAAGTCAGTCAAATCTGGCTTCAATATCTTTAGTTTTGAAATCAGGTGTGCTAACAACTACTTCACCCAACATTGAATCTCTAAGATTTAATATAGAGTTGCCCACATACTCTTTGATTGCTATGTCTGTGCTTTCTTTCGGATTAACACAATTTTTTATTCGTTTTTGTTGAATATTAAAGTTTCCATCTGCATCAATGAAGAGTCCTGGGATAGTTTTGCAATATCGTTTTGAATGATTAAAGTTCTCCTTATCCCTTATATAATGTCCAAACTTGTCAAAGGACATTGTGAATATAACTCTGTTGAATATTGTTCCATAAATATATACTAAATTAGCGAATAATTTGAGCCTCAGTCAATTCCTCAAGTATTGAGATCAATTCATTTGAGTGAATTAACTTTCCAGCAGATTGTGAAGCTTGTAAGAGTTGAAGACGTTCCACCAACTCGTTTGGGTCGTTCCAATAAATATAATTTTTATTTGATTGCAGTGTCATGAATCCTTTTTCACTTACAATTTCTTTGATACGATTGGGAGTGAACTCGGCGGAGGGTGACTTAGTCGTTAAATGTGGTTTTATAATTTTAGTACATTTCACTGCCCTTGTTCCATTCACCTGTCCATTTGGACAGTTGAACATTTCTTCGGAACACATTTGTTTTTTGTAAAATTTCTTTGAATATTTCCAGATCATTTGTATTGAAATTTTTTGGTGGAAAATTAAGGAATATAAACCACTAGTGAGACGCCAGTTTTGTCCATCATCAAATTCAATTTTATTATTTGTAACATTTATTTGATTATTTCCCATCATTAATTGACCATTATCGGTTTTAAATGGACCGTAAGTCCACTAATGCTCAAATTTTTTGAACTCTCTTCAAGCAATGGTGATTGATTTGATATTATAGGTGTTGTATGGGGTGAGGATTGACTCGGTATCACAGATGATATGTGAGGAGTCACTTGAGTTGTTAATGTGGGAGATGAGGGATGACTCCGTATTACATTCGATGTGTGACAAGTCTTGATCAGATAGCATTAATGATGAGTCATCTATAGCTGGTTATGAATAGAATTGGTCGTCATCATCATCACCATCATCATCGTCATCATCATTGATGTCATCTCTTTTCAAGCCCCAATCTATCGGCTTCTTATCATCATATTTACGGTTTGAGTTTTGATTACTCGCACTGTAAAAAAGTTTCCTCTTTTTCTTATTTGGTTCACACCAAATCATCATCAATATCATCATTGTCTAATTCAGTTTTAATTTTTTTATTATTATTTACAAGTTCATTTAAGGGCTGTGTTATAGGCTTAAATGTTTTTTCCAAACCATTAATATTCTGGCTTTTGAGTTGTTTTAATTAATGAAATTTCTTTTTTAGAGCATTTCGAGTTTTGTTTAATTGTGTTCAAATATTTTGATTCCTTGTGATGAAATAATTAAAATCAAACAAATTTAAGTGGTTATTACACCCTTGAGGTTAAGAATGCACTGTGAAATAATTCTTCATTCACAATCACATATAGCTAATCAGATCAGACCTGATCAGATAATCAGACCAGTTAATCAGACCTGATAGAATACCCTCTTCAGTAAAACAACTAGCTGATAGAAAATTAACATATTTCATATTTTACTACTTAAAGATAATGCTATAATTATTTTGATAAATCCCATTTCCCATTAAAAAGTAATTTATTATTTTGTATTAATTTATTTTTATTAATATATTTATTTATTTATTTATTTATTTATTTAATTATTTTTATTTTTATTTTTATTATTTATATTATTATTTTTTTAAGCTGAAAACAATTGCTGAAAAAATTATCCCCATTTCCCACTTCCCATTAAAAAGTTATATTTTGTATTTTTTAATAATTTTTGTTTATTTATTATATTTTTAATTTGACACTCTACTACCAAAATCTATGTTCCCATCATCCCTTTTGATGAGAAAATATTTGTTTTCTGAAAATAATTTAAAATAATCGTTATCTATATTTGTATACCTGTCTGGCAGGTAAACATCTTTGTTTAGGAGCTCCATCTTAATTCTGGAACCATGTTGCCCCTGACTGTCTTGGCCGACAAAATGTCGAAATCCATATTGGGATGGGAGGCCCTTTAACGCTAATGTTCTCTTCAGTCTGCATGAGTTCAGAGCAGTCATTAGCGGATCCTCCTCAATATCCCTCAATACGGCATCGAGATCGTCCTGGGTCACTCCAGCAGGCAAATTGGTGGACGGGATGGGTACGGTAGTGGAGGTTGTTGAAGAAGTGGCCTTCGAATTCATATTGATGGTGGTGTTGATGATGGTGTTGGAGGTGGTGGAGCTGATGGAGAGGTGGTGGAGAGCAGATGTCGCTGGTGGTGCTGGTGGTGCTGTTGTAGAGCTGGTGGTGCTGGAGCTGCTTGGAGATCTGCTGGTGCGGTTGATGTGGCTGATGGTGTTGATGCGGCTGCTAGTTGCTGTTGCTGCAGTTGAGGCGGCGATGTGAATGATATTTGCCTAGTCGCGCTAGCACATTTTATACCCGTCAGAGAGCACATTGCTCCTACCACTAAGAACCACATGTGGTGTGTGTAGGGATTTAAGAGATACATCCTCTTGTGAATGTAAACACTCAGATTACATTCACATTGTTAAGTAGGTAGAATATTTGTCGGATTGCAGTCTAACAAAAATTGAAGACACAAATGACCACAATTGACTGTTGTCACATTGTTAAGTAGGTAGAATATTTGTCGGATTGCAGTCTAACAAAAATTGAAGACACAAATGACCACAATTGACTGTCCTGTTTTTGAAATTGATTATAATTATATCTGATGTTTTTTCCTATGTATTTAACTACTTCTAATGGCGGATTTAAGGTGCCAAAGCTGTCATAGCACAAGTTTTTAGATAACCTTTTATTGTAATAGTACGCTACCCAATGCGTTCCTTTTGAAGATGGGTCTGCTAAATTAATTATTCCACACTCCAGCTTTCGTGGATATTTTGGTAACTCGTCTTTCATAAAAACGCCTCAAAAATGTGGAATATTTTTAATTGCAAAATTCAATATATCAATATTCGATAGCGCTCGTGTGTGCAGCATACTTATTATTTTTTTTGATTGCGTTTTTGTTTTGTATTATTTTTTGAAAATGATATACCATAACCTTTTTTATATTCTTGTAGATAGAATCCCTCTCCTAACGCTACCGATCCCATTTTTATACCCGGTACCCATAGGGTACAACGGTATTATAAGTTAGTGCCAACCGAGAATGTATGTAACAGGCAGAAGGAGGAGTCTCCGACCACATAAAGAAAAGTATATTCTTGATCAGCATCACCAGGCGAGTCGATTTAGCTATGTCCGTCTGTCCGTCCGTGTGAAACAACAGATCTGAGAGACTATAAGAGCTATAGTTACCAAATTTGGTGACAACATTATAATCTGTTTCACCCAGATCAAGTTTGTTTTAAAATTTGCCCACGCCCACTTCCGCCCTCAAAAATCATAAAAAACGTAAAATAACCTTAACTCGTTTTTTTTGGGTTAAAGTTAATAGATACAATAAATGAATAATATAGAGCGGACATTTCCTGAAAATTTCAGTAAGATCGGATGATAAACATGGGAGATATTAGCAATAAGGTTCGAATTTTGACACACCGCCCTAAGGCAGTGCTGTTGCAAGCTGTAGCCGATAGGTGGCGTATTCGAGCCTTGGCCGTGCGATATAATGGCGCCAACTGCAGAAGAAATGACAAAAAATATATCGAAAGAAATGACAAAAAATAACATAATTCATTTTTTGACGCCGATCGAACGGGTTTTTATATATTCCTATAAAATGTATCATTCATATTTAAGTATGACATTAAATTGTTTAGGTCGGGAGCTTATTCGAGAGGTGATTTATTTTAAGAAGTATCGAAGTAGACTATTATAATGTATGTACAATTTTAAATTGCGCAAAACGTTTAGGTACCAGGTATCTCACAGTCGTGCCCAGTCGACAGTAGCTTTCTTACTAGTTCTATTGTGTCTCCGGTTTTCCTGAAGTTGTGCCTTTGCGTTATTGATAGTCTTAACTATTGCTGCACTTCCGGACGCTAAACTGGCGACAGCCCTAAGGACAGTTAAACTAGGGACCAGTGGTAAGAAACCTCCAATTTTGTGGACGGTTATAACCCGTGGAATAACAACATTTTTCCTACATCCCATTGAATTATTTACTGCTTTGCGTGCTTGTGCTTTTTTAATTCGGTGGTTTGATTATTAAAGCAAGAGATTGTTTTACTACTTTCTTTTTCTGTTGCTTTATTCCCATCCCAAACTTTTTCTTTAATTTATCATATTTGTCACAAAGAATGCAGCTGCTTTCTCACCAATGCACAGTGGTTCCGCTTGTATGGAAGCGCGGCCAAAAATGCTTTTAATGGCATTAGACGGCTGAAAGTTTTACCAAGCTTCGTAAATAGTTTAACAAATAATTAAACAATAACAATTTATGAGCCATTTAAGTACTAAACAAAATTTACAATGGTTGTTGTTTGGTCATGCCCTCTCTAAGTGATGGCCCAGCAGCAGCCGAATAATGCACGCATAGTTATCTGCATTTATCTATGCTCAACCTCGGCCTTTGCCCTAAGCACAGCTTCGGACGCCTATTGTGCCGAAGCTATCAGCAGTTGTTATTCGATCGTTTAATACGAGAGATCAATTCGAGCGCAGCCAGTATTGTTGTTCGCTTATCTTATTTATCGGGCGCAGCATAGTTTTTGTTCGCTTACTTATTATTTCGAGCGCAGCCAGTATTGCTGTTCGCTAATCTTGCTCAGGTATAGTTGCCTAGTTGTACATAAGTTTACCTATTGCCCTGCGCGGCCGAATAAATACATTGAATTTAATGAGGAATCGCATTGGTTTTATTTAAGTTAGTGAAAAAGCTCACTAGCTCAAAATTTTAGGATGTCTCCTCAAGCAAGCTATTAACTGAGGGAAATAATTTTAAATTGTCCTTTTTTCAATATTTCTCTGCCCAGTAATATATGGGTCGGACCGTAAAAGCAAATAATTCAAAATGTCTGTATTTGTAAGTATTAGTGACATTTTGCGGGTATGATTCAGTCTGCATTTCTTTATTTCTTTGTTGTTGGCCTCTGCAGCTTCCTCCGAGAGCTCTCCAATTGAAACAATTGCGTGCTCTATAATAGCAGATCCGTGAATAAGCACCTTGTGAACCGTCGCAGGCAAATAGTACCTGGGATTCTCCTTGATTAACGCTTTGGCTGTATCGAGGGCATATTCATTAAATTTGTGTACGTTGACTTTGTGTCCCGATGCCAAAGCTTGCAGTAAGGGGGAACAACGATGAATCAAATTTTAATTAAGGCCTGTCATTTTTCAAGACAACCGAGGATTCGAAAAAAAATGTCTGGCTACATTGCCATCGTTGGATGTTCCTTTGCCACCATCTCTAGGCTGGTCCACTATTAAGCCCATTTTATCTCGAAAATCCCGTTGAACTTCTCTCTTTTTTTCTAAAACTTTTTGTTTTTGTTGGGTTTTATGACTGACTTATAAGAAAGGTGAAGAATGTATTCAAAGAATCTTATTTTTGCATGCAGTGGAGATAAGCCAAACTCGAAATATTTTGTTGATACCTTTTTGTCCAAACATTCATTCAAATTGTTCATCTCCGTTGGCTTTGCTTCGCAAATATAATATTTAGTGGAGTGCGATTCACGTAAAGCGTTACAAACTTTTCCATCTACCATAGTTAATTATAAGATATGGTCAACGAATATTTTTCTCTTTTGGACACATAGTTCTGTACGTATTAGAACATTTATTTTCTGCTTAAAGTATTTCTCCTCTAATTTTGATACTTTGGTCGTCTCTTTTTTAAACTGGAATCGAATTGGTCTGCAATAACGAGTTGACGAAGGCCGAGGGTTTTTCCAAATTACTTTTTGATCAGTTTTTGAAATAAGTTGAAGAGGCACGTAAGATGTAAAGAATAAACTTTTGTCGTCTACATCATTATTGGAAAACGTTTGCTTGTACTCGCTATGGCCCGTACTTCCATCAAACCCCCATTTTCCAATTAATAACAGATGAGCCAATGAATCATCTGCAATTGTTTCAATAACATTAGATTGAAGCACAAGTATGCTCGAGGCTGTGAAGTTCGACTTCTGCGTAGGATTCGTCTACAGATATGTTGTCAGGATATCTATCTTTTTTAGAACTTAAAATGCATTGATAGCTAGGAAAAAAATCGAATAATATTTTGCTGTTTACAAAATTCCGAATCAACAAATATTGGTGTTTGGTCATTCCGGTCTCCATTAAAAGAGAAATGACTTCTGTGGCCAGAAATATAAAAGGCAGCTCATGTATATTAAAAAGATATTGCATGAGCTCAGAAAAGTCGGTCTATTGTGGGTTCTGATATGGAGACCCACATGACTTAACATTTTTATCCTACTATTTAAAACATACAGTCATTTAGTCGGCACGCTTTCGCTTGTAGCTATGGTGTAGCGCTCAGAAGCTATGATTCGTGTTCTGTAAGCTTTAGTTAAATTTCCACTTGAATGTAAAATTTTGTTTCATTATTTATTTGGTTTTCCTATTTTTACAATTAAAAATGGCAGCAAGCTATCTACGCCAATCCGAAGTGTAAATTCCCTTGTAGATAATGATACAAATAAAATTAGAGTAGCATATGTATATTAAGTATTAATCCGATATTTTTTAAAACAACGAAAATCTGAGAATTTCTTCCGATCGTTCCTATGGCAGTTAAAAGATATAGCTGTCCGTTTTCGTCCGTTCCGACATACATATGTATATATGTACTAACTGTAATAAAACAAGAAGAAAGCTACAGTCGAGAGTGCTTGACTTTGAGAAATCCGGTACCTAAACGTTTGTGCTTTACACTAAACGGCAATTTAAAATTGTACATACATTATCATACTTTATTTCGATACTTCTAAAAATAAATCGCCCCTCGAATTAGCTCCCGACCTAAACAATTTAATGTCATACTTAAATATGAATGATACATTTTATAAGGACGCCAAAAAATTAAATTTGTTATTTTTTATCATTTTCTGTTCAATTCTTTTGTCATTTCTTCTGCAGTTGGCGCCATTATATCGCGCGGCCACGACTCGAATGCGCCACCTGTCAGCTATAACTTGCAACAGCAACAGCAGTGCCTTAGGGGAATGCGTTAAGATTCTAACCTTATTGCTATTATCTCGCATGTTTATCATCCGATCTTACTGAAATTTTCAGGAAACGTCCATTTTATTTAATTTATTTATTGTATCTATTAACTTTAACCCGAAAATAACGAGTATAGCTTAATAACGTTTTTTATTTATGAGGGCGGAAGTGGGCGTGGCAAAATTTTAAAACAAACTTGATCTGCGTGCAACGGATTCCAATGCTGTCACCAAATTTGGTAACTCTAGCTCTTATAGTCTCTGAGATCTGTTGTTTCACACGGACAGACAGACGGACAGACGGATATGGCTAAATCGACTCGGCTGGTGACGCTGATTAAGAATATATATACTTTATAGGAACGGAGATTTCTCCTCCTGCCTGTTACATACATTCTCGGTTGGCACTATCTTATAATAGCCTTGTACCCTATGGGTACCGGGTATAATCAGCCTTATGTTATATTAAGAATTCATATAAAATGCTTTTTGTTAATGTCATCTCAGCATGGTGTCAACCAATCTTTTAGAATTTACATCTTTCATTAGAAACGGCTTTAAACTAAAGTTTCAAGTCCACACTGTATTCACTGATTTTAGCAAGGCGTTGTATTCAGTAAACCACGATCTATTCTTAAAAATGCTATCTCTGCTTGGGGCAGAGTCGGGCTTAATTTAAACCACTCCAAGTGCTGTATTATGTCCTTCTAATGGACTTATCTACACGTGTCGAGTTATTTTCTAGGGCCAAACATCGTTGAGCGTATTTCTATTATATCAGACATTGGTGTTCATTTTAACTATAAGTAAAAATTTTCCGATCAAATAGGTATCTTAGTTGGAAAGAGGCGTTTTAGCGTTCATTAAACGTTGGGCTAAAGAGTTCGATGATTCCTATACCATTAAACTTCTCTATATCTCACTTGTCCGACGTTTGCTCGAATACTGCTCATGCGTATGGTCACCCCAGTATGCAAAGTTTTAAAAACTTATTGAATCGGTGCAAAAGCAATTTCTTCTGTTTGATTTGAGGGGTTTATATTGGGAACAACATCGTCGTCTGCCCACGTACACGAGCAGATTGCGGCTTTTGGACTTGCGGACACTGCAAGACCGTTGATCTTGCAACCGCGTTGTATTCCTTTATAAATTAATTTTTGTTTAATGGCGAAGTCGACTCTGCTTCATTGCTAAACTTTGCAGTTCCTGCCAGAAGCACTCGACAGTTTCGACCTATTTTTCTGGAGATATGGCGATCAAATTTGTGCCAGCTGTATAACGAAAATTAACATGTTTTATGCTGTCATTATTTATTATTTATCCCAACCCACCCGATATGAGACGGAGCATATCGTTAAAAAGTTCTCCTACCCGGTTGGGGGAAAGATTTGTTTTATTATTATATTAATGTTAACAGTAAATTGTTGTTAGCTTATGAAGAATGAATAATATTATTTATTCTACCTAAATCTTGAAAGTACCGCGGCTGTCTTCCGAACACAAGCATCCCATGCTCAACGACAGAACACAACAAGGAGGCGTGCACGTAATCCGCAGTGCAAGTCACAAGAAAGTCACCTTTAATAACGTCAAAGTGAAGTGTCTTCTGGAAAGATTTGCGAGGCTTCTGGACTGGAAAAGAGGATCTCGTGTCCAGCTAAATGCTTTTTGGTTGAGGTTACCGTAGATGAAAAGACAGGGACAATAACTATGTATAAACAATATTGGAAGTATTTCAACCATATGTCCCAACCACTTTTGTCACTGTATATGTATTTGCAAAATTCTCTGACTTAAAAGTCTTTATTTTTTGTGCCGATATCTGTTAAAAGAGTTTTTCTTATACTATATGTAAGTACAACACTTTAAAGTATTGCCTTAGCATCGGTATTCGCGTTTTTGTACGGAATTGGTACAGTAACTAAATGTTAGGTTAGGTTAGGCCCCGGCCAGCCCTCATGGGGCCGTACATAGGGCCATATGGCCCCTAGTTGTCCGGATGGGTTTTGTTTGGACCTGACGAGTTTTTACGTTATTTTACCTAAAGAATAGAAGTGTTTTTCGTAAAGGCAAGTAGTTTGCCTGGCGTGAAAGGGCGGGGCACTTACAGATGAGATGCTCTAAGGTTTCAATTGCCTCGGATTCATCACATTTCCTGCAGTTGCCGTTGATGGTGATGCCTAGCTTAACTGCGTGCGTCGCAGCCAGGCAGTGTCCTGTGAGTATTCCCACTAGAAGTCTGCAATATTTCCGTGGTAGATGCAGTACGTAGTGGCTGAGTTTATCATTGCGTTTCTTACACATGATCTTCGAGTTCTTGCAGGTTGTGGAGTTCCTCTACCTTCTCTTGATTCGCACGTCGGCCCGTCTCTCTAGCTCGCTTTGAAGCGTTCTTAAGGAAACAGCCTTCCTTTGGAAGCTCGTCCGCCGCCTCGTTACCTTCGATGCCCTGGTAGCTGGGAACCCAGTAAATCCGCACTGAATTTGTCGTGCCTAGAATTTCTAGTGCCTCCCTGCTCGCCAGTACATTTTTGGAACAGACGACTGACGACTGCATGGATTTTATGAATCCATGAATGTTGATGTTTTGACATCCGGGTAAGTTCTGGGTATCGTGTAGTCAAACATACTGCTCATGTCACGATAAATTGAACTATGCACGGACCCTTGTAGCGACATTTTACCTGGCCGTGTTGTCTATTGGTCCAGGCCTCCAGGTTTGGAATCAACCGAAAGGTCCAGCGTACCTAAGACGAGCTCTCCCTGCGGGTTTGCCATGATGCCAGAGTCCAGGAGTTAGGACTCTTCCGCGCACTTGCTCGTGTACAGAGACTTGCTCGGAGGCAAGGAAATCGAGCGGTGGAGTCCCTGCCAGGACTAACGGAGCCTGGTCCGATACCTTCCTGAATGCGCTGCATATGCGCAGGGCAGCCAGTCTGTGGGTGGCGATCAT
>VNJZ01005747.1:0-23732 GCA_008042795.1 Drosophila asahinai | reverse complement strand
CGTGCCAGAAACAGACACAACACCACCGCTGGTGACAGTCGCGTTTACCACAGTCGCGCTGGAGGCAATCGTCACCGTGCCGTTGCTGCCGACCGTCAGACCAGTCGCCGTGCCGCTTTCAACCAGATTGAACGCCCCGCCAGTGATGGTGGTATCTGTTGCAGACGCGCCGGCAAAGATCGTCGTCGTGCCAGAGGCAACACCTCCATCCGTCAGGTCAAGAATGCCGGCGCTGCTCACCTGCGTGCCCGTCGCTGTGCCACCGGCATCCACTTCCAGATACCCGCCAGACCCAACGCTGGCAGACACGGACGCACCGCCGTCTTCCACAAACACGCTGCCGCCATCGCTCACACTGGCCGCAGAAACCGTGCCGCCAGAATACACGTCAACCTCACCGCCAGACACGCTCGCCCCTGACAGCGTGCCGGAAACAGACACAACACCACCGCTGGTGACAGTAATAGCAGACGAACTGACACCGGCAGAAATCTCAAGGGTTTCTCCGTTGCTTACAACAGAGCTGGACTGAGTGGTGGTATCTGCGTCCGTCTGTGTGGAACCTGAATTAACGTTATCCATGCTCTTTTCTTTCGATACCAGGTGCGAGCCATGAGAGGCGCAAGGAGAAAAAGGGGCGAAGTGTGTTCGGTGTATTCAGAGGAGTGGTTTACACGGGAGACATATAAAATTCTGCGTTTTCGTATTTTTGAAACTTTGCATTTTTCATTAGATTTATTGAAATTTTTTCATGAAAAGGAACGATTTTCTTTTCATGAAACTGAAAAAAGACGCCACTACCAACAAAGGAAAATCTTGTAACCATTAAAAACTCTTTATGTTATGAGAGCAGATGACGTCGTCAGAAGCACTTAAACCGTCACCATCCCACAAAAGGCATATTTTCTGCGGGAACTTCTAAAAGGATTTGAGGCTGAATGGTGTGACGTTTCCATGACGTCTTTATGAAACAAAGATAGCGCTGAAAGCCTGAAAGAGGTGTTTTCATGCTCCAGATAAAATAAAGCAATCGGCACAGAAAACGTGCCGATTGCCAAAACAAATCTAAAATAAAGGATGCTGCCTTTAATATTTTTTAAGCTACACCCGAAAAACTTCTTTAATTGCTGATGGTATCGGTCAGCACGCTACCCGTTGCAGGGTCAAGCAGAAGCTGGCCAGACCGTTGATGGGTGAAGTCGAACAGATCTTCAATGCTGCCAGACGTTTCATCAAAAGACCCACCGCCCAGGCGCGCACCATTCAGCCAGTTATCTTCAATAAAGCGTACCACTGAAGATTCTGTTGAAAGTGTATGGCTTACAGAGTTTACCTTGGCATACGGAGAAATGACGATGAAGGGCAGACGTGTGCCCGGACCGCAACGCCCGTTGACCGGCTGACCGCTGACACCCAGAGGCTGGCTACCTGTTGTGCCGCACACACCGCTGCCGTTAACCTGATCTGCAGTGGCGTCAAAAGAGCCGTGCTGAGGGGCTACATATTGATGGTCATACCAACCGTCAGAGTCATCATAAGCGATAATGACAGCCGTGCTGCTCCATTCTGGTTGCTGCTGAATGAAGTTTACCAGCTTTACAACACCAGCCTGTTCGTCCAGCGGGTCAGAATATCCGGCGTGGCCGTCCTGATAAGCAGGCATTTTAATATAAGATACTGCCGGGAAATTACCGGACTTCAGTGCGGTATAAAAGTCGTTCAGATCATACTGATGGTTGGCAGGTTCAACTGTAGAAGAATTTGCAACCGTGCTGTAGCCAACAGCCGCCATAGACGACGGACGGGTATGTTCCGGGTTGGAAGTCGTTGCAAAATACTGGAACCAGTTATGGTGCGGAATGTAATCCGTCACATCTTCAGACACGACATCTGAATAGGTGCGACGCTGACAACCTGTCGTGCCATCGCTGTTGGCTGTCGTCAGGTCAAACCCGCCCATGAAGCCACCCCAAGGGATGTTTTTCGTGTTGAGCAGATCACCAATATTCTTCGCGTTCAGCAATACCGCGTTTGATTTAGAGGAGCAGACGTCATACGCCGGGTCCACGTCATTAATCATCGTGTAGCCGCCCTGACCATCCGCAATGATGGAAGAAGACGTTTTGGAACCGACAATAGACTGCACACCGTTTGTCTGGCCGCTGACTACTTCCAGTGCGCCGGGTGTAGATGGACCATATGTGTCCGTGTAGTTATTATCGCTCATGGCAAAATGCTGGGCATAATTCCAGTATGCGGTGACAGTATTCCCGTCATAATAACCCAGAACCTGACCGGCAGTACCAAAAGCGCCAACACCACCAGATGTGCCACGCCCCGTATATTTGGGGAACAGATCCATTGCGCCGTTATCGGTTGCGCGCTGTTCTGGTGTGTAGGCGTGGTTCTGATCAGCCGTAGCAGCCTGCGTCCGGTCAAGACGGAAAGGAAGAGCAGCAGCACTGCCATTTGCGCTGCTGCTGTTGGGGTTTTGCTCCAACAGATTGGCGTTCAGCAGGTTATTGACCTGCGGTGTGCCAGCGGCTGCCGTAAAGCTTGGTTCTCCGCTCGGGTTTGTGGCCTTGGGATAGGTCGCAAAATAATGATCGAACGAAATATTTTCCTGATAAATAACCACGAGATGCTTGATGGGCGTTTTCGTAGCGAAGCTCGATGCTGGCAAATGCACGGACCGGGATGCACGGAGACCGGCAGCATCGCTCATTACGGGCAGGGAGATAGACAGCGAGAGAAGAGCCGACAATGCGACTTTCATAGGCCTGGCGAACACGGTTAGGTCACCTTTCGTATTTGACCGCTTGCACCAAAGGCACGCTGCATCATGAAAATACCGGCACCCAACGGAAGAGCCGGCTTGAACACTGACACCTGCGCGCCCCTTTAGCAGAGCACATAATTGCTAAACCACCTGCTCAATAGCCTTTGTTTTCAAGTTGATGTGTGACTGTTTCATGAAGAACTTATGACAACGGAACAATTCCTCCGCAAAGATAAGAACCATTCTTAAAATTAACCACCAGTATCGAAAGTATGAGAAAAACTTCGGCTCATAGCCCTGATGATGTTATTAAATTTTATTATATATTAAATAGGTTTAATTATTTATATACCATGTTCTTGCTGGTGCAACTTATTCACCATTTCCTGCCGCAGAAGGACTATCTACTCCAGAAGAGTCCACATGGTGTTGGAAGTCAGGCCGTTGAATAACCTGCTGCCCTGCACGCTCCATCGTCACCGCCTCACGGGTAACAGCCGTGACCGTCCAACCGCCCACTATGTCCCCTTTCCGCACTAAACGTCCTGCCGGAATACCTGGTACACGAAACAAAGCGCCATCCGCCCCATTATAATGAACAATACCAGTCAAAACGGGCAGCAACTCTGGCTGACTAGTCGAAATATCAGGACGCCGGTCTGGCGCAAACAACGGGCGGGCCAGAACTGTTTTTACAGTATCGTCTGACTTCACGTCCCCGACCGCATGGGAAGAAGAGGGCTGCACGGGAGAGCCGACAGCGGGAAAAACCAGAAAAACTCCCATCGCCACCATAATTGATGCCATGTAATTAAGGCCCATCAGCGGCTCCATCTGCTCTCAACGGTTTGATTATGATCTCTGTCCATGGTGCACCATGGACAGGAATGACACGCACCCCAAACAGGAGAGGTGCATTTCCACTCCATGTCGTATGCCATTCTGCCGGAGACCCGCCCCAGTATCGCACATGCAAGGCGGATATTGATTTCGCAAGAACTTCCTCGGTTGGCTTCCCCTCCGAAGCGCAGCCTGGGCGACTATAGCGCTGCCAACGCAGAATAAGCTGCTTCTTACGGTCAACACCCAAACCAATATTGACTTCATGCTCTTTACCATCAGCCAGTCGAATGAGTGTCGCCAGGGCTAACCGATCTTCAGCGCCTGTTACGCCTCCTGCATCTGAGGTTACAGAGCCTAGCAGCTTACGAAGAGAAGCATCGGTTTCAGAGCGATCCGTAAGTCTGTCCTGTTCAGCATGTTGCCTTGCCCAGCCACGTAACCCGAATGTAACGCCCCCCGACAACATCAGGAATAAAAGCCCAAGAAGCACCGTGACCACCAACATTTCCAGAAGAGTGAACCCGGCTTGTGCTCTGTTGTTTTTGCGGAAATTGGGGCGTTGCATTATTTGATTTTTCATGGGGCAACAGGCGGACCAAACCGCCGTCCGGTAAGATGAACGCGGGCACCGCTTCCCCAAAGCACTTCAACATCAACCGCATAAAACGCCAAAGGCAGCCTGTTTGAGGGAAGTTTAGCAATCTGACGGGTTTCCATTATCCAGCGATACCCGTCCTGATCTGTCCCCTCCTGTCGCCCGATGACGGGGCGCTCAAGCACCAGTGCGCCATCCAGTCGGGAGCGGGCACGCGACAGTCCTTCTTCGCGCGAACCTGACCGGGCAGTACCGTCCAGAGCTCCCCCAAGAATCACCGCCAGCACAGCCAGACCTGCTCCAGCTATGGCGATGGCCACAATAACCTCCAGCAGAGTAAACCCTCTTTCCACAATGCGATAATGTTTACGCATCACGGGTCATGATCCTCCCTGTCAGAGGACTTATGGACACGTTGAAAGTACGCGCGCCCACATGCAGAACCCACGAGACTGCAGAGCCGAGACCATTGGGCTGAAAAACGATAGGCACGGGAGCCACAAGCACAGCTTCTTTTGGCAAAGAAACCTGCCTGACAATTATTTTTCCTGATAGCTCCAGAAGTTGAGCGTGGGCCATATCAGGCCGAACAGTGATTGAGACCCCTTTTGTCATGGCGTCCAGACGGGCATTACGCAGAGTAGACAACACACGCTCGCGTGCCTGAAGAAAAGACGCGAGTGTACTGTGAACTGGCCCGCGCTCCAGCATTAAGGAAAGAAAAAGTCCGGCAAGCGCCAGAACAATTATCATCTCCAACAATGTAAAACCCTGCTCTCTTTTAATGCGCAAGGTCATTCAGCCCCAGCATGGCTAACAACAGAGCAGAAACAATGCCAGCCACCACTGCGCCCATAACAACAGTAATCGTGGGCACAAGCAGGGCGACCAGACGTTGTAACCCGACCCGCACAGCCTCTTCATGCAGTTCAGCCGCACGCAGACACAAAGGGCCAAGCTGTGCCGTTTCTTCCCCCAAACGCATCAGATGAATAGCCCGAGGAGGAAACAGACCGGACGTTTCAAGCGGGCGGGACAGGCCGCCCCCTTCTCGCGCCACGGCAGCAGCTTCCGCCACAGCCTGCGCCCCGGCCCGGTTGCCAATAACGTCCTCACTTATTTTTAAGGCACCAAGCAAAGAGACGCCATTTTGCAGAAGCGTGCCAAGTGTGCGTGTTAACCGTGCTGCCATAACATCCCGCGCAAGCGATCCCGTCACCGGAAGGCGAAGCAGGGTCTGATCAAACCTGAGACGGAACGCAGGCTGTGCCAGCAGAGCACGCAGCACAAAGACGGCCGCCACACTCCCAAGAAGCAGGACAAGCCCCCAGTGAGTCAGAAAATCCCCGGCGGCAATCACAAGCCGCGTTAGAAGGGGAAGCTGAGCCCCTGCTTCTGCAAACAACGGGACGAACTGAGGGAGAACGCCCGTCAGCAACAGAACGACTGAGCCAATGGAGGCCACCACCAGAATGGCCGGATAAATCAGGGAAGACTGAATTGAGGTTGTAAGCTTGCGTTCCCGCTCCATTAACGTTGCCAGACGGTCGAGTGCCTCGCCTAACGCACCACCAGCCTCACCCGCTTTAACCAGATTGATATAGAGCGGTGTGAAGCAATCGGCCCGAGTAGACAGAGCAGAAGCAAAAGACCCGCCGTTCCGCATGGCGTCGCGTAATTCTACCAGCACCTTGCAGGCGCGGCTGCCTGCCCTGCCCGTTTCAGGCAGCGTCTCAATCAGAAAGCGCAATGCTCGGTCCAGATCCAATCCTGCACCCAGCATCAAAGCCAGTTCACGTGTTATATCTGTAACCTGTGTTCGCTTCAGGCCCGCGTGCTGTAGAGAAAATGAGACGTGCAAACCACCCAGAGCACTGCGTTCAGACTGAGGCATAACGCGGACAGGTGTCAGACCATTGCGCCGTAATCCCGCAACTACATGGGCCTCATCCGGCCCCTGCGCCTGGCCGCGCTGTATCTGCCCGTCTGCGGTCAGCGCACTATAATGCCATGTGAGACTCACCCGTCGGATGCTCCGTGAATAAAAGCCGCTTCCGACGAATTCTCGGTTTCGGCGCGGATAATCCTCATGACCTCTTCAACCGTCGTTTCTCCCTCGCTGGCGGCATCTATCCCGGCCTGAAAAAGAGTTTTCATTCCCTCCTGCGCGGCCTGACGCTCAATGGCCGTATGGTCCGCTCGTGCAAGTATCAACCGAACAATCGCCGGAGACGGAACAAGGTATTCCGCAATCGCCACGCGTCCCCGATATCCTGTGTGCCGACATTCTGGACACCCTACCGCTTGCCAAAGCGATCCCGCTTGATCGGGAGGAATACCGAGACGTTGGGCAATACTTGTATCCAGTTGCATCGGTGCCCGGCAGCTATGGCACAGCCGCCGTACCAAACGCTGGGCCAGAACACCACGCAGAACGGCTGTTTGCAGATAATCCTCCAACCCCATATCCCGCAGGCGGGTAATGGCCGCGGCGGCTGAGTTGGTGTGTAATGTAGAAAGCACAAGATGACCGGTTAACGCAGCCTGCGCCGCTATCTGAGCCGTTTCCAAATCACGGATTTCCCCTACCATGATCACATCGGGGTCTTGCCGTAGAATAGCGCGCAAAAGTGTCGCAAAGGTCAGACCAATTTGCGGGCGGATCTGAATCTGATTGATACCAGCAAGCTGATATTCAATCGGGTCTTCAATTGTCACCACCTTTCGTTCGGTCACATTGAGTTGGGCCAGGCCTGTATAAAGCGTGGTGGTTTTACCGCTGCCCGTTGGGCCGGTAACCAGCACAATGCCGTTCGGCTCCTCCAACGCTGCGCGAAATTGCGCTGTAACCGCAGGGGAAAGCCCCAGACGGCCATACTCAAACTTTACAGAACCCCGATCCAACACACGCATCACCACAGATTCCCCATGCAGCGCAGGGATGGTGGAGACACGAAAATCGACGGAACGTCCCCGCACAGCTAGTTTGATACGGCCATCCTGCGGTAGGCGGCGTTCAGCGATATCCAGACGCGCCATAATTTTTATGCGTGAGATAACGGCAGCAATCAGCCGTGCTGGCTGACTGTCCATTTCATGCAAGACACCGTCATATCTGAACCGCAGTCCCAACCGGTCTTCAAATGGTTCAAAATGAATATCAGAGGCATGCGTCTCGACAGCCCGAAAGATAATCTGATTCACCAACCGGATAACCGGCGCCTCACTCGCCAGATCCTTAAGACGGTCTGCGTCTTCTTCTAATGGGTCCCCCTCCGTGCCGCCCTGTTCGGTGTCCGTCGTATCTGCCTCCACGGTTTCCGGGTAAAGACGGCTCAAAGCTGCCTCGATATCAACCGGCAAAGCCGCTAGCGGGCGTACTGGCAGAGCGACAGCTAACGAGACTGCCTGCACAACAAATTCGTCCAACGGGTCAGTCATGGCCAGCGGCAATACGCCGTCTTCACACGGTAAAGGCACTGCAGAAGACTGCCGGAGAAACGGGGCTGCAAGATTATCCGGCAGGACGGGGTCTTCCAGCGTAGCCAGTGCAGCCGCAGACACAACCGGCCGACCTGTCAGCATAGCATAGGCAGCAGCCAGTGCAGCTTCACTCACCAAACCGAGTTGAAGAAGAATGGTTGCCAGCGCCTGTCTGTTTTCAGTAGCAACGCGCCTTGCCCGCTCCAGAACAGCTGCATCACATGTGCCTGCCTGTAACAAAGCGTCTGCCAACCGGCGTTCTGCCTGCGCGCGCGTTTCTGGAGCCGGAAGAATGGAAAAGCTCATACTGTGCAGACTTTTTTCTGATCTCTATACAGATACGATGCTTGCAGGCTGACAAATCCTACGGCACAACACACCCTATGCGCTTCCTTCTTCTGGTCATCGCACCGTTTATTGGCAGCTTTCTGGGTGTGCTTATTCGTCGGCTGCCTCGTGGTGAAACGGTTGGTATGGATCGCTCGCACTGCGAAACATGCCACCAGACCCTTGGCCCGGCCGAGCTTATTCCCTTGCTCAGCTACATTTTTCAGCGCGGGCGCTGTCGCTCCTGCGGGGCGCGTGTTGACCCATTTCATCCTGCCATTGAACTCGCTGCGACGGTCATAGCCGCGCTGGCTCTTGCTGTGGCCTCTCCGAACAGTCCGTTTATAGGGGGGACTGTCCTTCTGGGGTGGGCACTGCTGACACTAAGCTGGATTGATCTTGAAACATTCTTACTACCAGACGCCCTAACGCTGCCCCTGTTGCTTTGCGGCCTTGTTGAAGGGTGTATGATCCCTAATGGACCATCGCTCGAAAGCCGTGTGGCCGGCGCGCTGGCGGGCTGGATGCTACTCACCATGGTGTCCGCCGTATATAAAGCAGTGCGAGGACGACCCGGATTGGGTGGAGGAGATGCAAAGCTTCTTGCCGCAGGCGGAGCATGGGTCGGCGTTGAGGCACTCCCCATAGTTCTGCTCGGAGCATCCGTCTGCGGTTTCATCCTTGCCCTCATTCTGGCGGCGCGGGGCCGACACCTTCACGCCCGAATGATGCTGCCATTCGGCCCGTGTCTGGCTCTGTCACTCTGGATAACGCGCCTGATGCAGCACGCTTGGGGCTGGTTATAAGAGAACCGCTTCCGGGCGAACAGATCAGCATACGGCCTGCGTAGTACGTTTCATCAAACTGTCACAACTTCCTTCTCGCCATCAGGAAGAAGGCGGTGGTAAGCACCCTCACGGTTTTCCTGTTGCTGCGCGCAAGGCATGAGCACGCCATGAGCCTTCTGTTGTCTCTTTTTTCTCACCCGGCAGGCATAACCATGTCTGACAAGCGTAGCGCGTGACAGATATTCGTCTTCCAACAGGTCTGACCGGGCAGGTTCTTGCCTGTAGCGTGACTATCGCTGGTCTTGGCTGTTTTACCCTTACAGGCCTTTCACTGCTTTCGCTTTATCAAAGCCGTGCGACAGCGCTTGAAGAAAAGCGTACGCTTCTTAACCATACAGAACAATTGATACGCCAGATTCCTGACCTCAAGCGGCGCTATCAGGAACACCAGACCTCGGCTGCCAGCACGCGTTTTCTACTGGCAGGCCAAAGTGATTCTGAAACTGCCGCCAACCTTGTCCAGACCGTTCAAATGCTGGCTACCCGTCACCAGATTGAAATCTCCAGTCAGGAAACCGTACCACCGCACGCTATGGGACATTTCCGCGCCATAGGCATCCGCATTGCCTTGACCAGCAACTGGGATGCATTTGTGGCGCTGCTTGATGATCTTGACCACGCAGAGCCTCGCCTGCTGATTAAAGATCTGGAAATCCAGCACGCACGCACCGTTACCGACGCCACGCGCGGACACAGCAGCGCCATAGACGCAACTCTTTCCATTACGGGATTTAGAGCCGACCTCGGCCCGCCCGCTCAAACCGCTCCGACACCCTGAGGATCATGCCGCATTTTCTCCGTCGCTTCAGCGCCGCCTCCCTCCTGATCTCTATCGCTGGCTGCGCCCAGAAAGCCCCGGAACTGGCCCCCTTACCGGTGCCAGAGCATGACATCCGCGCAACAGTGCGGGAGGATGGAGCAGTTGCTCCACTGCCGGCAAACGGGCAGATTTTCGCGCGTATGGGCAGCGGCTCGCGCGGCAGCCTATCCACGATTAATGCAAGCGGAGGCGGAGATATTTCCCTTAATTTTGCAGGCACGGATATTCATGCCGTAACCGAACAAATTCTGGGAGGCATCTTGCACGTCAATTACGTGATTGACCCCTCCGTGCAAGGGACCGCAACACTGCACACCGCGCAGCCTTTGCGGCGTGATCAGCTTCTTCCTACTCTACGAGTGCTACTGGCCGGGGCTAACGCTACGCTGGTAACACAAAGCGGGCTTTACCGGGTTGTTTCCCTTTCTTCCGGTGGGGGAGGCCCCGGTTCGGGCGCGGGTTCAGCCATGAGTACAACGGCCATTCCCCTGCGTTATACAAACGCCGCCAGTATCGCAAAACTTATCCAGCCCGTTGTGCAGGGCGGTGGCCATGTTGCCGCAGACCCGGACAGCAATACTATCATTCTGTCGGGTGACCCGGCAACGCGGGAAACCCTGACTGAACTGATCCACACCTTTGATACCGATACATTGGCAGGACAATCCTACCTGCTGCTGCCCGCCACGACAGGCACAGTCAGTGAACTCAGTCAGGCACTGAAAAATGCCTTAGGTGTGCGCCGCACCAGCAGTGATGCCACCGGGAGCGAGGCTATCCGCCTGTTCCCCATGCCAAGCATTGATTCAATTCTGGTCACAGCCCGTCAGCCCCGCCTGATTGAAGACGCCCGCCGGGCTTTTTCTGTCATTGAAGCCGGTCGAAAACAGACCGTGCGGAACTGGAGCGCATTTTATCTTCAGAATGGCCGCGCAAATGACGTTGCTTATGTGCTCCAGCAAGCCTTCACCCCCGACCACGTAACCGCAACCCCGACACCTACGCCCAAACAACAGACAGGCATGACTTCCAGCAGTAATAACAGTTCGTCTGGTTTTGGCAGTATGTCGAGCTCTTCCAGTCTGGGATCAGGACAGTCAGGCTCCCTGACATCAGGCAACAGTTCTGGGGATTCCAGCTCCAATGCTTTTGGGAGCAACCTGAACAGCACTGGTGGGCAAAGCCAGAACAGCAACCAGAGCGATGGAATAAGCAATAATCCGCTGCTGGGTGGTTTAGGCAATATGAGCGAAAACAGTGAAAATAGCTCTCACATTCGCATTATTCCGGACCTGCAAAACAACTCGCTGTTAGTGTATGGCACACGGGCTGAAACCGAAACCATTACGGCTATGCTACATAAAATCGATATTATGCCGCTTCAGGTTATGGTGGATGCAACCGTTGCTGAAGTGACCCTGAATGACTCACTACAGTATGGAACACAGTTTTTCTTCAAGTCTGGTGGTATCAATGGCATTCTAAGCAACGCGACACAAAGCCTCGGCTCTGCCAATCTGGTTTCCTCCCAGCTTTCATCCAGTTTCCCAGGCTTCGTACTGGGTGGCAGCGGACAGGGTGGTGCACCGTTTGTCATCAACGCCCTGCAAAGCGTTACCAAAGTACGCGTTCTGTCTTCTCCGCAGATTATGGTGGTAGATAACCAACCTGCTTCTCTGATGGTGGGTAATCTGGTGCCCTATCTGACGGGAGCAACGACAAGCGTTGTGACCTCCAACTCCACTATTACCAATTCCATCAACTATCAGCCGACCGGCGTTATCCTTCAGGTAACCCCGCATGTAAGCAACACCGGACTGGTCACGCTTGATATTTCCCAGCAGGTCAGTTCCGTTTCATCTTCTACCACAAGCACAGGGTCTTCCAGTATCAACAGCCCCACATTCTCCCAAAGACAAGTGAGCTCCCGCGTAGCAATCGAGGATGGACAGACGGTGGGGCTTGCTGGTCTGATTACTGACAACGCATCACGCGGCAATCAGGGGCTTCCGTGGCTGAAAGATATTCCCATCCTGGGAATGCTCGGCAGCCAACAGACCAACCTGCGCGAACGTACGGAACTGTTGGTACTCATTACACCGCACGTCATCCGCAGTCAGAACGATGCCCGCGCCATGACGGAAGACCTCCGCCGCAACCTTTCCCAATCAGCTGCACTGGCACCAGAACTGGCACGCACCCCTCAGACAGGCTCCGCTGATCCGCAACAACGGATATGGAAAGCTGTTGGCCTACATGACTAAGTCTGCCTGAATCACCTGCGGCATGCGCAGCCCCCCCCAGCATGGTCCGCGTAATGAACAGGGGTTTGCCTTGCTGCTTGTGCTGTGGACGTTGGTTACACTCAGTCTGATTGGAACTGCGCTTCTAGTTGGCAGCAAAGCAACGACTGAACAGGATACGGCGGAAACACTTCTTGCCACAGCACAGGCGCAAGCCGATGCTGCTATCCAGACTGCCCTGTATCATCTGCTCGCAGAAGGCAGCGCGCATTGGGCTGCCGATGGTGTTTTTCATACCATTACAGAATCAGACCTAAGCGCTTCTGTACGCATACAAATAGAAACAGCAAAAATTAATCCTAATATTGCGCCGCCTGGCCTGCTGAACGCCGTGTTTCAGACAGCCGGATTGCAAACGGCAGCAGCGCAAACACTGGCCCGCATGGTCGTGCTGTGGCGTACGCCCCCCTCCCTCACGCAACAGGCAAGCCGACAGGCTACCACCAGTCTGCTTGCTACATTGGGGGCATGCAGGCCACCGGGACATCCGATACGAACGTTGGATGAAATGTCTGAAATACCCGGCATGACACAGCCCCTTTTGCATACACTGTCTTCACATCTCTCTTTTACGCAAAAAGACCTTCCGTCTCCCCAGTCGCGCGATCCATTTCTGCGTGCTGTTTTTGACCATATGCAGCCACAACATGCAGGGTTTTTGCTCATTCAAGGAGGAAGCATTCCTCCCCCTGCTGTGGAAGATACAACGACAAACTGGACAGATCGGACTTTGATTGTCACAGCCCGCGTCACACGAAGTGGCGGATATAACCTGAGCCGCCAAGCTGTTGTGGCCCCGCAACTGGGCCACAGTATCCCTTTTGCGTTTCTCTCGCTTGAAACAATTCGTCTGGATCAGATGTAATTAGCCCAGAGAGAGAGCAACACTGACATCGGGAATAAAGACAGTTTGATGAACTCTTCTGTTTCGTACCCGCTGCTGGTTGAAACCTCACGGAGCGGGCATTAGAGCTTGTCGATACGTCACTGTCTGGCGGGAAACATTGACATAGCGGTGCTAAGCACCTTCTGCCTGTAAGCCGCATTCAATGATGGCGTGTGGGAATGATAATAGCCTATGGCCTGCATAAGATCACCATGAGCCTCATTGATATACGTACGCAGAATAAGCGCGGACGCTGCAACATTAAAGCAGGAATCAGAAACCAGCCGAGCAGCAGTCTGCACCGCTGGCAAATGACTGACCTGCGCCAAAGGTTGCACCCAACGTGTGTTTATCTGCATCAAGCCCAAATCAGAACTACCGTCCGTGTTCCGACGCACCATGCCTGCAACGCCGCCTTCCACTTTCTGGATTACAGGAAGAACGCGGACTGGAATATCGTATCGAATTGCACTGGCAACCATGCAGGCAAGAAGTGGGATAGGCATCGTATTCCTGATCAGAACGGGCTGTTTTTTGCTCATCCCTTTTATCAATTCCGGGCGGCGCATTATAATGCGCCGGTCCTTCGCACAAGTCCTGTGAGGATTTTATGACAAACCCCCGCTCTCTTTCTTCTGTCGAGAACGATCCACAATCCGGCTTCACTTTGCTGGAAATTTTGGTCGTGCTGGCCATTCTGGCGTTGCTGATCGGCCTTGTCGCCCCTGCTGCGCTGCGTCAGCTTGGTGGTGCGCGTGTTTCCGTAGCCAAACAATCTATCTCTCGCCTTGGCTCTGTGCTTGATCTTTATAAACTTGACGTCGGCACCTATCCGACAACGGAAGAAGGTCTTGCAGCACTCATCCATAAACCGGCAGATGCACAAAACTGGAATGGCCCGTATCTGAAAGATGTGAACGAGCCAAAAGACCCGTGGAACCATCCCTATACTTATCAAGCGCCTTCATCGCGTGATGGGCATGATTATGATCTCTGCTCAGCCGGGGCACGCGGAACTGGCACGACCAGCCCCGGTCAGTCTGGCGCAATCTGCAATCCGTGAAGAGAATTACGCCCGATAAACGTTCGGGCGTGATTTGCCTTCAAGGATTTTTCTGAGGCGACATAGACGCATCAGTTCGCCCAGCATCACCCGTCCAGCCATCTGTCAGTGTTTTCAGAAAGGCAATAATGGCATTGCGTTCCGCTTTATTCAAAGCAGGTGAATCTCCGGGTTTCCGGTCAAAAGGTGCATCTGTTTTATCAATATTATTCTGATACGCGGCAGGAATATCATTATAGGCCTGCACTTTGCCATCTGCACCTTTCGGATAAAACCGTTCAGGCTCAATATCCCGCAAAACATAAAAATCCATTACATCTTCAAGGCTATGAAAAATGCCATTGTGAAAAAATGTTTGGCGCGTGGCTACGTTACGTAAGGTTGGCGTGGCAAACATTCCACAATAAGGAGCCAACTCCTTGCGCCCTTCCGGCTTCTGATCACATACACCCAGATCATAATAAGACGCATCATGTGTATGCGTAAGCGCTGGGTTCCGGGGGGCCGCAAGGGCTTCATATTGATGATCTGTAAAAAGCGGCAGCAAGCCGTCTCCACGCACTGTATCGACGTGGCAGGCTGCGCAGTTTCCCTTTTTCGGGTCGTTGAACAACAGATACCCTTGGCGCTCAATAGGTGAAAAACGGGCTTTTCCCTGTAGCCATGCGTCAAACTTGCTTGAATATGAATGAAATTTCTGGTCTTCAATCTGATAACGGGCCAGAGCGAACAGACCTTCTGACAGCAGAAAATCTGACGACTTCCGGCCACGAACACCGGCAAGATCACGTAACGGAGCCGCATAATCGGCCGTTTGTAGCCGGGCCGTCACTTTTTCTGGCACCCCGGCCATTTCATCCGGATCAAACATCGGGCCACTGGCCTGCTGATGCAGGGTATCAGCCCGACCATCCAGAAACAGACCGCCTTGAGGCACCAGATTAGTGGCCGAACTCGCTGTGTTGGACGCACTTTTGGCAGCGTGCGCCCCGCCGGTAACCGGCACGGCAATGGTCGGGGCAACATCGTCTGCTACTGCATCATCCGGGCCAATACTGAATGGTGGCTGACGCTCCAAATACGTCAGGCTTGGAATTTCACGCCGCCCCTCCCGGTCTCCTGTAACACCGCCCATGAAAACAGGTGTATTCCCTGCTGGCCCGTAATGTAGGCTGGGCACATGGCAAGACGCGCACGAAAGTTTTCCGGAGCCGGATAAAGCCGGATCAAAAAACATGGCCTTACCGACGGTTGCCATGGTGGACAAAGGCTGTTGCGTGTGCAGATGCAGCTTATGCGGACATGGGTTGCTTCCATCCGCAGCGGGATTACAGGCGTTGGCATTTGCTACCTGCGCATTTGCAGATCCGGTTAGCCCGAAAGCGAGCAACGCGGCACATCCTGTCGCCAGAAAGGTTGATTGAAACAGCTTAAAAGAGCGCACGAATGAGAACCTTCTCCTGGAGCGTTCGGACCCGGCCTTACGAGAGTCGGGGCTGCTTACCATCAACCTCTTCTCATAATTATGATTGTTTGATGAAAAACTGATTAGATAGACTGTTATGAAAATCTGTCTTAAAACTGTCACACGTTATAGCCTGCCCTGCGAGCAATCACATGCTAAAATCTTTGCTACGTTTTGCAGGACAGCAGGACAATTACGAACACGTTATTCAGTCATGTCAGTGAGACAATCTTGAGCACCCTCTCCCGTAGTGTTTTTATGAGCTGGTGGCTTGAGCAAAATACGCAAGTTCTGCGAAAAGCGGCTTACCGTTATCTTCCAGCCCGCTTATGGGCGATTTTTCGTAATCTTCAAAGTCGCTATGCTCTTCCGACTGTGGTTATAGTCAGGGACACACAAAGTCTAAACTTACTCCCCTTATCTTCCGATGATCACCCTCAATCCGTTCCTGCCACCGTAGAGGGCATGGCGCATCTGGCCAACCTCTGCGCTATCCGTCGCCCTTTATTCGCAGGTTGGCGTCATACCAAAAAAAAATCTCTTTTTATTCGCGTTATTGAACCTGATTTGCCCATTTTGCAGCGCATGGTCAGGCTACCAACCACAGCCGCAGCAGAAGCTGCCTCGCTTGTCAGCTATCAGATGGATCGGATTGTCCCTTTTCCACCTGAAGATATTTTATGGGGCCTTACCCCGCTTCCCTCAAACCAACAGACCGACGCTGAGTTTCTGCTGAGCGTGACGCCAAGCCCCCCTCTGGCTCCCTGGTTAGATGCTTTCCATGCGGCTGGATTAATCCCTGTCAGCTTTGCAAACCAGGCCGATAGTTCCGCAGCCTGCTTACCACTCGCAACTCATGGTGAGCACAGGCAAAATTCAGCCAGAACTCTGGCGATCATCTTCCTTTTTCTTGGGCTTTTGTTGAGTGCACCGTTTATCTGGCAATCCATAAAAAGCCATCAAATTACAGGCCAGCTTGAAGACCTTCAGCCTTCTCGTGTGGTTGCCGAGACACTTCGCAGCCGTATTGATGCGCTAACCAGCAGCAGTAACTTTCTGAACCGAGAAGTTCAACGTGTCGGGTCGCCGTTGACGCTCCTCGCCAACCTGACACATGCACTGTCGGATACGACTTTTTTGGAATCTCTTTCTCTTAAAGACGGTCAGGTCATGCTGGAAGGTCAGTCAAAAGAGGCCGCCCGCCTGATCGGTCAGCTTGAACACGATAAAGCAATCAATGATCCGAAATTTGTCGGTCCCCTTTTACGTCTTCCCGATGGAAGAGGAGAAAGCTTTACGCTCCACGGCATATATTCAAACCAAGCGTCAATAGACACCCCTAAATAAACTCGGCAGTTAGCCTCTTTGCAAACAGATCCACTATAAACTCACCCCATTCAGTATTTTTATGCGCGGCATGTACGCCGTCAGCCGCGCTATCTATTCTGACACATCTCTGCAAGATTATCGTGAATGAGCTAAACGCATCGTTGCGAAAGCCAACCATGCTGCAACTAAAAGGACGACTGCGCTCGCGGCAAAAGTCGCTTGATACCCAATCCCGTCAAACAATATCCCCCCGCAGGTCGCCCCCAATGTGATCGCAAACTGGACGACGGCAACCATGAGACCGCCTCCAGCCTCCGCATCACGGGGCAGCGTCCGCGCTAGCCAACTCCACCATCCTACGGGAGCAGATGTTGCAAACAGGCCCCATATGGTCAGTATTACGGCAGAAACGATAATCCATTTTCCCAGCACAAGAAGGCCGAAAGCCAGAAGTGCCATCAGAAGGGGAATACTAATCAGAACAGGATAGACACTCTTCTTCAGCGCAGAGCCAATCAGCACCGTGCCAACAAAACCGGAAATACCCATCAATAACAGGATCAAGGACAATGTGCGCACATCAACATGAGCGACATCTTCAAGAAAAGGCCTAACATAAGTAAAGAGCGTGAACTGCCCCATGAAAAAGAGGCTGACCGCAATCATCCCCACTCTCACAATTGGCCGAGTCAGCAGTGCAAATACACTGGCAGACTGTCGATTACGTTCACTAGGCATTGAGGGAAGACTGATGAGCTGCCAGACGAACACAATGACAGCCACCGGCACCACGCAGAAAAACGCGCCTCGCCAACCAATCAAACCGCCAAGAAAGCTGCCCGCAGGGGCGGCTATAACCGTGGCAAGTGCGTTGCCACCATTCAGAATAGCAAGCGCGCGTGGAACATGGTGGTCTTCGACAAGGCGCATTGCCGTTGCAGCGGACATTGACCAAAAACCGCCGATTACAACACCAATCATCGCCCGGCCGAGCATGAAGATAATGTAAGTAGGTGCCAGAGAAACAACTGTTCCTGAAATAATCATCATTCCAATAAGGGATAACAGGAGTGTTTTGCGATTTATCCCCTTGGTGAGTGACGAAATAAAGAGGCTCGTCAAAACCGCAAATGCCCCGGAAACCGAGATAGCCTGCCCTGCCTGCCCTTCACTGATGTGAAGATTGGCAGCAATGGGCGTCAGAAGACTCACAGGCATAAATTCGGACGCAACAAGAGCAAAAGCCCCCAGAGACATGGCGAGCACCGCGCCCCAAGATCCTTCCTGCTTATCAAAAGTTTTATTCGGTTCAGAAACTGATTGAGAGATAGTATCCATCATACCTCGATATTAAGATTACCCATGAGCGTTAGGTATTTTTGAAACCATGCGTGAAATCTGTAGACAGAATGACGCTGTAATGCTGTTTTGCGACGCTTACAGACCTTGCGTATGGTGTCAGAGAAGATTGATGACAGGACATAGGGAAGAAAAAACATCCAGACTAGCCCCTATAAAACGAGCATGATCATGAATAATTTTCATGAATGATATATTTTATAATGATCTTTCTTACTGCATGTTCGAGAAGCCATTTTTATTTAATAGACGTAATTATAATAATTTTTTTTCATATCATCATAAAAAAAGCCATGCCTAAAAAAGACATGGCCCGTTACAATAACGCCTTACAAAGTAAGCAAATTAGAGCGGCTGTTTTGTGGGACGAAATAGGATTTCATTAATATCCACATCTTCAGGCTGGCTAATCGCAAAAGCGACACACCGTGCGAAGGAATCAGCACTGATGGCTATGCCGGGAACAAAACTCTGAAGTTGCTCTGCTGTTGCTTCATCATGCACACCATTGAGTAGTTCTGACTGAACTGCTCCCGGTGAAATAATCGTGGTGCGCAGGTTGTAAGGCTTTACTTCGGCCCTTAACCCCTCAGACAACGCACGAACGGCAAATTTTGTAGCGGAATAAACAGCGCTATTTTGGAAGACATGATGGCCCGCGACAGAAGATACATTGATAATCTGACCGCTCTTCTGGGCTTTCATGTGAGGGAGAGCGGCTGCAATGCCATACAGAACGCCTTTGATATTGACGTCAACCATCAAATCCCACTCATCAACACGAAGGTTCTCAAGTGGTGAGAGAGGCATCACACCCGCATTATTGAGTAATACATCAATCCGACCATAGGTCTTGACCGCAGTATCAATAAGGTTCTGAACTGATTCACGGTCTTTAACATCAGTTTCAACCGCCAAAGCCTTACCGCCCTCGGACGTAATCTTTTCAGCAAGTGCTTTGATCCGGTCTTCACGCCGTGCCCCCAGAACGACAGTCGCACCCAGTGCTGCCAGATGCCGCGCTGCTTCCGCCCCCAGACCACTGCTGGCACCCGTAATGACAACGATTTTGTTCGCAACATTATTCGTCATGTGTATTCTCCGTATTTTTAACGGTCGATTTTCTTGAACTTGAGGACAAAGTTATCCCCCTCACCAATCGCAGCATATTTGGCGCGATCCTTGCCCCCCAAGGCGAAGGTTGGAGGCAGCGTCCATACACCCTTCGGCCAGTTAGCCGTATCACGCGGATTGGCGTTGATTTCTGATGAACCAACCAGTTTGAAGCCGGCTTTTTCAATCAGCGAGATTGCATAAGACTGACGAACGTATCCGTCCTCGGCCCGCGGATCCTGCGGAGCGGTTGTCTGACCGCGATGGTCTTCGACACCAAATATACCGCCAGATTTCAGAACCCGATGGATAGCGGCAAGCATTTGCGGTGCGTTTCCAGCTTCCATCCAGTTATGAAGGTTGCGGAACGTCAGAACAAAATCAGCGCTGTCAGGAGAGGCAAAATCTAGGTGCTGTCCATCAAACTTCGTTGTTCTGAACATCCCTTTAAGTTCGGGATGCGTATCAAGCATTTTGCCGAAAGCTGAGCCGGTTTTATCTTCCAAACCAAAAGCTAAAGTATATGTCCCTTTTTCGTGCAAATATGGACCAAGTATCTGTGTCCAGTAGCCACCACCGGGCCAGATTTCGATAACATTTGCATCTGGACGCAAACCAAAAAACTGCAACTCTTCAAGAGGATGCCGGATCGGATCGCGAGCAACGAAACGGGCATCACGTATCGAGGAATGAACTGCCTGATCCAGCGTTGGGGCAGCAAAAGCCGTTCCTGACATCATCACAGAAACTGCGCAGACAAGAGAACAAAGTGTTTTCATGACATACCCTTACACTTTTGATCCAGTTCAGGATCCAGATTGGACTATATAGAGCCTTACAGATTGCATGATTAGCCCCCTAATCATGCATACAATCTTCGATTTTACTCATGAATGCGAAAATTTTTCCGCTTCATGACGCATTTCATCAACAAAAAGCGAGAAAGGCATCGTATTTTGATGATGATGAGGGAAACAGAGATGATATCCTGTCCAGTATGGACACCAGTCCTCAAGAACTTTTACTAAACGCCCGTCGGCAATATATTTCTCCGCAACGATTTCAGGCATATGCGCAAGTCCCAGTCCATCCAGACATGCATCGCGTGCGGAAAAAACACTGTTGAATATAAGAGGACCGTCAACACGAACTTTAAGATCACGGCCATTTTTTTCAAACTCCCACGCATAAATACCGCCATAAGTTGGCAGGCGCATCGTGATGCATTGATGCTTGAGAAGATCATGCGGCGCTTTTGGTTTGGGATGTTTTCTGAAATAAGACTTTGTTCCTACCACGACAAACCGAATATCCGGCGTTAGTGGAATAGAGGTCATCTCTTTTGTAACCTGCTCTCCCAACCTGACACCAGCATCAAAACGCTCGGCTACGATATCTACAAGTTTCAGGTCGGCGTTAATTTCAATTTTCACATCTGGGTATTTTTTGATGAACTTTTCAATTCTAGGGCGCAGAATATAGGCAATAACATCATCCGTCGCAGTAATGCGGATCATACCGCTAGGCTCATCCCGCAACTGGCCTAACGAGGCTAGTTGCGTCTCAATTTGGTCAAAATGCGGGCCAATATTGCGAATAAGATAGTCGCCAGCATTTGTCGGAGTTACACTACGCGTCGTTCGTGTTAGCAAGCGCAGACCTAGACGCTCTTCCAGTAGACGGACCGTATGGCTCAATGCCGACTGCGAAACACCCAGCTTTGCAGCGGCCCGCGTAAAGCTTTTCTCACGCGCCACAGCCAGAAACGCGATCAGGTCATTCAAATTCTCGCGAGACATATATGAGCCCTCTTCATCATCATGCGTCTATTATTTTAGGCAACGCTCCTTTTCTCGTCGAGAGAGAGTCTTTACGTTAAAGCTGGAACCTTCTAAGTGTTACGATACCGGGCCATCTGACGTTTCCATTATTCTTTCCACAAAAGCCGCAAACTGGCGCGCTTTGACGGTCATCATCCGGCCTGCGGGAAAAACCGCCCATAGACCAATCGAAGGCATTGGACTTGTAACGGTTTTGTGCTGGTTGATTGAGCGTTTACAGCATTCAACAGGAAGGGCATGGGACCATGGCATTGAAGCAGACAGAAGAGCTTTGCCGTGAGGCGGTCAGGATCGCACTTAGCAGCGTTTGTTCAGGACACGGGTTGCGGCGGATCTGGGGATTGGCAAATCAACGCTGACCCACTGGATTTCACAGTATTGGTCGCCTGATCTGACAGCGCCTGAAGTGCAGATGGACCTTGTCCGGGAAAATGAGCGTCTTCGCCTGGAAAACCGTGTCCTGCGGGAGGAGAGGGAGATATTAAAAAAAGCCACGCAGTTCTTCGAGAGCCAAAAGACGTGAGGTTTGCGTTTATCAAGGCACATCGTGACCGCTGGCTCATCGCCGATCTGTGTCGGGTTCTGCAGGTCTCGACACGTGGCTACCGAGCATGGTTTTCCCCGGCCCATGTGCGAGCATCAGCGCACCGATCTGAAGGTTGTGGCATATATCCGCGAGCATTATGCCCTGAGCAACCGGACCTATGGCCGTCCGCGGATGACCATGGAACTCAGAGAAGCAGGACTTGATGTTGGTGAGCGTCGTGTGGGGCGACTGATGCAAGCCAACGGTATTCGTCCCGTATGTAAGCATTGTTACAAAGTCACGATCGATAGCCACCACCAGTCTGGCATTGTGGCCATTCTGGACCGCGACTTCATGGCCGATACCACCGATCGGAAATAGGCTGGCGACATCAGTTATATCTGGACCAGTGAAAGCTGGCTTTACCTTGACGTCGCCATTGACCTGTTCTGCCACCGCGTTATCGGTTGGCCGCGAGTGACCAGATGAAAAGGATCTCGCTATCAGAGCACTCGATATAGCGATGCGTCTACGTAACCCACCACCTGGCTGTATTTTCCATTCTGATCGTGGCAGCCCATATTGCTCCCATGATTTTCAGAAGAAACTGATGGAATACAAGATGACACCGTCCCTGTCCGGCAAGGGAAACAGCTACGACAACGCCGTGGTCGAGACCTTTTTCAAGAGCCTGAAGGCCGAAATGCTTTGGAGACAAAGCTGGCCAACACGGTGTCAGGCAACCGCCACCCTCTTTCTATACATCAACAGTTTCTATAATCCGCGACGGCGTCATTCCTATCTCGGGAATATCAGCCCTCTCGCTTTCGAGGCCAAAGCCCCGTAAAAGAGAGCACATACCGGAACAAGTCCACCTGCAATGTTGCCATCGCTGGCGAGGCTGAGGAATGAGGCCTTTCAGTCCCATCAGGCGTATCAGCCGCTCTACCGTGTAGGGGGCAACATCCAGGCCTTCGCGTTTGATTGGTATCAGACCTTGCGTGCCCTACAGACGCAAAAATTATCATGGCACACACTCTACGGATATCATCGCATAGTTCTTTATTTTTCTGTCTCATACACAGGGATTTTTCTGTCTGGCAACGGTTGCATAATAGACAGATGGTGCAATCGGCAGAATTTTGCCTAGCCGACACCATATGTCTGCCGATGCTCCTCAATGAAGCGTGTCATAGCCTGAACTGGCGGTCGAGTTCTCCTTCCGCAAAATATGCCGATGCCTTACGCAGGATATCATTAGCCTGCCGCAGTTCACGGTTCTCGCGTTCCAGTGTCTGATTTTCTTCCTTTCAGGTAGCCCGTTACCTCAGGCGCATTGGCCCACTCACGCGGATCAACCTCATTCTGGAGGATGGTGTTCTTGGAATTTTCCTTGAGGGTGATTTAGCTGCGATGCTGAGTTTTGCGACTAACAGGAAGAACACCATGCATCATCCTGACGCTGGCGTTTTTAGTAAGTTTTTGGTGCAGGATTCAGTGGTTGCGGGGATAGGATTTGAACCTATGACCTTCAGGTTATGAGCCTGACGAGCTACCGGGCTGCTCCACCCCGCGGTGGTGTATTTTTGTGGGTGATTTGGAAGACCTGGCGGCGACCGACTTTCCCACGGCTTAAGCCGCAGTATCATAGGCGCTGGGGGTTTTCACGGCCGAGTTCGGGATGGGATCGGGTGGATCTCTCCCCGCCATGGCCACCAGGTCATCCAAATCACCCTGCTTTGGGGTGGTGTGGACGGTTGGGTCTGATGAAGTATGACGTATTGTATGGATGATTTCTGTGCACGGGCCGTTCTTTTAAGGGAACGGTAAGAGAGTGAGCCTATTGGGCGATTAGGACCAGTTAGCTACACGCATTACTGCGCTTCCACACCTGGCCTATTGACGTGATGGTCTATCACGGCCCTTAGGGAGACCTAGTTTTGAGGTGGGTTTCCCGCTTAGATGCTTTCAGCGGTTATCCCGTCCACACTTAGCTACCCGGCTGTGCCACTGGCGTGACAACCGGTGCACCAGAGGTATGTTCATCCCGGTCCTCTCGTACTAGGGACAAATCCTCTCAAGTCTCCAACATCCACGGCAGATAGGGACCGAACTGTCTCACGACGTTCTAAACCCAGCTCACGTACCACTT
>VNJZ01005744.1:0-12801 GCA_008042795.1 Drosophila asahinai | reverse complement strand
AGGTGATTGCATGGCCCAATTTGGTGAGTTTAGGCGGTGTCATCTGCCAGAGCCAAATTTTTGTGCAATCTTGCCCGTGTTGATTTTCTAGAGCATTAGTGCATTGGGTTTTCTTGATTTTCTTCCGCGTTAACCAAATGACTCACGTCGGCCCTAACCGGCGTACGTAACAAGTTCCAATTTTCAAAATTTTCAATTTCGCACTTTCACTTTCATTTCTCCTAAACTAATCCGTTTTTGAAAAATCGTAGTATGCAGTTTCAAAGAGGATTACAATACCTTTCGATCAAGATATAAATGGTTCTAATCGAACTATCGTAGCAGATTTTCAATTCTACGGCTGTATATAGTAGTCTCCTTGCGCACCACAGTCTCGGTGCTCATCATCACTACGTGGACTGCCGTCCACAGTGATATTTAACATCTCTAAGGCAATTGTCATAATTTAAATTTTATGTTATTTATTTAATTTTTTATTTTTTATTTTTTTGTTTTTATTTTTTATAATTAATTATTGTTTATATTTTGATTTCTAAAAACTTTATTAAATTATTCCTAAATGGCGCTGTGCTACTTATTGTTTTTAAATTTTGCGGCAGTTGATTCCACAAGCGAATAGTGTGAAAAAAGAAGTGACGTTCGGAAGAGGCGAGATTATGTCGGATATTAATTAAGTTATTGGTTCTTGTTGAAGTTATGCAAAAGAATAAGATTTCTGGTATTGTACCAACTTTTAAAGTTAAAGCCGTATATGCTATTGGCCATGAGCGTAAAGTGTTCCCCTCATTTAACATGAAATATATATCTGGCTATGTTGTTAAAGGCAATATTTAATATACATATGCTGTGAGGCAGCATAACAGTGTCCAAAAATTTCAATCCCGTAACTCTGGGTAGGCATAAGGTGTGCTTTTGCTATCATGAGTCGCATAGCTGTCGGGAGGATTTTGTGTGTCATAAGAGCTGCCTAAGTTGACCATAAATTTTTCTAGACGCCTTTGTAACATGTGTGAACCATAATAGGTTATTACTCATTGTAATCCCTAGATTAATGACTTGTTCTACATATTCAATACAAGAGCTATTAATGCGTAAACTAGGGAGAGTTGGAATACATGACGATCTTTTGCTTATAATTAAACATTTACATTTTGACGGATTAAGCGAAAGTCCATTCATGCTTACTAATATTTGATAATTCTAAATTACATACATCTACACAATTAAATAATCTACTAACAGGACAACTAACATACATACACCTGGCTAATATAGTCGGAAGGTCATTTACGTACATAGAAAAGAGAAGTGGACCAAGAACAGAGCCTTGAGGTACACCTCGCGTTAATATCATCGCGTCGAAAGATCCATTGTCTATGATCACAGATTGTGTTCCGCCGTACAAATTAGAAGATATTAATTTAATAGCGGTGTCCGTGAATGAGAAGAGTTTTAATAGCTTAGTACATAATAATTCGTGGTTCAACGTGTGAAATGCTTTGATGAAGTCCAATAGAGTTAAGAATGTCACTTGATTGTTGTCAAGTTTTTGTTTAATGTTCTCGGTTATATCTAAGATTGCAGTGGTACAGTTAATATATGGTATAAACCCAGATTGGTTATTGCACAGTATGGAAGTATGGAAATCGGCCGAATTCGGGACAGGAACAATTTTTGCTGATTTCCAGCAGTCTGGGAGCTGGATGTAGTCAGTGCGGAATTGAACACATATGTTATTTTGTTTAATATCTTTGGTAGTATTATTTTTGTAAAGGTGGGGTGAACGTTATCAAGCCCAACAGCACTCGACTTTAACTTAAGGACTGATTCAAGAACATCACACGAAGAGACACATATAAAACTAAAGCTATTATCACAGATATTATTCACAATATTGGTTGGTGGTTAGATACGTATTTTGAACTTTGACTATTCTCAAAATTGTGAGGTATCCATCACACAGGCCCCACCAACCGCGGCCGTTGTAAATATTTGTTTGTATAATTAAGAGTTGCATGTAGGAGTCTTTTGCAAACTTCAGAACGGAACGAACGTGCTTAGAGCAGCAGCTACACAACTACCAGGAGAACACGTGGCCGACGGCGGAACAATTCTTGCGCGCGCGGGGTACATGGAGACCCACGCCAAGGAGTAATACGGGTGAGCCGGCCAATGGCCACTCCCAACAGTGGGAGGCCAGCGGTGCGTAGGATGTAGGGAATAGTATAGGTACAAGAGTACATGGCTTGGAGGACATGTATTAAATAAATCTTGAAATAAGGGAAGATAATACCCGACAAAATGTTATTTTCATAGCCCCTGTTACCAGAACCAAGGCGGGAGTGGCCTCCGGCTGACGGAGTCACATACCCCCCATGTGTTGTGGCCTTCTACTCCTCCCCGGGGCTGGACGACCGACTCCCGGCTGACGGGATCGGCTGCCCTCACCCCGCCCCTCTAAAGCCCGCTTACCGACGGCACGTCCTTTTCCTGCCTATCCTGCAAATATAAATATTTCTGTAGAGGGCCCTGGACTGACTGAAGTTTATATCCTGGCCCGTGATTAGAATCCTTACAGATGGCGCCCGAGCAGGAACTACGCAGGATAATGCAAGGACCCATCGTGGCGTAAAGAACCATAAGGAAAAAAATCAGGTCGACATTTTGAGGTTAGGGAAGATAAGCTAGGGGAGCACTTCTGTCAACGGACCAGATTTTTTTTTACAACGAGGCGAAGCAGAATAGAAAGAAAAAAAAGAAAAAAATAACAAGCAGAGATAAGCTCACATACCAACCTAGAGAAATTGTCGCCGCACACGATACGAAATAAAGGCAAGCAAGTACAGTCAGACGCAGCGTCAAAAGAAAAAAAAAAACGCCCACACACGAGCACGTAAGCACACAGCGAAGCAAGACGAAGAAAATAACGAGAGATAGAGAGAGAGAGAGAGTGACCCGTAGAATACAAGCCACGGCGACACCGCAGCCGGCATCTACGCCATCAGATATCTAGTTTCCCTATCCCTTGTTACCAAGTAGGACGCCCGAGGCTGGCAGAGCCGGGAGTATATAAGTCGACGCCGACACGTAATCAAAGGACAGTCGATCAGCAGAGCTACCAGAGACAACAACACAGTCGATCAGCAGAGCTACCAGAGACAACAATACGGGACTACGAAACACCGTCGATCAGCAGAGCTACCAGCAAGGGCACTATAGTAACAAGGACTACCAACCAACAAGGATATCCGACCGGACTTCGAGGACGCACACGGGTCCTTACGCTACACCAAGGATCATCCCAGGATCAAAGCATCGCCGCTCCTGCACCCTAGCCAGGACAACCAAGGATCCTCGTCCCCCCTCAAGCCAGGGCCATCGCAAGGATACCCATCCGCTCAAGGATACGCCGCCAGGATATACATACACTGCCATAGCACCGCAAGGACTCCAGTGAAGGTCATTCCGACGAGAACATGGGAGTCACCTGGATTTCCTACAGGAAGAAGCACGAACTCGAGGATATCCTTCTTGAATTTGGCTTGGAACAAAGCTGTACGGTCGAGGAGTAGCGGGCCCGACGGTACGCGTTTGCCAGACAACCGGAACATTCCGAGGATACACTGATCCTACTCGGGGAGATGGAACGCAAGTATGGAAACACTCCTTCTGGAGAGACGAAGCCACCATCGCCGCTACCGCCCTGTCACACTAACAATACCGGGCAGCACTTCCCCGTCTCCAGGGGCGCGAGGAAAGTCGGAAGGCACAGCACGCACCAACGCGTCGCAGTTTGATGCAAACATTTGCTCTATCTTGGTCGACAAGGTGGGGGTTGTCCTTCGACGGCACCTCAGACCCGCTCAGCTTCGTGGAACACATGGAAGAACGGGCGGATACCTACCGGGTTGACCGGAAGTATCTGTCCCATGCCATCATCATTCTCCTGACCAGTTGCGATGAGAGCTGGTTCCAAACCAGTGGTTCAGTTCAGAGCAGAATTGGAGCTAGTCTACGAGAACATGCTGCCCGAGTATCAGATGTTCACCCGCCGCCAGGATTTCCGAACGTTGACCGAGCTCACACACTTGGTCAACTTCGAAGTTGCCCGCAACCGCGGAGGCCGATCCGTCCAAGAATACTCACCTGGCAGACCAGTTGCCGAAAATTCATCCAGTGGCCAAGCCGCACTTCCCAGGGCGAACTCTGCCACACACAGCAGGTGCCACGCCCTCGGAATGCGATCAACGACGCCGTCAACCAAAATGCCAGAGGGAAACATATCCAAGGATCGACGCCCGCGGGGGTAATCGACGCCAGTAGCGCCTACCGAAACTGTGGCCAGGCCGGAACCCCAGAACCATATTCTGCTGGGACTGTGGCCGAGAGGGCATACGTACCATTGAATGCTGCAGGAATCAGACGCTGGGAAACGGGCAAGGGCATCAAGTATAATGGAGTCTCTCGAGGAACCCACGAAACTGCCGAACCCAGTAACCAACGCCATCCAGCAGGATCTAAACCGTAGCCGCGCACGGGTCACGGTTGAGGGGCGCCCTCTCATGGCTACCTTGGATAGCACGCCTAGCACGAGAACTCGACGATGAAAGGAATCACCGCGCCGTGCGGATACAAGTGAAGTTAGCAGACGGAACTGGTAGGGAGGTCACACTGGCCATGCGAGCAACGACTCAGTTAGGAGGAGCCTGGGTCAGCATCTCCGCTCTCATCATGGGGGATGTGCTGGACGACCTCCTGCTCGGTATGGACTTCCTATGCTACAGCGGAGCCACACTACATTGTGGGGGCCTGGCCCTCAAACTCCAGCCACCTACTGCGGCCAGATCCGTGAGGAACAGGTTGCCAACCCCAACAACGCCGCAGCAGATCCCAGAAGTTGCCTCACAGGCGCCCCTAGAACAATGGACAACAGCAACGACCAGAGGAGAAGCCGCCCCATGGGCATAATCAGGGCCAAACGGGGCCAATAAATACACGCAGACTCAATAAGAAGCCGCCACTCTGGCGCACCACGAGCCACGCTCGGACCTAGTCTCTACCCACACACGGAGACACAACAAGAAGCCGCCACACTGGCGCACCACGAGCCACGCTCGACCTAGCATCTACCCACACACGGAGACACAACAAATAAGCCGCCCCACGGGCACACCACACACGAAGACATCGCAGGACTGCACATACACGTCCGCATCGCGGGAGCGCCCTATACCACGTCAACAACACATTACCAGGCACAGCTCCGAGCTGGACTGAAGCACTGCCCACCCCCGACGCATCAGCTGCCCAACGGAATCCTTTTAGCCAAGAGGCAAAAAAAGTTCGGTTCCAAGGTCCAAAACCATCGGCAACCACGAGCACCCCATCCTGCAGGATCGCAAACGCCGAATACGACACCGAGGAAGAACAAAGTCCCAGTAACCAAGAAGAGAACTACCCAGAGCCCTGGATAGGGAAGTTTCTCAAACGAGAGCTGTCCCGGTTCGATACCCTCGCCGATGTCTCCCACATCGCCTAGCACAACATAGTGATGCGCAACGATCGCCCCATCAAGCAGCGGTATCATCCCAGGAACCCCGCGATGATAGCCGTCATCGACCGACAGATCGACGAGCTGCTCCGCGACGGACGCATAGAGCCATCTAAGAGTTCCCATAGTACGCCGATAGTCAGGAGACGCCAGGATGTGCATCGACTACCGGCAGTTGAATGACAATTCAATTCCCGACGCTTACCGGCGGCCTCGGATTCATCATATCTTAGAGCGGCTGCGAAATGCCCGGTATATATAAACGTTGGACTTGAAGAATGGGTACTGTACTAGCAGATTCCAGTAGCCCCACCCAGTCGCGAATGCACGCCATTCACAGTCCCGGGTCGCGGACTATTTCACTGGAAGGTGATGCCCTTCGGTCTACATTCGGCCCCGGCCACATTTCAACGAGCCCTGGATACCGTCATCGGCCCTGCCATGGAGCCGCATACCTTGGCTTACTTAGACGACATCACCGTCGTCGGGTCCACAATCCAAGAGCATGTGCGGACGGCTCCGGGAGGCCAACCTCCGCCTCAACCGAGACAAGTGCAAGTTTTTCCAGCAGAGCATAAAATACCTTGGCCACGTGATCAGCGAGGCCGGGATACAGACCGACCCCGACAAGGTCGCAGCCATCCGGGAAATGACGCCGCCGACGAACCTCAAGCATCTTCGCCGATGCCTCGTCTTGATACCGTCGCTTCGTACCAAACTTCGCCGACGTAGTCGAGCCGATGACATCACTACTCAAGAAGGATCAGAATGGGAATGGACGGAGAAACAGGAGCAGGCTTTTCAACGACTGAAGGATCTGCTCACAGAGGCACCTATTCTTGCGTACCCGGATTTCAAATAAATAGAGCTAAATAGAGCCGAGCGAAATTACTAGGTAACGGAAAAGGAATGTCTTGCGATAGTGTGGGCCATTCGCAAGATGCGCTGCTACCTCGAAGGATATCGCTTCAAAGTGATCACCGACTACCACTCACTAAAGTGGTTGAATTCCATCGAAAACCCCACGGGCAGGATCGCTCGGTGACTATCGACGCGGGGCCCAGAACCTGGTCACGGACGCCTTGTCGCGCCATCCTCTGGCAACTATACAGGCACAGGTGCAAGACAAAGACTGCAAGTGGATCGCCAAGATGCTACGCAGGATTCAGCAGGAGCCAGCCAAGTTTCCGGATTTTCGGGAGGGGAACGGAAAACTTAACAGACGCATTGGACATAGCCCAATTGTTTTCACGATCAAGCTTAAATCCGCTTGCGGGGCACTGTGGACAGAAAGACAGACTGACGAACGATTTCTTCCTCAGCCCTATGTCCTCCAAGGACTAAGGCACCACGACACCACCACGTAAAATATTTTACCTTAATAACTATTGATTTCTTAACTTCTTAAGACAATTCAAATTATGTCTAGCAGTTCGCTCTCTAAACCCGGGCGAATTTTGTCTTGTTTGATTCTGTTTAATTAAAACTTTTTCCCTTCTTTTTTCCACATTCTCCATAGTCCTACAATACATTGCGTTATTCATTAATTTAAAGAAATTTTTTTCGAAGTCATTCGTTGCTAATTTTCTATGATTAAATCAATATAAAGCTTTAACCAGGGCGATTGATTAAAACTAAGAATTCTGTGAATCTTTTTCAAAATGAACCCATGCTTTAAACATAATTGCAGTTGTCTTAAATGAATTATATAATTTGTCTTATTTTCTAAATCTGCAATTAGTTTTTGTTGTTTACCTCCTTGCGGTATTTTTTTTTCAGGGCAGCCGTACAAATTGTTCGCGTGAATGTAAGCTAAATAATTTAATGGTTTTGTAGAATAATAATTATTAACATATTTATTATTTGCAAATGAGATTCTCTCACTGCATTGAGTCAACCCTCCTCGAACTCCTCTTTTCAACAAGTTATACATTTTTGATTCCCTAATTAGTTCCAATTCTATTTTCGTATATTTAAGCATTGCATTCCACGATATTGATGGGGCTGTAACATAATTAATTGGATCTAATTTGTAAATATTAAAGCAGATATTTCTAAACTTCTGAAATACATCTGCTAGAATTCAAACATCACTTTCTAAATATAATTTTAAATAATCTCTAATTGTAGTAAAATTAAATGTCTCCCACACTTCTTGGGCAAAATTATAATCTTCTGTTGTACACTCCTCATCAATTAAAGATATAACAAAATATTCAATGGGTTGAAGCGGAGGTTCATCAAATTTACTAAAGCTCTCTACATAATCGTATGGAAATACACCCTTACGCCGCATATATTTGAATTTTTCTGCTTGAAACTTTGTTTTAAGTATTTTAATATATCATCAATACATATAACTAGCTAATTTTTTAAGACTACAATTTAAAAACCTATTTGAATCAATAAATCTAATTCTATAACCATTAGAGGCATTAATCGTAATTTTCTGGGGTAATGAAATAATAATAATCATATATAATTGGGAATACAGGGTATTGAGCTTAATTCCCCCTCTAACTTTGTTATAAATAAATTAATATCGTATTTTGATAAAATATGAAAAACTATTGGAAAAAAGGATCACTTAATCTATAAAGAGGCTTACAATTTTTATGGATGGTTCCTATATACTTTCCCGTGAATTGGTCATGACACCGGTCCAGGTCGCTTCCGTGAACTTCTTTCTCGCAGGCACAGCATTTTCCGTCAAATGGTAATCCTGTATCTATTGTAGGCCTCTTGGGGGTTGCCCAATATCTATAGTATAAGTCCGTGGTCTTCTCTTTAAGGGTTTTACAGAATCTTTGTATACAGTGATCACCTGTAAAATAAAAAATAAATTAGTTTATGTACTTCAGAGGTAAATAAATATATATATTTCTTTTAACCATCATAAGTCCATATTTTATTTTGAGTCGAATCAAATCTATGTACAATATAAAATGATACTGCACATGATGTATGCTTCTGCATTTTTGTTGTAGCCGATGTATTTGGTGCATTCCGACATGTACTGTAAGTCTCCAAAACAGCTTCAATGTCGGCGTAAATTACGATAGGCGGAGATAATTTTTTAATGTAGGCCTTCAATTGAGTTTTGGTATTTGTAAACAGTTTACACAGAAATAACCACCTCCTTTAGCCTTTGTAGTTTGTGAATAGCACAACCTTTTTATGCTAGTAATATAGGTATAATGCATCATTTCAAGATCATTATTATTTATTCCTAGCATGTTTATATGATTTGCTTTCACTTCAGTTGATCTAATAGTGGGACCAACGATATTTTTATTATCGCTATCCACTTCGTAAATATTAATGCTAAAATCTGCATTATTTTTTCAAATGTTTTTATTCCCTTTTTAGTTATTAGGAAATCAATACCTGTAAAATTTAGGTAGTTTCCTTTATAAGTTATTTCATTTGCGGATATATCTTCAATTCTGTAAAAAGATGTTTTAGCCATTTTTTCGCGAGCATATTTTCTTTGCGTATCATCTCGAAATGTGGTTGCTTCATGTATTTTATATTCCAAGTGTGCCAAAATACACCACTTGAAACAAAAACTGTCAGAGTTTTTGATATTAATAACAGCATTTCTGGCTCTTATTTTTAGTGTAACTTGAATATATCCACTTGCAGGAATGTGTTCCAGTTTAATAATTGTGGTTTCAAAATACATAAAATTTTGAATAGCCCACCCAGAATCTTTTTCTTGAAACTCGCTGCTCAATAATTTGAGGACATCAACAGCTTTATCAAGAATTTCTGTTAATTCATCATCTTGATATGCAGTCATATATGCTGTAACGAAGTGTTTTATTGTTTCGGTTGTTAAACCATCTTTGGTTTGTTTATTATTTGATACATATACTCTTAAGTTAAATTTTACTGATCTATAGTCTGCAATACAATTTTATGTGACTCCTATTATATTGTTTTTGCAATCATTATATAATTCTTGTTATTCTATAATAACTTTTTTTGGGTTTGTTATCCGATATGACTTTACCGGGAATTAAGAAGTAGATGATTGGTTCGAGGAGGCCACATTTTTGCGAATAATTAACAAAAAAAACTAAACGGTGCCGGAACGGTGTGAAAAAGAAAAGCTGCGAGAGCGAAACGACTGCTCAGCAACAGCGATAACGAAAGAGTACATGCGGTGCGAGTGCGCAGGTCCGAGAGATCAACGACTCGGCTTATCTGCACATCTGCGCAGACAAAATAGATAATTCGAAAGCTTTGTTTACATCGTTGTTGTCAGTCATGTAAAAACAATAGGTGATTTTAACGTGACTTTTGTGACTGCTTCCGACATGCTCCCCCCGTTGAAAGAAACATGCTTCCAAGTGAAGTAGTTTCCAGGGGCAGTACTGCTAACTTCCTCATTGCCCGGATGACTGCGACTCGGTCGACGCCGTCCTCTCCGGAGACAGTGCTCTCAACTCTGACATGGCGCCAACGCAAGGGGGGTATGTTGTCCTCCTTGATAAGGACCATGCTGCCTGGCTGTATGTTGTTCTCGGGAGAACGCCATTTGCTCCGTTCCTGCAGCAGCGAAGGTAGTCGGTGCTCCATTTGCGCCAGAACATTTGCTGTATATGGCACACACGCTGCCACCGGCTAAAACGATCGATGTTCAGATGGGTGACGTCAGGCTCATCCATTAAGGTAAATGTGGACCCAATGAGAAAGTGTGCAGGCGTAAGAACGTTAATGTCATCTGGGTCTTCTGAAATGGGACAGAGTGGCCGTGAGTTTAACATTGCGGATATTTCACACACTAAAGTGCACAGTCCATGAAATGTGAGAATCGGCTTTCCAACGACGCTGCAAAATGATACTTTGCGAATTTGTCCGCGGCTTCCCACAAGCCACCAAAGTGCGGGGAACGTGGTGGGATGGAATTCCACCGGATTTACATCGAAGTAAGGACACCCGATAGTTCGTTGGTTAGAGGATCGCTTAGGAACAGCTGTCGAAGATCAACCAGCTCGTTTTTGGCTCCCACGAAGTTGGTTGCATTGTCCGACCAAATCGTTTGAGGCTTTCCCTTCAGGCTTATAAAAATCGCTTTAGGGCTGCGATAAAGAATTGCGTTGAAAGGTCTTCTACTACTTGCAAGTGCGTAGCCTTGGTGACGAAGAAAATGAATATGGCTATGTAACATTTCGTAAGAGGCCTGTTTCTGACCTCTGACTTCGAATAGAAGGGCCAACAGAAGTCCACTCTAGAGATGGCAAATGGGTGATTCGGATGGACGCGGTCTTCCGGGAGCGGTGATGTGCTCGATTAGCTTGGGCTTCAATCTAAAGCATTGAATGCATTTGGTGATGACAGAAGAAACCGTTTTTCGCCCTCCAATGGGCCAGAACCTTTGCCGTAAAGCGGCCAACAAGCCCTGCGCTCCTGCATGAAGGACCTTGCGATGATGTGGACCGTCGAAAACAACTCGCAGCTTCGTAGTTGTGCTTTCTAATTTTTGGACGCAGTGGTGGGGCAGATAATATTGATGAGCTGCATCATTTTTGGCTGCTAAAGACATGTGGCCAAGGCTAAGGTATTCTTTCATAAAGACTTTGTACTGCGACTTCAGATCTAAATTCCTAGCTAATTTAGCCTCGAGTGCTTTAAACCGATGAAGCGCGCGATCGTATGAATTTCCTAGATTTGGCAGGAAGCTGTACCGAATATTGGCCAGATTCAAGCCTAGTGTATTGCTGTTTAAATACGTGCTCGCATAGAGCTTCCGCTTTTGAAATGGTTGGTGTAGCATTTGCGCAACTATCGATTCCCCAAAATCTCTTTAGCATATCAGAACTAAAGAAACGAAAGATGAGCGCGAGGGAGGTCCTACTGTGAGACACCCTGAGACGATCCAGCCAAGTCTGGTATTCTGCAGAGTGGATAAGTTGCTGCCTAATCGAATTTGTCCAATACAAAGCAGCTCGATGAATATACTCGCTCCAATAAGCGAGTCGATGCGCTGACTTTTGTAGAACAGCGGGTCGGCGAGCTGGAGATTTTTCGGTATTTTCCATTCGGACGCGTTAAGATCGAAATGTGGGTGATAATCGGTGATAGACTGGGTGACAGCCGCTGAGAGCGAGGTGCTGTACTTTGCGTTACTGGACTGTGCGAAAATATAAACCTATTTATTCGATGCAAGCAAAGATTCACCGATTCCTGTTATGCAGATGCTTGACCGATGGATCTTGAGTTGAAGCTGATTGGCGAAACGAGAGGTGACGAAATTGATTTGAGAGGCCGAATCAAGTAAGGCACGGCATGGCACTAACTCGCCAGAGCGGGTTTTGAACGTTAAAAAACGTTATATAAGCTGTAGGTGGCTTAAAGTAAATAGATTTAAAAAAAATGACTAGACAATCGTGGACGTTTTTTGAAAATTTTAGTAAAATCGGATGGCAAACATGGAAGTTCATAAACGATAAAGTTCCTGTGTATGCTTCTTCTTCTTCTATGTTGAGAGCGCACGCTCGTGTTGCTCAACATGTTCCTAGCAACATTTGTCTTTCTTGGGTGTTGCTCAACATTTTCCTAGCAACATTTGTCTTTTTTAGGTGTTAAACGAGCTTCGAGTGGTCAAAACGGTAGCGGGAAAGCACATCTGATGATATATCGGCTGCGAGGACGTCGGATGTTGATTTGGCTAAGCAAATGAACAAACGTTTCTTTGAATTAGTTATTGACAACAAAGATTGACGTAGCTGGGGCCCGAGTTGCTAATGTGGAACGAATGGCAGCCGAAGCATAGACATAAGACATCTTCTCTCGCGCGTAGAGGTTTTGAAAACCGAGGTCGGCGAAGTGGAGGCACTGAAGAAAGGGGTGAGTGCCCTGGAGGCAGGCCTGGGAACGCAGGAGTCCAAGAAATGGGCAGCGAATCTCATGCTACATGGGATGTCTTTGACTGAACGCCAAAATTAAAAAAAACCTTGTTCAACTCGGCGTCCTCTCCGGAGACAGTGCTCTCAACTCTGACATGGCGCCAACGCAAGGGGGGTATGTTGTCCTCCTTAATAAGGACCATGCTGCCTGGCTGTATGTTGTTCTCGGGAGAACGCCATTTGCTCCGTTCCTGCAGCAGCGAAGGTAGTCGGTGCTCCATTTGCGCCAGAACATTTGCTGTATTTGGCACACACGCTGCCACCGTCTAAAACGATCGATGTTCAGATGGGTGACGTCAGGCTCATCCATTAAGGTAAATGTGGACCCAATGAGAA
>VNJZ01005743.1:0-14386 GCA_008042795.1 Drosophila asahinai | reverse complement strand
TGAAAGATCCAGATAGGCGTCGTTCGGGTTGCTGCTCGCCTGCTGGAGGATCCCATCAAAGCTCTCCACCAGCTCCGTGAACGTGGGCCGGGCACAGGGCTCGAAGTGCCAGCACTGCCGCATCACCACGTAAATGTTCAAAGAGCACTTGGCCGGCTTCTCCATGCGCTGGCCCGTGATTAGGTAGCTGTAGAGCTCCTCGGCGGACAGGATGTGCGGATACGGCTGTTCGCCGTAGGTCATGATCTCCCACAGCAGCACCCCATAGCTCCACACATCGCTCTGCGAGTCGTATTTCTTCTCCTGCAGCGACTCGGGCGCCATCCACTTGATGGGCAGCCGGCCGTTGGTGTTCTTTCGGTAGTATTCCGTATCCTGGATATCCCTTGCCAGACCGAAGTCGGCGATCTTCATCACATAGCCATCGCTGACGAGCACATTGCGCGCGGCCAGATCGCGATGGATGCACTAAAAAGGAGTGGCCGGAAATGTAAGTTAGGTAAACTTCTTCAACGCTGCTTCATTTTCATTTAATGTTTACTGTTTGGCAGAGTCGAAATAAATTATGTTTTGTATTTATATTTTGCGTAAAAGCTTTGCTTCATTAAATAATCCACCATTTTGCATTCACAAAAAAAAAGAGTTTAACCTTTACAAGCGATGTCTTAAGAATATACTCAAGCATTATAACAAGTTTAGTATAGATTTAATACCTTATAATGTCAAATGCATACTAAATAGTAGTTTTTATACTATATTGAGTATTTTTTAGTGTTTATTTTTATACGAACATATATCGAAAAATTAATAACATTAATAATTAATAACCGCGTTAGCTGGAATTTAGTACTTTTCTGTTTGTAATAATATGATTTTGTAATATCAAATTAATAAGCATCATATTAAGATATTTTTAATACTCAAGAGTATAGAATCCATGTAAAAATAGTATAATTTCTATGACGATTTATTTTTTTGGTTGTAGATAATGCTATTATGGGTTACAAAATAAATTATTAATTTGCTTATCGCCAATGAAAAATAAAACAGTACTAGGATTCTATGGAAAACAGCTTATTGAAATGATTTGATCATAGATAAAGAAGTTATCTTTCGTTGCTGACCAGAATTCTACAACATATTCAACATAATTTTCCCGATTTCTTCTCTGCCAACGAGCTTAATTGTTTCTAAAAGCCTTTAGACATACCCGTCGCGAGGCGAGATACTCCATTCCCCGAGCAATTTGAAAGGCAAACTTGGTGAGCTCCTTCTCGCCCAGCTCCTGTGCCGGCATCAGCGGCTTGTCGTCCAAGTAGCCATCGCTGTCACTGCGGCGTTGTGGAGCTCCCGGTCGATTCTGTTTGAGGAAGTCCTTGAGGTTGCCGTGGGGCGCATACTCCACGATCACCCACAGCGGGCCGCCCTGGCTGCAGCAGCCCAGCAGGTTGATGATGTTGATGTGCTTGCCTATCATCTTCATCACCTCCATCTCGCGCACCAGGCTAGCCATGTCCGTGTCCGTGTGCTCGTCCTTGACCATTTTAACAGCCACAATGGTCTCGGCCAACTGTGGGCTCCTGGGCAGCCCCTCCGCCTCGGCCATCACCACGCGGCCAAAGGCGCCCTCGCCCAAGATCGACCCCAAACAGAGCTGCTGCCTGGGAATCTCCCAGTTGGAGTCCAGCGGAAACTCGTACTCGTTGAAGGCCTGCGCGGGATCAGTCCCTCCCGATCCCGTTGTCGATACGGTCGTGCGTTGCTTCTCGATCTTAATGACTGGCATCTGCAGGTCGCCAGAGTTGCAGGTGCTGCCCTCCTCCCCGGCCGGACGGTAGATGATCACTTTCTTGGTCCACTGATGCACCGTCTCAATGCGGAGCTTCAGCAGCTTCTCGCGCCTCATGCGGCGGAGCATGATCGTTATGAAGGCACTGCCCAAGAGAAACAATGCCACGACAATAATGGCAGCCAACGTAAAGCCCAGCGGATTGGCATGGAGCAGGGCATATATCTCCAAGGGCGGCAGAGGGTTCCTCACCCGCAAGTAGACACTGGAGTTGCTGCTTCCCAGCGTGTTCATGGCAACGCAGGTGTACCAGCCCTCCTGCTCGTAGGTCACGTTTCGCAGCTCCAGAACCACGGAATTGTTCGTTACGGTGAAGTTGAGATGGGCAAACTCCACTGCCCTAGAGCCTCCCAGAGAGTCATTCTTGAGCACGGCGCGTTCCCATCTGGCAGTGGGATGCAGGTCGGAGAGGACGCTGCATTTGATGTCCAGGCTGCCGTTCACCATCACCGTCTGGTTCTGCGGCACCACGATTATGGGCGAGGATCGGGTGCGCTCGTTGACCAAGACGTCGAAGTCGAAGGAGATGCAGCCGAATGAGTTGCACACTTTGCAGGTGTATTTCCCTGAATCCGCGCTGGTGGCCTCCACGAAGCGCAGGATGTAGTTCTTCTGCACGTAGACGCCGAGTCCGCGATTCAAGGGATTCCTGTCCTTGGTCCAAGTTATGTTCGCCTTGCCGGAGACGGGACAGGCCAGGGTCATGGTGTTGCCGGCCACAGTGTGCTGGAGTCGTTTCAAGTCCTTTTTGAATTCGGGCGGACCCTCTCCGGCAGCTGCATCCCCAGCTGCGTTGTCCGCCTCGTCGTCGGTGTCCTCCGGCATCGCTGACGTCGGTGTGGTTGTGACCGGTGTGTTGCTGGTGGACACTCGGGCTGTGGTTGTGTCCACGGGGCTGTACAGTTCGAGGGAAGCGGCGCCCACAGTGCGTCCTATTTGATTCTCGGCTATGCAGATGTACCAGCCGGAATCCTCCATCTGGACATTGCCTAGACGAAGCACCTGCGGCTCGTCCTTCTGCGTCAACATGGGGTCAAAGCCTTTCGGAAGCTGGGACTGCTGCTTCAGCAGCTGCATTACGTCCTTGATGTTGACACCGCTCTCCTGGTGCAGCCACGTTATCTTTGGCTCCAGCGGGGAATCCTCCAGCCGACACTGGAAGCTCACATTGTCCGCGAGGGCAACGCTGGCGTTCTGTGGATACCCGGGCATTAGGACGGGCGCCCTGTGACTCCGGCTGACCACCTCTAGAAGGGTGGGGTTGCTCCTTTGGCAGTCCTGATCCACACACAGCTCACAGCGATAGGTTCCCGCGTCCTCAGGCTGCAGTTGCCCCACGGTCAGTGACCACCTTTTGATCTTGATTCGACCACGTCCGCCCAGGATTTGCTTGTCGTTATGCAGCCAGGATATATTCACCCCTGTGGCCTCCGGATCCTTGGGACTACAGCTTAGCTGGAAGAGACCGCCCGCAGTGCGCTGGACGAACTCCGGCAGCGGTTGCTGCAGTCTCAGAGAGGCGTTCGCATTCAGGGGCTGAAAGAAGAGATCCGACTGGGGAATCCTCAGTGCAGTCTCCGTCTCCACATTGGCAAAGTTGGCGATATCATTGCTTCCTGCGTCTTTATTTCCCACAATCAGGGTAACATTGAACCATCTGTTCTGCCCATCCAAGCAGCCGTAGTTCCCGGAGTGCCAGGACTGGGCTCGTTCCAGTTGCAACACAGTGGCCCTTAGTTGAAACTTGTCCTGGTAGAACCATTTGGCCGTGGGCCGAATGCACTGCAGCGTGATGTCCATGTCGGAGGGAATGTGGCGCTGGTGGGAACTGCTTTCCGCGGTGACATCGATGTGGCAGCTATGGTGGGCGAAATCGCATCCCAGGTCTGCAGACGCCGAAACGAGCGCAATGATCATCAGCGTGATCGGCACTTTTGCCATTTCTCAAGTGGATTCTCCTCGAGTTCAACAGCAGCCAAGTGATCGTATCTGGTATCTGGTGGGGTTCATACGAGTATGGACATTCAGTTGCGGTCAGAAGTGCAGCTCGATTTGGTTTAAGTCAAATATTCGATTCATATTTTTATTATAAAAGTAATGTAATAACTTTAAATAGGCAAATTATTATAAAAAAAATTTTATTTATTATTTTGAGTGAAAACCAAAGCAAAACGTAAAGCTTCTCGTGAATTAAATATTTTCTAAAGTTTAATGAAAAGTAACAAAATCAAACCCCATAAGAATGGTCTAATATCTTGTAATTGTGATCAATTAATACTGATTAAATGTGGAATTTGCATAGATAAATCTTTAGTGGTGCTCTTATTTTGACCGCAACTGTATGGATATTGATGTGTATTGCCAAAACTCCGCTTCTCTCTCTCTCTTGTTGTCTCCCTCTTGCGATCGCCGCTCTGTGTCATTTTATTTATTTATTATTATTGTTTAATATTTTATTGCCAACACGGCACACAGCCCAGCCAAGTCTGCGCCCCGCACCAATATGCAAAAATTCGAAGGAGAAAAAAAAGGCAGATGTGTGCCTGGCCTCCGTAATGAGCTCGAGACGTGGTCGAAGCCACTGAATTGCCGGACACACTCGTTGCCACCCACTCCCCATCGGCGTCCCACTCCCGAAGGGGATCTCCACTATAACTTGTCTATATTCGACACTCGCCAAATGCGTTTTTCCATTCAACAAAAGGCGTACAGTTAGAAAACCGATCTCAAGTCGGCTAAAATCATTCGATACAGTGGCTTGACACTTTTCAGTTATAGTTAACAACTTTTAATTTATATTTAACAGCAAAGCAAACAACAAATTTGCTAACGACTTGCAACCGCAAATCGAGAAATACCCAAATGATGCTTGAGTTTACAGAAATAACACTTCAGAAACGTTGAAATACTCTAAGAACTGTGAGTATAACAATTAAGTAACCTATGACCTGGTTAAAATGCATCATTAAAGTTTAAAACTCGAACCTTACTAGTATGCAAATAATTTTAAATTTTTAAGTAACTAATTAGAGTTTTACAGAAAGCTTACGAGGAAGCAGAATTAACACCTCAAGTAACTTTGAAATACTCTAAAAACCGTGAGAATAATAATTAAGTAACCTATAACCTGGTTAAAATGCATCATTAAAGTTTAAAACTCTAACCTAACTAGAATGCAATTATTTTGAAGTTTTAAAAGTCAGTAATATACTTTCACAGAAAGCTTACACTGATTTTCATGAGCTGTATTCATGTTTTAAAGGGTATTTTGGTTGTCTGAACTTGCCAAATTTGTTTAAGCCAACAACAAAAATATGTAGAATTATCAAGTTTAATGATTAACGATGATATGCAAGTCTAGGGTAAACCCCAAAATGAATTGGCAGCTTGAAATCCAGTATTTTAGAATGCTTCGCTCATAATTTTTTCACAACTTAACTGACTAAACAAATATCAACATGAGAAAAAGTCTAGATTTAATTTATTGTTGAATATAAAAATATATTAATGCTGAATATTAAACTAAGTATTAAAGGCACTTGAGAACTGGATTAAATTAGACAAGTCTTTTGCTGGCAATAGTGTCCTTCACATTTAAGATGTATGTAATATAATTTCTTATTAAAGCTTCTCATCTCTCCCTAGTCATAAAATAACGAAGACTTCAAGCCACTGTACCGTTAATGAAATTTATTTTATTGTTTGTAAGGCATGCGACAACCGTTGGGATTGTCATTGTTGTTGTTGTTGTTATTGTTGTGCTAGTGCTACTCGTAATTGTTGTTATTGTTGCCGTTTTATGGTTGCTTTAGCGGTTTGACTTCAGGCCCGATATATGCACACGCGTCGCAGGTTTTAATTTATTCAATTCCTTTTTCTCAGTTGTTGCCAAATACGAGTCGATCGCTGTATTTGAAGTATGTATTATTTTTCTTTTTTCATTATTTTTTTCTCATTTCGTCAGTTGTTCAATATTATTCGATTGGAAGCCAGCGCGCACATGGCCAAAAGCGTTTAACTCACACCTTTTTATCTTGTGAATTATTATCGAGCGAATGAATCTTTCGCATACCCGATTTGACATTTCAACTTGGTCTCTGCGCTATTTTGAGAACGGAATTACTTGGCGAATTCGGCACTTGACATTCTGCATATTATTATAAAAATATTATTTGTTTGCGAGTACTTAGGTAGGCGAGTATTTTAGGGTGTATTTTTGAGGAAAAAAAACATACGAATTTACTCATCAATTTATACATATCCATGTAGAACCGCTTTTCTTTCGTTTTCCTATTACTTAAGTTTTAAACAGTTAATAAAAGTTTTTTATATTTTCTTATCATTTGATTTCTTTTATTTTCTGCATTTAGGAACTGATGCTTAATATTTTGACTTCTTCGGATCTCCTTCTTATGTTTATCTTTCGTTTTTGTTTTGAACTTTTTGCTGCACTTGACATGATTTGTATTTATTTGACTGCTGGAACATTTCTCTTTTAAATTTAAATTTGTTTCCCTTTTTTTGTGTTTTACTGCTGCATGTCAGCCCCGATGGGAATACGTATGTATAATTGTTTCCTTCCACGCCACAACCCAAAAATCTTTGACCAAGAAATCACGTTCTTTGTCTTATATTCGCGAGGAGCTGGGGGCCGAAAAGAATATTGTCACAATATTTAGCTGGCTGTGTTTATTCCGACGTCAATCGCGGATGGAGTTTGGATAAAAGTCTTTTTTTTAGGCGCCTTGCGTTTCCGCTCCGTTGCCAACTTTTATTTCCCTTTTAAGAGGCACAAGGGAGACAAAGAGAGAGGAGGAGAGGATGGGAGTGGGGGAGGGTCAACTTCCGGCGCACCAACCGTAATCCGTAAAGTTTGAAGGAATCGAGCGAAGCCAACCGATTGGCTTGAAAGTGCGCAAACAACTAACTGACAGTAACGATCGAACGGAAGAAACTTTTTTGAGCCATAATCCGAACGTGCCCGATTGCCAGCCGATCGCCGACCGATCGAAGCAAATTGAAGCCGATTAAAGCCGAACGGAGCTCGGTAAAAGTGTTTGCTCGGATCCTGTAAGCAGGGTCTGGGACTCGGGTTTAGGCTCGGACTCGGGCCTAGCTACCTGTTCGAGGTGGTCCCCCTCCCGCATGTTGCAATTGTTTTCGCTGGTACTTAGTTTCCCTCAGCGGGTTCCCTTCTTTTTATTGTTGTTGGTTGCTGGCTCTTGTTGGTTTTATTCTAAGCATGTTTGCGGTGGCATCGACTCGTTGAAATTCTTTATTATCTGCCCTTCGGGCTGCTCTCCCTCGCTCTTTCTCTATTTCTCTGTTTGTTTGCTTGGCGGCTTAATTTATGCAAAAGAAAATGTGTCCATTGTCTTAGTGGCTGCAGTACGTGCGCATGCGCGGTAATCGCATATCAATAAGGAAATATCCGTTACGTGACTGATATCTAAAAATCCCAGTGGCTGGAAGTGGCAGGCGAGGGCTGGCTCCCGCATATATCCCGATTCTGATCCAGATGCCAGGCACGTAACAACCCAAAAATAGTTGAATGCATTTTTGCTGCACTTGCTGTTGCTGTGATGGGAACAAACCCGAAAACAGAAACCGAAACCGAAAAACGGAAGGGCTACTACTGGCTACCAAGAACTTGCCACAATTGAGGACCGTTTCCGGCAGAAAAAAGAGAGAAAACTCACCTCGTGTCCGAATTGAGCCAGCGCCTCCTTAACGGCCGCCATGTTCGCCGAGGTCAGAATGCTCTGCAGATCGGCGCCGGTGTAGTTAGCCGTCCTTCCCGCGAACCACTCAAAGTCCACGCACTCGTCCAGGCTGAGCGTCGAGCTGAGAGCCTCCAGGATGCGCACCCGGGCCACGGCATCGGGCAGAGGACACTCCACCAGTCGATCAATGCGCCCGGACCGAAGGAGCGCCGGATCCAGCAGTTCCGGCCTGGAGGTGGCAGCTATCACGGTGACGCCCTGCAGACCCTCCACGCCATCCAGCTCGGTGAGCAACTGGTTGACCACCCGATCGGTTACTCCCGTGGAATCGTGGCCGCGCTTCGGGGCCAAGCTGTCGAACTCGTCGAAAAAGAGCACACAGGGCCGAGCACTGCGGGCGCGATTGAAAAGGTTCCGTACGTTCTCCTCGCTCTGGCCGATATATTTGGCCAGCAGTTCCGGGCCTTTTACAGAAATAATGCGCAGGTTCCACGAGGTGGCCAACTGGGAGACTAGGTACGTCTTGCCAGTTCCAGGCGGTCCGTACAGGAGCACTCCGGCCTGATTGCGCAGCGGTGAAGCATTGAAAATGGTGGGATACTGAAGGGAAAAAGAGAAGGGAAGTTTGAGACATTGTCTCAGTGATATTGAAAATTGAACAAATTACAATTATTTATTTGTAATTCCTTAAGATTTATCCTTCTGGGAGAATACTTGCCGCCAGGTTTCTACCAAATACGCCAATAACGTTTACTTTAATTGTTCAATACTTTTTATAATGATGTTGAGCACCGAGAGTATGGTGTGCAAGGAGACTAATATTTTTTATTATTTATTCGCCAATGGACATCGCCTTAAATGGCTAACTTAATTTAAATCCTAATTACATACAAAATATTCTCTAACGTCCTGCTTCAGCATGTCCTTATTGGATCCCCAACTTAATCGAATGTATTCAGGTAAGGAATTAAAAAGATGCTGAGCCATAGAGACGGGTTCGTTCTGCGCACAATTGGTCCTGACAGAGTGTTCATTAAATGGGACCAAGGTACGGAGATTCCTAGCTGGGACGTGGAAATTAATAAGGCCTAACAAACAAGGACTATCTATATTATTGATCAATACATCATTAACGAAAAGAAGGCCTGCAATAGACCGCCGATCCTTTAAAGAGCAAGTATGCAGTAATTAACACTGACTTGAATAAGAAGGGAGAGTATCAGAAAATTGCAAAGACTGCAATGCAAATTTGGGGAACTCCTTCGAAGCCGCTCAGTCCCATTATATGCATAGTGGCAGAAGGATTCCAAATCAAGGATGCATGCTGAATATACAGAAAGTCTAGACTCTAGAGTATGTGTCCTTAAGCAGAGTAGTATTACGTTTAACAAACCCAAGCATTGCATAAGCCTTCGGATGAATAAAGTTTATAAAGTAATTTATGATAAAAAAAAATACTCCAAGATCCTTAATCTCATTCAAAGTAGAGAGTTAGAGTGGTTGATCATTGATAGAGTATGTAGAAAGGATAGCTAACACACGTTTGCCATAGCGAACCACATGGCATTTGTTAAGACCTAGACTTCTACCAGCGTTATGAATTAGAAACTAGTTAAATTATCTTTAATTTATTTCTTGTTAATGTTAGTATAATAATAATATACATAAAACAAAAAAATTATTCAATTCAAAAAGTAAATACTTTAGTGTTCTCTTCTGTAGAAAGAAAATGTTATTTACATTAAAAAATACTCAACAAGATTGCAAAGATAATAATTGATGTAAAATGATTAGGCTTACCCGTGATGGCCACATAAGAACCTCCTCGAGAACACCCACAACTGTCTCCAGACCCGGCAGTTCCTCCACACGCATCTCATTGGCCTCCGCATCGCTGCCAGTCTTCTGATTGCTCTGGATGCCCTGCAGGCAGTACGAGTTTGTGTGCTCCAGAGACTCGATGAGCTGATCGTTGGTCAGAAGTGGTTGCGCTTTGCCTGGGCACAAAGAATTGGAATTAAATTTCATTTCAGAAAAGTATGGTTTAAAGTAAACAGAAGATTTACTCACTTATCCGGTAGGCGTAGAATATGGCCCGCTCCACGAACTGAACAAGATCACACTTCCGGTATCCCTCGGTCAGATTCGAGAACTTGAACAGGTCGAGCTCCTTGGACACGTTGATGTGACTGCAGAGTTCCTGCAGGATTATCTCACGATCCGGGCGCTCCAGGCTTGGCAGTCGAGCGACCGTCTGGAAGACATGCCTTCCCCTCGGCGAGCTCAATCGCTTATTGAGCGTCTGCAGCTCGTTGACTGTGGCAATCACGGCGATGGCATTGCTGCTGGTGTACTGGACGATCAGTTGATGTACTGTGTCCGCCATGCGGTTGTAGTACTCCCCGTCCTGGCTGGACTGCTCCCCGGCAGAGTGGGCTAGGACATCCAGGTTCTCTAGCACCACGATCGCAGGGGCATGCTGCAGGCAGCTGGTAAAGATGTTGCGCAGATCCTTCTGGATGGACTCCGTCTTGCGACCCTTACTCCGTGACCCGTAGAAGATGTCGAAGTAGCAGTAGTCCGGCTTACGCGAAAGCTGGTCCAAGATGCGCTCAACCAAGACGGTTTTGCCCGTGCCGCAGGCACCGGTGAGCAGGACGTTGCACTGCCGCATCACGGAGTTGTCTTCGTTCAGACAGAGGTTCATGCGCAGCTCCCGAACCACCTGGTCCACTATCTTGTCGTACTCAGGCAGCCGTATGAGATCCTTGACACTCAGCGGTGACGTGACCGCAGGCTGCTCCTTGATGATTTCGCTCACCGGACGCACTAGATCGGCGGCATAGATCTTGGACTCCTTGAGGAACTGAGCGTCCACGACGCAGTAACGAAAGTGCTCTGGCACTATGCCCACTGTGACCAGCAGGTCGTCCTCCAGTCGCACCACCTCCTCCTGGTTGAAGAGCATCGGCTTCTGCTGGGTTCTCTCGATGACAAACCGTTTAAATGCGTTCTCGATGATCTTGTAGTGCGTCTTCTTGTGGGCATACAGCTCTATCTTTTCCACAAAGTTCACCACGGTCGTTTTGAACCGGAGAATTACCCGTTCCAGCTCCTTGATGCCCAGCAACTTCATCAGGTTGGCGTTTAGTTCGATCGACGGGTGAATGGTCCCAGGTAAGTCGTCCTCCAGCTCCTCCTCGTTCACTGTGCGCACCCGCACATAGTAGTCCTTGTCGCCGGCTGTGTGCATGCAGTAAAACTGGTCCAAGTCAAAGAACTCGGGGAGGTGCTTCCGGTTCACATAGACATCCGACTCCTGAGCCCGCTCCCGCCAAAGGCCACGAATCACTCGGAACTCGAAGCTTCGCGAGCTCTCCCTGCGCAGGTCCTTTTTAAGGCGCTCCATGTGGTCCTGCCGCTTGTTGCGTTGCACCGTGTTCTTTACATTGGCGACCGTTGAGGAATGGGTCAGAGGTGTTGCTGGCTTCTCAGCCAGTTCATCCTTGACTTGGGCAGTAGTCTTACTCCTAGAGAGTTTCGAGTTGGATTTCTCCTCACCGACACCGTTTGTAGTGCCGTTGGTCAGGCCCTTGTACAGATTGGGGGCCACAACCAGTTCCGTATTGTGATCTATTCGGCCATAGTTCATGTGCGGCTTCAGGCGATCTGACCAAATAATATTGTTGTTAATAAGTATGCTGTGAATTTTATTACATTTATTTACCCACTGTCAGCGCCACTTGCATGGACTTGTTAATCCAAACAATCAGAATCTGGGTGGAGTTCACAATGCGCGTTTGCTCCAGCACGCTGCCAGATATTTTCTCGGTGCTCAGCTCCTGCGAAGGCAAAAGAATTTATTTAAATTAGAATAGATACAAAAATATGCTACTTATATACTACCTATGACAAATTAATCTACAGAATATTTATACATATATTGGACATACATGCCACTATGGGCTGAACGACTACTTTTTGTGGTTATTAATTATTAACTTAATAGTTATTAATAAAACTTAAAAACAAAGCAATATTTTTAGATTTGCTTTTTGAAAAATATTTTTTAAAACAAAAGGAAGGTATTTAAATAAAATAAAATGTTTTATTTTTAGTGTAAATATGAATTCTTTTGTTGCTTTTCCTTCTACATTTTAAGTAATACTTCTAAATAGTACAATATGTAAAAATGGCCATTGTTCTAATTCATTTTCACATAAAATTACAACTTCGATATTTTGCACTGTGCGGGTGATCGGACTTACAGTCTATTTTGTGTTTCGGCACCCACTCCAAAGTAACTAACTGAAGAACCGTGGTTTCTATAATATGACCTGAGTGTATAAGGATTAAGTAGTCCGTCGTTAAAAAATAAGTAAAATTAACCAGTTTTTTGCCAATGTAAGGTTAGTATTTAAAATAGTTACATTTTTTAGAAAGTACTCCATAGTGCACATTCATACTTTCAGAATATATCAAAAAATGAAAACTTTATAAAATAAATACCATATATGTAAGAGGTGGGATGAGCTGCGTTCACTTTGTAGCTTTATTTTAAAATTATAATAGACTAAAATTTTTTAGTTTTTTATGGACAGATCTGTTAAACCTTTCTGTTTGTAACATTACAGACTAATGTTATTTAAATACATCTTGGTTAAAAAAAAAAATATTTTAACGACTTTTAAAAAATGGATATTTGACAGAAAAAGTGGTCGGTCACCCCATAGTGCATGCTAGCGTAGGTAGTATTATCTTATGAAGCAATAAAATATGTATATTATGACTACATAATTATGTGTTAGCTTTTCTGACAACTAATTATGATGCAAGTGTTAAGTTAACACTCCACTCCAATAAAGTGGTAGGAATACATAATTAAAAGAATGCATTTATAATAATAATAGCGGACAAATAAAACTGACAACTTCTTGAATCAGAATTTGAGTAGCGTTTCATCAAACCGAGCTAAGGGGCGGGGTCAATGGCAATGCCGGCCAAGCAATGGCAGTATAAATAAAGACCAAGCGCACGCCCGCGCCAAATGCTAATCCGATATAAACAGAACTGTCTATTTTTAAGCTGCCCACACGGGCAAGCAGGCGAAACCATCACTCACAATGATCTCCCAGTCCTTGGACGAGACGGGGGTAACGTGGACGCTGCGCAGGTTGAGAACGTCAGCGATGAGCGCACACTTGACCAGATCATTCTCGTGCAGACCTATGGCAAGAAAGGGAAAATATACAGATGAGAACGGCTGCTATATGTGTGCACCCCGAGTGTCGCCGGGGTGGGGGAGAGATGGCCGGAGTCCAATATTACGGCACATTGGCAAGCGTTGCACATCCGGTTCGTTAAGTAATGGCTTACCGATCTCCTTGGCCGCCCTGGCATTAATCCCAATCTCGGTGTCCTTAATGCCCCCGCCGCCCGCCTGTGGCGCCCAGGAGGCGTAGTGCACACGTCCATTGTACTGCAGACTCAGGCAGCCGGTGTCCTAATCAGAGTAAATAGCACAGCCGGAATAATCTCCGAGTTATCTTATCTGGACGGCGGATTTGGATTGACTTTTGGACACTTACATAGGTCGAAACGACGCCGTAATACTGGTCCGGCAGTAGCACAAAGTTGCTCCTAATGGGCCGATAGACAACCTTAAATGTGCGTTTGAACATTCTCGACGTGGGCGTGCGCGAACTCAGCTATTGCGCCCGGTTAATTCAATTTCATTTTGGCTAAATTTGCGCCGCCCTACAGCTGCTGCCCAGTGTTGCCAGATGAAAATTTTGCTTTCCCCCTAAAAAATCTCAAATAGTCGATATTTCACCCTAAAAAATCCAAAACAAAAACGAAACGTTCTACAACGTAAGTGAACAAAAACGTGAAGATTTACGACGTAAGTGAACAAAAACGTAAAGATCTAGAGATGGACTATCACGAAAGAAACGTAGATGCCAGGGAATCATCGATTTCTCCACCTCTGTTGGTATCAATGGTTTCGATGAAACTCGGATTTAGTTTGATATTTTTGCCATTTTAGGTGATTTATAATTAAAAAAAAAGCAATTTTATAGAGATTTTCTTTAAAAAATTTAATCAATCGTTCCGAAAAAAACCCTAAACTTTCCCCCTAAAAATTCTTCCCCCCTAAAATTCCGCCTAGGACATCAAAAAACCCCTAAATCTAGGGGGAAAACCCCTGATCTGGGAACACTGCTGCTGCCCAAGAGATGGTAAACTCCACGATTGTTGGGCCGATACTTGCAACAGGTTAATCAGCTGTTTAGAGATGGACTTCTTACAGCCTGTTTCCACTCACCGCAGTAACTGCTGCGGTGCATAAAGGTATATTTCCACTACGTTGCTTTTTCCAACTATCGCACGAGAATCACGAAAAGCGGAAAAGGTGTTTCTTCTAGGAAAAAGCGCTTTTTAGCACTGTCTTGAAGGGAAACAGCTGTTTTTTGTTTTGGTTTTGATTTGGCGGAAAATTAAATTTAATTCAAAATTCAAAACAATGTTAACTAATATTAAAATTGAAAGAGCTTTTTATAAAGATTTCACGTGGTTCCGCCAGCGAGCCGCTTGACAGGTGCCCTAAGACTTGCAGGAACCACTGCAGCCCACTGGAATCTTTTAGCCTGGAGACGTGGATCTGCCAACTCGGAGGCAGACTGTAGTAGCCAGGAGGCAAGTCTCTTATGATCACGTATGTAAGTAAGTGGAGGAGGTCCTGGCAACTTCGCGCATCCTTCTCCGCCACCGACCCTGCTCCGCCGCCGGTTTCGTTAGAACACGACGAAGGAGC
>VNJZ01005740.1:149428-242701 GCA_008042795.1 Drosophila asahinai | reverse complement strand
TCAAGAAAAAATATCGATATATCGAGTATTTATGATATTTAATTTTTTTTTTTTAGGATCAGAAAGCCTTTAGAAGTCTCTTCCCCTCTATCTAATTATTCGTATACATTACCTCTCTATTGATCCTAATGATCCACATGAATTCATTCAAACAAAACTAACAACACAAATACTTCATATTAAGCTTTTATTACTTAAAGCAATGGAAAATACTGTAAGTTAAAGTTAAAGTTATTTTCAATATTGTTTCGCCTGTGGCTTTAAAAATACGCGATTTGTTACGTGCCGATCAGTCATACGGCTGCGTGAGTCGCACACAACACATTTAATTGCCGAAGCCATCCTTTCTGAGGATACCGAGCTACCTGGTATTATCAGATACCGTAGTGCTTACTTAGACAAATGTTGCATGGTCTGCTGTTGTGAAGTCCAATACTGTATTGTGTCAGCTTCCCAATTACTATTTGGCAAAGAAATATATAAGTGGAACTCGTTTTCGTAGGGGCTGACCGAAAACAAAATATCAGAAAATATCAAAAAAAAATATTTATATATCGATATTACAGCTTAAAAATATCATGATAAAAATATTTATTTTTTTTGCAAATATATCGATATTTTGATATTTTGATATATTTTCGACAACCCTACTAGAAAGTGTGTGGAGGAGAAAGGACACCAAACAGCAGTTAACAGCCATCACCAGCGACATGTCACAGGCGGCATCCACAACGCAGAGTGCAGCTGCAGCACCGGTGGGGGGCAGCAGACGCCCAATGGCCAACGATGTCGTGGGCGTTATGGGGACCACCATGTCGGCCCGATACGGCGAAACCGAATGGGAGGCGCGAGAGGTTTGTGACGAGCTTCATACCTCCAATCCACACATGTTAAGCTCACCTCTTTTTCACTCCTAGTCCCAGCGGCAACGGGAGTTGCATGAGGCTCGAGCCAGGGCGGCGCAGATGGAGAAGACCATGAAGTGGTGGTAAGTAAAGTGCGAAACCAGCAAAACCCCTAACAGCCTAATCTGCTAATCACATCACATTCACTTCCCAGGTCCGACTGCACTGCCAACTGGCGGGAGAAGTGGAGTAAGGTAATCGTGGTTGCCATGGCTTCCCGTTGGGTCAATACCGCCGGTATCCAATAACAAACTTTTTCTCACCTCCCGCAGGTGCGTAACGAACGGAACAAAGCCAGAGAAGAGTCCAAGCAGCTGAGCGTCAAACTGGACGTCGCCATGAAGGATGCACACTCCCTGAAGCGGGAGAAGAACGATCTCGAGCTGCAGATCACGCAGCTGAAGAAGGAGATGGAGAAGGTGCACACGCTGATGATGAAGCACGCCGGCCAGTTCCACCGCGCCGACACCAGCAAGGACGCGGAGGCCAATGGCCGCGACGCCAACTGTTCGCCGGACATCTCCTCGGATGGCCTGAAGAATGTGAACAGCGAGGACGGGCTGGTCACCAAGTTACCCAACGATGTCAAGGACCTGGACATCGAGGAGTTTAATATGAAGGGCGCCATGCCCAAGCATCTGACTGAGTTGGACGAGGCAGCCGCTGCCGAGGAGAAGCGCCTGATTCAGCAGCTCTCCAAGGATGACTTCGACGAGGATTACCTGATGCAGAAGATATCCATGCTGCAGTTGCGCCTTGATGAGGCACAGAAAACGCTTCAGGCGGAACGGGAGTGAGTAAACCCCAGTGCCTTTATGATAGTCCCTAGCTTGAACTCCTTTTCTCCGCTTAGTGAGAAGCTGGAGCTGCACAAGAGCATCGAGAAGCTTTCGCTGGAGATCCAGGATGTGCGCGGCCGACAGGAGGAGATGCGCTCAGCCAAGCAGGAGGCGGTGCGCGAACTCCTCACCCTTCAGGAGCAGCATCGCGCCGAGATGCGCATCGTAAACAACTCGTTGCAGGAGGAGATCGCTGCGCGTGAGAACTTGGAGCGTCGGTGGGCAGAAAGCACCTGATAACCATGTCAGGGAACGAGCTAATTCAGGCATAATTTTAGACTTACAGAACTTCGCACCGAGCTGGAGCACTTGCAGGCGGAGAACGCCTCGGAATGGGGCAAGCGCGAGCGTCTGGAGTCCGAGAAGTTGGCCATGGAACGGGACAACAAGAAACTGCGCGCCGAGCTGCGAGACTACCAAGAGCGATCCGACCGCAAGTGCCGTCCCATGCAGGCAAATGACGTTGAGGTCCGCGCTCTGCAGCAGGAGCTCTCCGAGCGCAACAAGGAGATAAGTGAGGTGAAGATGTCGCACGCCAAGCTCAAGAAACTGCTCGCCGAGACAAACACGGAGCTGGGTCATGCCGTGCGCCGCGCGGAGCAGTACGAGGCAGAGGTGAGTAATAGCCCTATTCCACTGCAGCATCCTCCTACATTCTCGAGGATGGTCTCCCATAAGGGAGGATGGTCCATGCATATGCATACTAAAAAAAAAAATACGGATAAATGTCGATTCTTAAGCGATATTTTGTAAGTTCCTTCCCTAAACCTTCTAACCCTTCCCTAATTTCTTATTGTTTTTGAAAGTATGAATATTTTTGACCAAAAGATGAATGAAAACTAGATCTAGCCTAGACTAGCCCTATTCCACTGCAGCATCCTCCTACAATCTCGAGGATGGTCTCCCATAAGGGAGGATAGTCCATCAAAAATGGACGGGCCGTCCATTCATAGGTTTCTATGCATACTAAAAAAAATACGGATAAATATCTATTCTTATGCGATATTTTGCAAGTTCCTTCCCTAAGCCTTCTAACCCTTCCCTAATTTCTTATTGTTTTTGAAAATATGAATATTTTTGACCAAAAGGTGAATGAAAACTAGATCTAGCCTAGACTACCCTATTCCACTGCAGCATCCTCCTACAGTCTCGGGGATGGTCTCCCATAAGGGAGGATGGTCCATCAAAAATGGACGTTCCGTCCATTCGAAGGTTTCTATGCATACTAAATAAAAAAAAATAGGGATAAATATCGATTCTTAAGCGATATTTTGTAAGTTGTCTCCCTAAACCTTCTAAGCCTTCCCTAATTTCTTATTGTTTTTGAAAGTATGAATATTTTTGACCAAAAGATTCATGAAAACTAGATCTAGCCTAGACTAGCCCTATTCCACTGCAGCATCCTCCTACATTCTCGAGGATGGTCTCCCATAAGGGAGGATGGTCCATGCATAGGTTTCTATGCATACTAAAAAAAAATACGGATAAATATCGTTTCTTAGGCGATATTTTGCAAGTTCCTTCCCTAAACCTTCTAACCCTTCCCTAATTTCTTATTGTTTTTCAAAATATGAATATATTTGACCAAAAGATGAATGAAAACTAGATCCAGCGCAGCAAATCGTGGTCGCCTGCATAATGCGATGCTCCCTAAGCTGTGGCAGGAATATATATTTCTGCTTTGTGGTCGCGGCAGAAAACAGCTGATCTTTGTTTGATATACAAAATTTCAAAGCTCCAAGCATGGTTGTTAATAGGTCCTTGAATGGGTCGGTTAACTTTGAAGAGGAAACGGTGTCGACGTCGTCCAAGCGTCGAAAAAAAAGCCTGAAATGACCGCTTTCGGCCGTGCTATGATGGACGCCGTCCCAATTCAAATGTATCAGCTGTTCGTCCCATTCACATGTCGCCCAAGAATGTAGATGGAGCAGTGGAATCAGCTACATTCAATTTTTGAAAACATGTTGCAGTGGAATTACACTATAAATCCTCAGCCTAAAATCTTATCGGATGATGTATGGAGGAGATTGCGCATATCAGCTTATCAGCAAAGGGAAACTGAGAGCTTTTTGGAGATTTCAAGTATTTGGATTTAATTAACACATTTATTCACAAAGACAGGCTAACATCGAAAAATTTAGTAAATGCAAAGTTCCCCAAAGATTTTAGGAGGGAATCAGTTGGCAAAGGCCGGCAGGCCAGTGATGGCGCGGCCCAGTATCAAGGCGTGTATGTCGTGTGTACCCTCGTAGGTGTTGACCGACTCCAGGTTCATCACATGCCTGATCACATGGTATTCGTCGCTGATGCCATTGCCGCCCAGCATGTCCCTCATCTGTCGGGCAATGTCCAGGGACTTGCCAGTGTTATTCCTCTTCAGCAGCGATATCATCTCGGGTGTGTGCAGCTTCTGATCCTTGAGGCGACCCACATGCAGGCAGGCCTGAAGTCCCAGGGCAATCTCCGTGGTGGCATCGGCCAGCTTCTTCTGGATCAGCTGATTGGCCGCCAGGGGCCGTCCGAACTGCTTCCGGTCCAGCGTATATTGGCGGCCGATCTCTACACAGGCTTCCGCGGCACCCAGGGCGCCCCAGGCGATCCCGTAGCGAGCATTGTTCAGACAGTTGAAGGGTCCACTGAAGCCAAGGGCGTTGGGCAACAGCTGTTCCTCCGGCACCCGGATGTCGTCCATCAGGATCATGCCCGTGGGCGAAGCGCGCAGAGAGAACTTGCCCTCAATCTTGGGCGTGTCCAATCCCTGGCCGGAGATCTTGCGATCTACCAGGAAGCCGCGAAGCTTGCCATCTTCACACTTGGCCCATACGATCAGTACATCGGCGATGGGGGCACTGGTGATCCATGTCTTGGATCCGCTCAAGATGTATGTCTTGCTCTTGCTGTCGTACTTGGCACGGGTCTCCATGCCGCCCGGATCGCTGCCATGGTTGGGTTCAGTCAGTCCAAAGGCGCCTGCCGAGGGAAAAGGTGAAAATCATGGTCCTTTACGTAATACAGAGTGAATTCTTGATTCCAAAGTGCCGGACTCACCAATTAGCTTGCCCTGGGCCATGCTGGGCAGATAGCGCTGCTTCTGCTCCTCGGAGCCGTAGTCGTAAATGGCGCCCATGGCCAGCGAGCTCTGGACACTGACGGCGGACCGGTAGGCGGAGTCCACGCGTTCCACTTCGCGGGTGAGCAGCCCGTAGGCGACACTGGAGACCCCAGCGCAGCCGTAGCCCTTCAGGGTGCATCCCAGCACACCCAAGCTGCCGATCTCCTCCATGATCTTCGTGTCGAACTGCTCCAGCCGGTTGGCCATCTTGACGCGCGGCAGCAGTTCTGCCTGGCAGTATCCGCGGAATGCGTCCCGAATGGCCACCTCCTCCTCGGTCAGCTGGCTCTCCAGGTTAAGGGGGTCTTGCCAGTTGAACTTGGCCGATGCTGCGCCGGCCTTGGAACTCGTGCTGGCCAAGCGACGGGCGCAGGGACTCAGTCTGCTGATTACACTTTGCGCAATCATTCTCACAATGCTCACAGTATTGTTTTTTGGAAAAGGCCAGCCGGTTCTCTGCAAAACAGCTGCTCGGCGCGACGTTCGACGAGAGAATGGCGAAGAAAGCTCCAGGCTGCAGCGAGAGCAAAAGCTTTTGCCAGTCGATTCTCCCGCCGCTCTCTTCACCCTGGGGCTTTGTTTACCCGAAACAAAATATTTTTGTTCTGCCCGATGATCTTAATCTGCGGCGAGGGCTCTAAATTTTTCGCATTATCGCATTTATTTTCGACTTGACGACGATAGAAACTAAGAGTGAAACGAGTTTGGAAGGAAACTTTTCAAGTGTTATCGCAGCTCGGCGGGGGTCGGCTCTGCTTATCAGTGGAACTACGGAGGACGGAAAATACGCCCCATTTACTGGGCTTGGTGCTTAGAGATTAGTGTGAGAAATGGGGAATGGGGAGAGCACAACTACAGTTGCGGTGCGAAAAATAGGGATACCAGTGACTCTGCAAGACTTTACATATGAATTTGATCGATTTTTTCTAAAACAAGAAGGAAAGCTAACTTCGGTAAACCGAAGTTGGTATACCCTTGCAGTCTGCAATTGGATCATTGAAAATCTATCCATTGTAGTAATGTTGAAAATATATCGAATTTTGTACATTTTACATCTTACAAGTAGAATTTTATATAAATTTTTCATTTTTTCATATAAATCGACCGATCGCTTCTATACAGCTATATGATATAGTTGGCCGATCTTAATCAAATTAAAACCGTAATTCTGAACCCGTATAAAACCGCTACATTTATTTCGCCACCATTTCTATGGCAGCTATAGGATACAGTGGTCCGATTTCTGCCGTTCCGACATATACTGCGTGCTAAAGAAATACGACTATGCTGAAAATGTCAGCTCGATAGCTCAAAAACTGAGAGACTAGTTCGCGTAGAAACCGACAGACATACAGACGGACAGACACACGGACATGGCTAGATCGACACGGCTGGTGATGCCGATCAAGAATATAAATACTTTATGGGGTCGGAGATGCCTCCTTCACTGCAAATATCATGGCAAAATTATAATACCCTCTGCAAGGGTATACAAATTAGTAACTCAGTCAGATTATTAGATATCAACATGAATCTTTTTAATAGTAATTTTATACATATGTATATATATACAAATTCACAATGAAAATTATCTGGCTCAGACAACTATATCCTATAGCTTTCATAAAAGAAATGGGTTAAAATTTAAGATATCTGCATGAATCTTTGTAAGCTTAAAATTCGTACTCTTTTAACAAAATTAGGAGGACTTTCAGAATTTATAAATAAATCGTTCAAATTCTCCATATTGCAAAATTCGATTTTTAAAGTGCATCCTGGGGCAAAAAACATTAAGAATTAAGAAACATTAAACAATAACAATTTAGGGTGGGAGATCTGACCAATCTTTGGACTCCAAACCTCTTACTAATTCAGGTCTTTGGTATTTATATTGATATTACTAATCCAGGTAAAACGCCTGCGCCAGCGTGTGGAGGAGCTGAAACGGGAGTTAGCTGGGGCTGAGGATGAACTGGATTCGGCGGTGAACCAAGTGCGGCGATTACAGCGCTCCAACGATGAGCTTGTGGGCCAGACAGAAGGCCTGCAGGTGCAGATTCAGCACCTACAGAATAGGTAAGTTCCGCCAAAATACAAAAACTAATAAGATAAGTCTTTGGACCAAGTCTAGTCCCAACTAACATTTCCATGGTGCTGGCTTGATAATATTAACTAACCCAACTCCTAACCCACTAAAAAGCAGACGTGCCCCGAGTCCCCAGCTGAGGGGAATGGGCGGGGTGCAGCTCAGGAATAAGATAGCGGTGGAGCTGCCCAACGATAGTCTCCCGAACATTAACGACTTGCGACAGATCTTCGATGACTCGCAGGCTGGCTTGAGGAGCTCCCACAACGGCAGCGATGCAGCTGCTCATCATGCCGCCTCGGTCAAGAGGTCAAGTCACACGGAGCGAACGCTCCTCCAGCAGCAGCAGAGCAACTCTGCCGCTTCGGCAGCGGCCGCTGCTGCAGCAGCTGCGGCTTTCTATGATGCCAAGACCACGCATCTGGAGGAGAACATCTTCGAGTCGAAGTCTCGGAATCTCGAGTTCGAGCGGGCCAAGCAAAAGTTCGATAATCCCCACGGGCAGCACCACCACCATCATCAGAGACAGCGATCCGGAAATGGACGGTATGGGAGCGCTGGCAGCAATGCCAGTCGGGCGAACCTCGCTCTGCCACTCAAGGGAATGACAAATGGTGGAGGCAGCAGCACGGCTTCCAGCAAGGATGAGCTGAACCGGCAGCTGTACGAGGCTCATGAGAAGGAGCAGTCGGCAGGGGTGGGCTATGCCAGGAACAGCATTAATCTTGATGGCCTCAAGGTATCCGATGATGAGGTGAGATTGCTGGTGGTGAAACGAATGTTCAGGGAACCTTTAACGTGTCACAGAATCTCACTTATTATATTTTGTAAATATTATTTCATATTTTTATCATCGAATTTAAGATATTGTACCTACAGTTCCCATCTCTCTTTGACTGAATCAGTATAACGAGTTTAATATTGATTTAATACGTCATAATATCAAATTTATACTCGATAGTATAGTTTTTATACTCTACAGTTGCAATTTCATATCCTTTAGTATTATTTGTATACGAACCTACATCAAAAATTCGAAAGCACATCGCGTTAGCTGGAATTTCGTGCTTTTCTGTTTGTCGCGTTAGTGATTTTTCTCAAGTGCAGATTAGTATAATATGTATACTTTCGTAGTATCAAATTAATAGGCATCTTATTAAAAAAAATTTAATACTCAAGAGTATATATAACAAGAGTATAGTCTCTATGATGATTTTTTTTTTGGGTATACCATTTTTTTTTATTGGTATGCATTTTTTTTTTATTGGTTTTTATTGTTTGCTTAACTATACAGCTTTCATGACAACCATTTGCTCTTTTTTTAACCAGCAAGGAAAGGATCCCATTATTAATATTTTATATTTTAATCATTTAATTTATCTTCCTTATATTATTGTTTTTTCTTCTCTATTTAATCTTTTTTTAAAAAGTAATTTAATATTCTTAATTTCAGACTCCGTAGCTATGGTTCGACAAGCTTGTTGCTGGACGACGAGACTGAGGGCAACAGCGATTGAGAGGTAAACCAAGACATTCGAGTGACAGACAGCTAATGGTATTAAACATTTAGTATTAATTTGGAAGTATGTACTTTAAAGTTGGTGGAGTAAGAGGCCCAAATATGAACCACTTTCCCAGCTTATATTTGGGGCTAGTACCAACTGGTTCCTTAGTTAACATTAAGAACATGCACGATTACGTATTTCAAAAATCTACATTACTTTATAACCTTATACAAACTTACGTAATACGTATGCATTAAGATGTATGTTTAGTTTTGCAACTAATTCCCATCATAAAATCATCAGTAAGTTACGTTAGGAGTTCAGAAAGCTTTTATCTTCTACAATATTCCATGTACTTTAAGGATAACCCCCTGAACTGCTTATATCTCAATGAGCTTAACTCGCAGATAAAACGGTTGTAAGCGGAGTCCACCTCCCAAGCATCCTCCATACGCATCCTCATCGGAAACCCTTTGCCTTGATTAAACCAATTAACAGACTTTACAGCAGATATACCTACAAAACATATATACGTATTGAAGCATAATACAGGTGTTCGATTGTTGCGGAATACAAATTAGTGCCAGAAATCTATAGGAATTTTACGAGATTTAATAGAATATGATCAGGATATGCTGCTGACCAACTATCGGTATTAGTTTATATATTTTTTACAACTCAAAAGATTATCTATCCTAGTCCGAAACTCTTCTATAACTCTTTACCTAAATTTATTGTTCTTTTTAGGTTTTTAGGCAGCATGTTCGATCTTATACAGAATACATAGAAACAAATTTAAAATACAAATATTTACGTATTAACTATGGTAATATTAGCATTTTAGTTCTTTCTATTAACTATTGACAATTTTTTATTTAAAACTACTTATATGAAATGCAAAGGATATGCAAATAAAGTTAGCATGTTACGAACATTTAACAAACAACTTGTAGTTTTATTTGGGACTCCGAGTTGGCTTTGGTTGGACCTTCATAGTAGACATAAATCTGCTTTCAGAAGAACTTCAAACGTAAAATTCCCTTTAAATTTTCTGTTGCGTTACGAGTTTTTTGGAAAAAATTTCTAGTTACAATCATGGTGCAAGTGTCGCGTACAACCAAATTCACCTTCGCCTGCATAAGCGTCTACGTGACCTATGTCCTATTCGTGTTCTTCCTGCTGCCCCTGCTGATGCCGGATCCCGTGACCTTGCAGCGAGCGGTTGTGAGCTATAAGACGCGTCACCTCGGCAATTTGAGCAACTACACACTGGAGACGGGCGGCCAGCCGGTCCGCTCTATGCTGGTCACCTTCCGTGGCTCGGGGGCTCTGACCCTTCTGGACAACCTGGCCCACCAGCCGGGCTGCTACCAGCACTATGCTCCGCTGATCGCCTACCAGAACCGCCGCAGGGCGCAGAGGCACCATGCCCGCGTGCTGGACGAACTGGTGGCACTGTACAATTGCGACTACAACAAGTCGGCGGAGATGATCCACTGGGGCATGCGATCGGCCATCTTCCGCCGCTTCTATGGAGCCCAGTCGAAAATCTGCCTGACCCACAGCTTGGCGGACTGCTGGGATGCGGAGACGATGGCGGGCGTGTGCAAGCTGCATCCGTTCCTCAATATGGCGGTGTACAACTTGAGGCTGGAGTACCTGGCCTCCCTGCTGGAAAAGGAAGGGTGAGGCCTTCCCTTCAGTGGAATTCTAAGCTCCAACCTTTCTATATCGTTTTATAAATGTTTTATTCGTAGACTGAATCTGCGAATCCTGCTGCTTGTCCGCGATCCTCGGGGAACGATGTATTTGCGCAGGCAGCGCCAATGGTGTGTGGGTGAAAAGGATTGCGATGCTGACACTCTTTGCCAGGACATGGTCAGCGATCATAAGGTGGCCGAGGCCTTGGCCAAGAATTATCCGAAACGCTTCGAGTGAGTCGGGCTTAATATCTTTTTTATGACATGAATTTCTGGAACCTTTTCGCCCATTCACAGGACTATTCGTTACGAGGACTTGCTTAACCAGCCCGAGGAGAGCATTAAGGTGGTCTTCGACTTCTACGGAATACCACTGACACGACGCAAGACGAAATCTCGCAATGGCAATGTCGTTGACTCTCTGGGCTGGGATATGCCATGGCAGTACTCCAACCAGCCTGCTTACGAGTGGATGAGCAAAATGAACGTGGCGGACATCGAGGAAGTTCAAAGTGTTTGTGGCGAAGCCATGGATCTGTGGGGCTATCGTCAGATCCAGGACTTTCAGCACTTTGCACCGGACGAATTTGAACCGCTCATGGGCAAGGCCTAAGGAAGTATACATGTGTCTGGGAATGTGATTAGTAAACCATAAATAATTACATTTGTCACACTTTACGACGGTTAATTAACTAAACAGAAAGTTTAAAGTATAGTAGATGAACTGAGCATAAATCTTGTGAGCATAATTTAATTAAATGCCTCATCGAAATGTTTGTTATTGTTATTGCTTTGATAAATGATTCTTTTTCCCAAGATGTAATTCATAACAATGCTCTCCAATTTGTCAAGCTGCTCTTGGTTCAGGATTAATTTCGAGGGCATAAAGTCATCAGTAAATTATTCACTGGCGATCTGCGGGCATGGAGTCCTTCTTCCAAGCAAGACTTCTATGGTCAGAAAGTCAGCTTGAATCTAAAATTCTTCTCGCAGACTAAAACATGAACGAGCAAAGCCGCATGAAGAATATTAAGCAAATTAATTGATTTTCTCATAAGCGCGCAAGCAAATTAACTTTTTGAAAAACAGCTTTCTAGTGCTGGTAACAAAATAAATAACACATAGGTAACGGAAAAATACTAAAATAATGTAGTATTATCTAGTCACCACTAGTTTTCTATAGATTTTAATATAAAGCTTTTATGCAAAAGAAATCAGACCCAAATAGAAACTGGCCCTGTTTTATTTATTTAATTATTTTTTTTTTAATTATTTTTCAATATCGCCTAGTGGCGCCAAAATAATAATGCTGCTGCAGCTCTAGGAAACGCAAGCTTTGACTATTTCCATGTGACCACATATTACAATGTACATTATCATTGTTTTAAAACCTATAAGCTCTTAAAAAATATTGACAAAATATAAGGATCTTAAGATCACTCGTAAGACCTTTGCAGAGCTTAGTTGAAAGCTTTTAATTTTAGCTCCGTACTCAGACACACGAAAAGTGTTTCTAAGCAGTACGATAGAGCGAGAGGGTGAGTATTGACCTCTCGTTTTGGCTCAATGCTTAGGAACACTTTTCGCGTGTCTGAGTACGGAGCTTTTCTCTTGCAAGTTGCAACGTATCTTTTTGGTATGTTTTCGGTATTTTTCTCAGCTGCGAAACACGGTGGGATGTGGTATGTCTTGCGGGCCCTCGGACGGTCACTCTGTTGTTGTCAATCGTCTGGTTCGGTTCGCGTCGCGGAAAAACACCGCTCTCAGCAGGAACACAAAGATAATAATAATTCGTCGCGACATCTGCAGCGATCTCTGCAATGCTCTCGAGCTGAGGGCGCGGGCGATAACTATGTGCGTGTGGGAGCGAGCCAGCGGGCCAGTAATGTGCAAGTGCTGAGCGGTGCCAAGAGCGTTGCGTTCGTTACATCGCCAATTGCCAATTAGTCATTACCATTAGCCATTGGGCAGTGGCCACCAGCAATTAGCCAGGAGCAGCGCCTCGCCACGACCAATGAGCACAGCGGACTCAGAGGCGGACGTGGACCTCGACCTGGACTTGGAGTCGTGCGCGCTGCTTAACGCGGCGGCGGAAGCGTCGAACGGACCCGGACCCGGACTCGGACCCGTCGATACCGGCAGGACACGCGCTAAGCAGCGCATCAGCTTGAGCGGGAAGCGGCGACGCAGCCGAATGTCGCGCAGGGCCAATCTGATCGGCATCTGCGGCGTGAGCAGCCTGTGCATCCTGCTGCTGATCGCCACCACCCAGCACCGTCCGCTGACCACTCCGTTCAACCAGGCCGCTGGCCGGGATCAGGGAGCGGGGGCGGGTGCTGGTGGTGGCCCTGGCAACGCCTATGGCGTGGACGGGGGTCCGTCCAATTCCCTGGGGCGCAGCGCCTTCTACGACCGCTTCCAGCAGCAGTTGCAGCAGCAGCAGCCGTCGCAAACGGCCGTCTACAATCTGACAGCTACTATAGTGGATGTCCTGTCGGCTCAACGGTCGCGCATCCTCGCCGAGATGGAGAACTTTGAGTATCCGCGCGGCGGGGCCGAGCGCCTGGCGGACATGACGCCGGAGACGAACGGCACTCCGGTGCGCAGCGTGGTTGTTACATCCTGGCGCTCCGGCTCCACCTTCCTGGGCGATATACTCAACTCGATACCGGGCAACTTTTACCACTACGAGCCGCTACTGGACTTTGGCATCAAACAGATCCGGGACCCGGACGACCAGGAGCTGGCCGTGCAGAATCTGAAGAACCTGCTCAATTGCGACTATGCAGACATGCTGGACTACCTCAACTTCGGCAAGACGCACACATATCTCTTCGAGCACAACACACGTCTGTGGGACGTCTGCCGGGAGTTTCCACGCTTCTGCTGGCGGCCCGCCTTCCTCACGCGCTTCTGCCGCCTCTTCCCCATTCAAAGCATGAAGACGGTGCGTCTGCGGCTCGCCCAGGCCGAGAAGCTGCTCGAGGACCCAAGGTGAGTGGGCTCAGGCCGCAAGAGATCCGGGAAGAAAGTGAAAGGCGACAGCCGTAAGCTGACAGGCGAGCGATTTAACCGGGCTCCCGCCTGACACACCTCTCTTGCGGAGTGCGCGGGCGGAGGCCCAGTTTGTGAAATCAGAGACGAATAGCAGGTGTGATTGTATTTTTATTTTTATTATTGGGTTTGCCTAAAGTTACATTGAACAATAAATTAATACAAATAAAGTATCAAATACAATAAATATTGAAAGAAGAATTGCAATCTGAGCTTTCTGTAAAAATATAGCGGATATATGTAGCGGATGTATACAAGAATATAGTTTTCTACTATTAAATGAGTAATTCAGTGGTTATTACCTATTTACCTCTTAGTAAACATACTATAAACGATTAGATAGACCTAATTAGTAAAAACCGATCTGATAAGCTCCAATAAAATTTGATATGAATAGAAATTCCTTTTCAACTATTTAAGATTATGTTAATCATATTCAAAATAGTAAAAAGAACCTTTTCCTTTAACTCGAATTCGATATAAATATTATCTTAACGGATGTGTGTTTTATCTCGTTTTCAATTTATGAAAAAAGCATCTCGGGGCTTTAGTTTTTGTTTCACTCAATCTCTGGCTTTTTTTTTTTATCGCAATTGCAGTTTTTCCACTCTGTCACTCGCTCAATTGCCGCAACAATTTCTCAATTCATCCATTCAGCTTTTATCTGAGAGCCAGCCGGCCAAGGCCCCCATTTGCGATTAGTCTTGAGGCATTATATTCATATGTTTGCCACATTTACTTCCTCAGCTAGCAGCCGGACAAGCCTTTGAGCTTATCAGTCAAGAATGTTTATCAAATTGTTGTGCGGCAATGCATACACAATATTATACAGTCAAAATAAAGTGTGATTTCTTTTTAGAAATTCCCACAATTGTATTGTTGACTAAATGGATACTATTAACCTCTCATAGTGGAAATTTTAATCAAGAGTTCTGCTAATTAATGTCGATTTATGGATTCATTTAAGTCAATAAAATTCCACTCGATAAATTCATATCACTGACCAAAGACAATCTCTCTGGTTTATGACCGTAACTACTTTTAGGGGTTTTCAAGCTTTTTAAAAACGATAACGATATGAAACTCTTATGGGGAAGTTGATTGAGGATTGTGAAGATTATATTTCTGGCTACTAGTGAGCACTTCCAGGGAATTTCTGACGTGGGCTGTGTTATCGCCGGAACTGCGATATAATAAGTAAGTGCTTAGAGTGAAGAATTGCGATTATAAACTAGAAAATAACCCATTACAAGCTACTTGTAAAAAGTTCTAGGACTATTACTACACTGATTTATCAGTTATAACTTTTACTTTTCACTTTGATAACCATTTGATGATCGAATATTCCCCCCAGCAAAGTCAAACATTCTCAAGTATCCATTTCGAGGTATTTGCTTTTGGCTGAGTGAAAAACACTCTACTCCTTCAGAACAAATCCTTTGGCAATATACAATCGAAATCAAATCCTTTCCAGGCATTCCCCAAATGCCGCAAACAAAAGTTTCATTTACATAATTTCCCATTTAAAATGTAAGCTGGCCAAGCCAACAAAGGCAAAAAATCGATAAAATTAGTGTATAGAAATCTCGCCAGCTAAGCAAACCAGCAAAAGTAAACAAAAAACGAAAATGTATTTGATTGATGTGAGGGTCCTGGCTTTGTGGCTACCCCTCCGCCGACCCGAGCCTCTTGCGGTTTCGATTACATTTGGAACTGTTCTCCTCGCTGTGTAAGGACATCGGGGATATGTATTAGATCCGGCTTTTGTGTTGGCTCAGTTGTGTCAATGTTATGCAAAAGATTCCCCAAAAACAAATTTCAATCAATGGGAGCGAAACTGACATTTGTGCACAGATTTCAGTTCAATAAATAAACGAATCGAATCGAATTGATGGAGATAAAATTGCCGAGTGGAAAATGTCATTTGAGGCATTCTTCGCATGGCTTACAAATGCCAAAAAAAGAAATGTTTGATGTCTCCTAATGGATATTTACTGCTCACTGGCGTTGAGCTGGTTCGCGTCGCCTTCTTTTCCCCTCCTCCGATCTGTGGTTCCGGCACAAGAAGACAGAAAACAATTAACACACTAAATCATGAACTGAACGTAGTTTGTTTAGACTCCAGCAGTCAGCCACCCGGAAGTTAAGCCAGTAAATTACCAGACACTTCAACTAGAGCTTGCGGGATTTCTCTTTTGGCCTGCTCTCTATATTTGCCCAGCTTAGGCCATGCCCACTTATCCATTCCCTATAAATTCAGAGTCAGGGATATAAGCTTTCAGTGCTCAGAAGACCTCAAAGCTTTATATTGATAATAATTACATTATATGAACATCTTAGTCTTGGGTATTTATATAGTTTTTCTTGTCCAAATATTATTACTGTGGATCCATTTCCCCAACTACATACCCTCTTAAATTAGGTTGGCACTTAAGGTTGCGTCTGCCACTCAATTGTTAGTTTACCACTTTGCGAGCTGCAGTAAAAATTCTTTCACACTCTATTAACGCAAGTCTCGGTCCCGCTAGCCGCCCCGTGAAATGCATCAAAATTCCGGAAATGTTGACCAGCACTTGGATTTATGTTTTCTGCGGCCAACATAATCCCAGCCACCTCGCGCCGCTGCTCACTTAGCCACAATTTGGGTCAGTGCGCGCATTGTGGGGCAAAAAGCCATGCTCGGTGAGTCACTCTATTCACTCACTCACTAAGCGGCCGCTAACTTGGCTTCTAATTGTCGATTTGCTTTGGCTCTGGCTGGGTGTGCCCAGAATTTTTGGGCTAACTAGCCGGAGCTAGCCGGGCCTTTCGCACCATCATCATCGCGTATACGCCACGCTGGAGGGGCTGGCTGGCTCTTATATTTAATGCCGAAATGGCCATTTTATTTATAAATCACACATTATTTTTATGCGATTTTTCATGGACTCTTATTCCCGCTCCGTGGCCGGCGATAAGGAAGGGAATGTGGTTAATGAAATGAATTACGGAATGGGGGAGGTGGTTCCTTTTTGTGCTTTGAGTTTTATTTCCAAATTTATTATTATTTTTTTCTGGGCATTGATTGGAGAAATGTCAAGCCAAATGATAATGGAATATTTTATAGCGTCAAAACAAGTTTATATTATTTATAATTGGTTTTCATGTAAATAGCGTTACCAGGTTTATCGCTTTATGTTGTTTTCTGCACTTTAGAGTCCTAAAGAAATATTTAAAAACTACTTGTAACTGCTGAAAAGTGGCTTCTGTTAGTTTTCCATTCAATTTTCCAGACTTTCAGGGTTTTGTGGCCGCCAACTTTGAGCCGCTTTTGGCATCAAGTAGATTAAAATTTGCGAAAATTGAAAGCGCCCGCAGGCCACACAAAGCGCAGGGCCTCCGGGCGGAATTCCTCCTAGAGAGAGAGCCGAAAGAACCGCAGAAACCACAAAGAGTTTGGGCCTCAGTCAGTTTTAGTTGGCTTATAATGAGCAAAGTGGCCATTAACTCGAAAACTTTTGTGAGCTGCGTTTTAAAGAGGGGCAAGAAGCAAACAGGCCGAGAGCCGAGAGCAGAGAGTGACGCCATTAGAAGCCGCTAGATGTCAAGACCCCGCAGTTTTGGGCTGCTGTAAAGCTTGGTTCTTGGAAGCCTATTGCACCATAGACCTCATTCTGGGCCGTTTAACATTGTTGTTGGCGCTTTGAACTTTTGACTTGACAGTTTTGACAACAAAGCCAGCCAGCACCAAGAAAACCCAAAAGGCGACGCGGAGCGACGAAAGCCACCGATCGTGAGTTCACTGAACGTTCGAGTAGCATAATTTTCATGCTCTCTGTGCGGGTGTCTCTTTTTACACTTTCAATGGGTATTTCCCTTATCTTTGAAGCGTTGTAAGACTTAAAAGGGAGCTTATGCAAGGGTGTGGTCATTTTAGGTTTGATGTCAAATTTATTTAAATTATTTAAATCAAATGAGGTACCAAAAAGAGGCTGCTGTTTTATCTGTAGAAACTTCCTGAGGCATTTAATCCGTATTTAGCTTAAAACTTATTTTTAAGGAACATGTCTCTAAGGCAGTGGTGGCCAGTAAATGCATTGACATACTAGAAATGCATTTATGTGAGTAATAAATAGACCAAAGTGGCTAGATATGAGAAAGAAATAGCAAACATATTCTGTGATGTTGGTTAAAAAATAGCTATGACTATAACAATTTATATTTCACTCTAAAAAAGACTAAATTTAGTTACAAAGCAAGAGTTGAACCTTTCATGTTCCTTGTTTATTTTCTGTGCATACTGAGCGTGTGCCGACAGAGACAGGGTAGAAAAATTTGCAGACCCCCTAGTCAGGGCTGTGAGCTCGACTGTTTTAAGGCTCCATGAAGTCTTCATTCTTCATTCTTATTATTTTAATGATTTTTATTTTACAAAAGTTTTTTATTACATTTTTAAAAATACTTCTTTTGATTTAAAATTTCCTTTTAATGATTTGGTTGGTAAGACTGGACAATTTTTATGTTTTTTAGGAAAAGTTTTTTTTTTTTATTGTAAGTTTCAGTTGTAAGAAAATGTTTTCCTCTCTTATCTAGGGAAGTATATAAAGAAAATTTCAGAATAAACCCAAAATACAATTTTAGCACGAAATACTCATTCCGTTTGAGCTTCTGTAGTAAAGCCAGCTTACATCGAATTTGACCGAATTTTTTTCAAGTCAATCAGCAACTGGGAGAGCATTGGGTCTGTTGCTATTTTTATTATTTTCTGTGCTCCAAACTTTGTCTCCTATTGCATTCGCAAAAACCGAAACTCGTTTCGTTGGTGGCTAAGCCAAAACCTTTTTCTTTGCTGTTGCCAGTTGTTGGTTCGCCGTTGCTGCTGTTGTTGTTGCTTTGGTACGTGTGGAGATCGGTCGGCGTAAATGGGTGAAAAGCAGCAATAAAAATTGTCGGAGCTGGGAGCGAGAGACCAGAGACCGGAGACCCCGGAGTAGACCCGACCAGAAACTTGACTATGACAAACTCTCGTGGCCGGCAGTGAAAGTGATTGATTTTTTTCTATCTGCTTCTCCGCAACATGTACTGGAAATTTCGCTTTTTTTTCGGCGGTGTTTGGGCGTACAAATAATTTCTAAAATCGTAGCTAGTGCCGGCTGGGGGTTTGCCTGGTTTTATTGCTGGCTTGTGTAGCTTATTTATTCTCTATGCTGGAAGTTGATGAGGCGTCGGATGATGATAATAATGGCAAATAATGATAAGTATAGAAATTTGGGCACAGAAACCAGTTAAGCCAGTCCAGTTGGCGCAGGCTGCATGAATAACATTCGAATAATTGTGGAAATAATAGTATGCTATGAAAATTAAATGAGAAAGGCTTGAACTGAGTGAAATTAAGTGTAGTAAAAGCGTTTAGAGTCTATAGGAAAACGTTGCATTAAATATATTTTATTTGTGCTTGAAACTTGTGTAAAAGTTGAATTAAAACTACCAAATATAAAGCCTGAATTGAATCCTATATCCGTTGTAATTATAAGGCTAATTAGGCTAAGCTTCCTAAGAACTAATTGGCATGATGAGGTCTTAATATAGAAATAAACCCGTGCTGCGACTCCTTCCCTAAATGGAGGAAAAAATAAAATTTATTTTCCAGCCAACCAACTCGGACTGTAACCATATTTCCCTCCTATAAAACCATAAAAAATAGAGCCAATCGCTTCGGGGGGCCTTTATTAACTGGCGGTCTTCTTTCTACTGCAGCCCAGTGCCTGGTTCTGGCCAAGCGTGTGAAAATCACAATGATTTAGTGGCTGAAAGCAGCTCATCGATCAATAGAATCGATCAGTCCGATGCAGCTAACGATGCGACCGCAGCATCTGCTGCCCCGAAACGCACAGAAAATTGATGAACCATGGTGTGGAGTGGAGTGAAGTGGAGTGGCGAGGAGAGCCAGAAGGTCTCCAGCTTCTATAGGTCCCCCCTTTTTTCCCATCGACTGGGCCGAACCACAACCAAAACTAATGTCATAAAGTTGCAGTAGTCCAGGGGGAAGAGGGCCAAATCGCATTAGGCGATGCGAACCTTGTCTATGGCTACTTAAAGATTTACAGCGCGACGTTTCGGCCATAAATTCTGCCCGGTAATTGTACGCCGCAGAGACGGCGGACTCTGAAAAACTAGAAACCGAAAAGCTCTCCTCAAGGCTGAGTATGTATCGCTGATTGGAGTTCTGCTTACAGCTGCTAGAGGAAATAAAGAACTCAGATATTCGTACTTCTTTTCCACCTTTTTTTTTTTTGTGCATTTCAGCTAGTTTGGCTGTCAGCGTTTAAAAATAAACAAATAAGCGCAGATTCCCCAGATGTGGTGTGTGGCAATGGCCAAAAGTGTTGGCGCATTACCTAATGAGTTTGCTTTTGGACAAATAATAGGAAATTGTGTTTTGCCAACGATTAATGATTGCGAAAGGTGTTAAAGATGATACAACCCAAAAAAAACTCTTTAAAAATAAAGAAGATGCTTAAGAATTCTATTCTTAGCCTTATAATTTGTAATTCATTTAGATTAACCCTTCTTTTATCTTCATTGGCTTAAAGCAAACACAACCAAGAGAAAGCTCCACCATAGTGCCAAAATGAAACTAACCAAACTTTGTTAGCCCATAAAATGGGGATTTTTACAACTTTTGTTTCTTTTGTGGCCTCATGAAGCCACAACTCTCTGCAAAACGCATTTGACCTTAACCCTTCACAGCGGCTTACCGAATTAATTTTCACACCTTTGGGCTGTGTACTTCCCCCTTTCCACCGCTCAAGTCGTAGCGAAATTTTATGAATAATTTGGCTCTTACATTGCAGAGGAATTCGAAAGTTTTTCCTTTGGATGTAGACATGAAAATTAATTTTATCGCATTTTGAGTGCTATTTTATCATATTTAAAAAGAATAATGTGCCTGTGATATAGTTTTTCCTGCAAATATTTAGTTTTAAGATTTCACTTACACTCCTAATGGATTTTCCTGCCTTATCATTGCTGGTGTCCAATTTTGACTAATTTTGATGGTGGTTCTGACAGCTTAATCCTCCTTACCTCCGCTTGAGCAGTGGCAGTAAAAGTTTATTTGTTTTACTTTTAATGGCCGGGAAAAAGTTTTGCAGTTGCAGTTTTTGCTTTTGCTCTCACCTTGCTCGCTTTTAATTGCAGCCATAGTAGAATGAATTGGCGTCGCCGTAGAAAGTCTTCAATTTCTTTTCTGTGGAAATTTTCAGCGGGAAAATGATGCAGTCGTCGTCAATGTCATTGTGTCCAACCTCACCTCACCATTTGTGTAGCGCGTTTTCCTCTTTGTTTGGCTCTGTTTTTCCACATCTATCCATTCAATAATTATGTGAATTTCGCAGAGTTGTAATGTAAAGTTTTCTTTTGGCTGCCGCCAACAAGCCGGAACTTTTCGGCAGCTGCCTTAACAATTTTCACTCTGATGCTCTCAGCGGTTGCCTGCATCGTTTATCATCTTTCCCTCTCTCTCTGTCGCTGCCCCAATGCAATTGATTATTTTTATTCTCGCTTCTGGAGTTGGTTAAATGTGGCTTCTGGGAAAGTTTTTCAATTGGGTTCGGTTAGGTAAGATTTTATGACCCATAAAAGTGCACAATTCCTCGATGGAGTTTTATGTTTAAGAATCTGTTGTAATTTCGTTTTGGGCAGAGGAAGTTGGAAGTATTTTAATAGGAATTAGTTTTAATGGGAGATATTGTTAAGTAAATCGGACCCAAGTGCTGACAATACACACTTTGAAAAAGTAATTAGTCTCAAAGGCAGAGGGAAAGTTTCTCTGTCCGGCCTCTGCCGGTACACGAACAGAATGTACTTACATATATGGAATTCCAAGTATCCTACCTTCAGCTTGTTTATTACAAATCGGAACACACTTTCCGTAAGCGAATAACAATTTCAGCTGCATAAACATTGGATTCAGTTTTGCACGAAAACTTTTCGGTTTCAGTTTTTTCGCCCGAAACTCTTTATAATCTTTTCCACATCTCCTCTGCCACTCCCCCCGGCTTTTTCATATTTCCGTAACATTTTCGCTAAGCTCATTTTTGTTTTATGCTCTCTATTTCGTTTTTTTGTTTTTTGTTTTTTTAAGGGAGCGTATCCCACGCGAAACAAATTTCCTGTCTTCAGTTTTTCGCTTTTTTCACTCTTTGCCGAGAGAAGTTCGTTCTTGTAACCAAAGTTTGGTGTTGTTTTTTTCGGAAATCCGTTGCAGTGGGCTTACCCCGCCCACGGATGCACCCCACCGCCCACTTGGACCGCTTTAAGTCGAGTCTGTGGCCATTTATTTATGCATGTGGGCCAAGTTCCTCCTCCCGCTCACTTTAGTTTTTAAATGATCCTTCCTTTGGCAAAAGCGAAAAAAGAGACTTGAATCGACGTCGTTGTCTGTGCTCCGAGGGCACGGCATCTTGTCCGACATGTGGGCGTCGTTCCTGGACTGCATTTTACGTAAGTGAGCCGTAGATGAGCCGGAGAGTCGGGGAATCGGAGAGTGCCGGGGTGCCATCGAACCAAGTGAAGCGAAGTGAAGTACTCTGATTGCATAAGGACGCTCTGCCAGCCCCCAGGCAAATTGTTCCGCTTCCGAGTCCTGCCAAAGGACCTTACGTTCGACGAAAGAGAAGGTCGAGCAAGTTGCTCAACGATTTATGGCCACGGGCCACATCGCTCGACAAAATTCTACTTACCTTGGCATAAACGAATGAAATAATTGAAGAATCTCTGTGTGTGGGCACTGCCGGTGCTCCGAGGGTCTTAGATTATGGATAAGGCAACGTGCCAGGGCAGCCAGGAACCAGCTTTAAAGTTCGCAATATTTTGAAGCGAAAGATACATTTGATTTAAATCTGTTGGCTTATAATTTAACTCAGTACCTCCCATTACTTTCCGCACGTTTGCTTATTACTTACTAGCTTCCCGGGTTGTGCTAATACACTTATCTCGCTGACCTCGATAACTCTTTATTCTGGGAAAACTCCTTGGTTCAGTCGACACATTAAGACCGGAGTAAAGTGCCCTAACAGCTGCTCCCTGGAGGCCCTCCACCAATCTGAATTACCACGAAATCCCAGCTGCTCTATCTGCGATACCTGGCTGGGAGCACATCCACCTCCGCCTCCTGGCCTGACAGCTTTGTGGCTATCATTAGCACAAGGTACAGATCCTGACCTCCCTCGCTGCTAAACACTGTAATCTCCGGGCTGCACTATTTTCGCCGCTCTACCTTTTGGGCAGAGATATATTAGCCTAATTTATGCGCGAAAGTTTTTTCTGCCGGCCGAGGAGCTGGGGAATGGGGAATGGGGAATGGGGAATGGGGCATGGGTATCCAGGCTTGAATGGCTGAGCAATTTGCGTCCACGACTGTTAATGATTGAGCGGAGCTTCAAACTGAGACACAGAGACTGGCTCCGAGTCTGAATTAGTGAAGGGAGGAGAACGAAGTCGAACGGGGGAGGAGGAGACAGAGGCCCAGTTTCGATTCGGGGCCGAGCAACTGCAGGCCGCATTATAAATTGTTTCTAGTCATGACACGCATTTCAGTTACCCGTAACCGACCGTACCTTCGATGCAGTTCCCTTGGCCAGCAGACTTTCTCTTTTGGCAGGCCGGGCTCATTAAATTCCGTTCACACTGCTCTTTTTGGTCGAATTCTGAGTGCCTTGTCTTTGGCAGTTAATCACAACTTAACTCGCTTTAACTGGGTTATTCTGATGTGAGTGAGATCTTCTAGTCGGCATTGTTTTAATTTTGCCTGGCTCGGCTCGGCTGCGGTGTGTGGTCCGGCTCGTTTTAGCCGCTTTTTCTTGCCTGCCTTTGTATTGCTGCAAACTTTGAACATTGTCATGCCGCGCTCGATTTCTATGCTTTTTTTTTGCGCCCGTCGTGTATCCGCTTACATCAAACAGCACAGAGCACAGAGCGCAGAGAGCATCAAACAGAACAACAATATTAACAACAAAAGCATCCCGGGCGATTGCAAAGGCAAAAAGCTCAGCAGATACATTAGAAAACTTCCGTTGTAACGGCTCTAGATACTTTTATGCCCATTCCTCTTTATGCTTGCTGTTAATTTTTTTACCTCCCGCCTTTTGCATACATATATTTGTGAATGCATGTACAATGCTCCGGCACTGAGAGAAATAGTTTGAGCGAAGAGTTTATGTCTAAACAAGAGCCGAACAGTGAATGAGAAAAAAGAATGTCGAATCAAAGAAATTCGGGAGCCAAGATGACACCCAAACTTTGCTTATTTCGTCTCTCGGATTACGAATGCTGGCTTCCTTCTTTAACTTGTTCCTCCTTTATTTATTGGATAAAAAAGAAGCTGTGTTTGTGAAACTGAGTGCCAAGAAAATCAAATGACACACGAAAATCATGGTTGGGCATCCCTGCACAAGAGCGGTTGTTAATAAAAAAATTATTCGAAAAAGCAAAGAATACATCAACTGAATATATAAGGTTCATAGAAAATGAATATTCTGTTGCAAAATTACCTTACCAATCATTTTGATGTTCTTTCATTTCAAGTAAAAATTTATTTAATTAAATAAATACAACTTATGTTCTTATTATGATATTTATATATTAGTATAATAGTATATATTTCTCTCAGTGTCTGTTTGTATCCGCTCTTCTACTTGTCACTCTCCGACACACACACAATGAGACACCGAACTGTGTCGCCCTGTTCATTAAAAAGCAAATGGCCAGCACTTGTTAAATTAATAAACGACAAAGAAGTGGAGGAAAAAGCCCGAGATGCTATGGCAACTAAGCTCCAGGAAGTGGACGGGGGGTCAGTGGGAATTGGGTGAGGTGGAATAACTTCTGGGGCCGAGAATGCTTTTCATGTTGGTTTCCCCAAGTCTCAAATTCTTTTGCTCTTCCGCGCTTTAAACATGCCTACAGCTTTGCCTCGGATTCTTTTTGTAATTACATTAATTTTTGGGGGTAATTTAATTAATTGTGAGTCCTCTGAGTGCCAGGGCAATGCCATGCAAATCGTAATTGAGGAATTTTATCGTTACTTGCTAGCCAAAAATGGTACACAGACCTTAATCCAATCCCTTGATAACAATACTTTCAATAGCATTTCGTACGTCTGCCTTGAGCATAAACTTCAATTTGAAAATCGCAATCTGCTTACACAATCCCTGACCCCAAACGGAAAAGCTTTGGCGATAAATTGATTTTTGCGTTGGACTTTTCAAGCCATTCCAAAGCAGACTGTCAACATTTAACCTCTGACCGTGACTGCCTCACCTGCCGCCTTGCTTCCTGCCCAGCTTCTTGTTCCGATCTTAGCAAAAATCAAAAGCATAACCATCCCTTTCCTGGCTCTCCAGCTCCCCCTGGTATTTGGTTTGTCAACGCCGGTGCTTAGGGATATATTATTTCAGGGAAGAGAGAGGACAAGAGAAATGCCTGGCTCTGCTGGGCTTCTTAGTGGCCGGTTGGTGCCTTCTCCTTCCGGTGGCCTGATGTCCTGGCCTTTATTTGCTCTCGGCTTTTTGGCTCCTGGCCAAACAAAAAGTTGTCTTGCCTTGGCCACACGTTCTCAGGGCTTAGCTCTTCCCATTTTCCCCTTCCGTTCTCCGGCATTTCTTTTATTTTCCGTTGTGTGCCAGCATGGACATTCATTTGCGTTACTCGTTACCCGTTACCCACTTGAACCGCCTAAATTCCATGCTCGGAACGTACTCCACCACATACATATTTCATTTCGTTTGCGTTTCGGGTTTTCCCCATTTTTTCTTTTCTTTTTTTCTGGCAACACGCAAAGCAGAGGGATTCGTGGGTGGGGGGCAATGCCTAACTCCAACGACTAATTCTCATAACCATAAGTTGGCATATGTGTGTTCGCCGGAGTACATCTGTCGATCGCACGTGTGTGCTATCCGGAGCCCAAGGTCAGAGGTCCTTCCCGAGGTCCTGCCCTCACGGGTAACTGAATTAGGCTCATACACACATCCATAGATTAATTCAGCTGAGTGGAATCGAGTTCCATAAAATCGTCTGAAACTGTATATTATTTTCATAACTTTTAATCGTAAAACCATAAATATTTGTTGCCTTTTTTGTGTGAAAAATAATATAATAAAAACCACATAATGTTTGGAAAGTTTTTCTGTTTAAAAATAATTCCTACCTCTATTTATTTCTCGAAAATTGAATTATTTAGGTAATAAGTCATCATATGGTAGGAGTTTTGGTTTTCTCAGGTTACTTTTTAGTTGAATCATAATTTAAACAAACTGCTCAGTAGTATTCAGGCCCCCTATGGCCTTTAACTAGAAACGTTCAATTGTCTTTACTGCTGTTTGAAATTTAAAATCTATTTTTAATTTATTCACATCCATTCATGCAATTATTCACAACAATTCTGCTGCTAGCCTCGCACCTCGTATTGTAGCTGCGATTAAATCTTGTTTATATTTATTGTCTTCTCCATTAGATGATTGTGAGATTTATTTATTGGCCTTTCCCATGAAGCACAGTACAAATTAGTGTTATAAACACAGCATTTATTTGCTGTGGTCTGCGTCTGGTTGCGGTTATTTGATGGTTGTTTATCTCGATGTTTGCTGAAACGAAAGTACATAAATAGTTGGGCATATTTGGTGGTACTGGTACTGGTAAATGGGTCAGTGAGAGGCATCTTTGGCTCGGCTCACACATGCCTCGCTCTTGCCCAGTAATCTTCTGTTGACAGGCTCTGACAAGGAGATTCCCCGACTATTTTTCATATGGTCTGTTCCGCACTCATTATATAAGCCTTCCTCGTGGCATTGCATAATGACGTTGAGCCCCTCTCCAGCCTCCAGTCTCCAGTCTCCAGCCTCCGTTCTCCCATCTCCGTTCCCCAAAAAACTCCCTCTTTGTTGCTTCAAATTAAGTTTTAAGCATGATGACGCTTTCTGTGAGCTGTCAGGCGTCGCTCGTTAGTACGTGTCAGTGGCGTAGGCACCCTCCCTCCATAGCTCTCCTCTCCTATTCCACCAATTTTCGGAAAACGCTGCCCCGCTGCGTGGCCCCTGTGTCCTCCCAAGTCACGTCCTTTTCTTGCAGACAAAAATCTTCAGCCACGGCAAGGGGCAACTTGTCTTACGCTTTGTTTAGTTTTTTACTTTTTTAGTTCCTGAGTGAAGGAAAAATACCCTCTGCAGATAGTTTTGATGGACACGGAATAGTAACTATAATAAGTAACTGAATAACTGAATGTCTTTACAGAACCCTTATTTATATGGAAAATCTTATTAATAATTTAAAAATACAGGTCATTCTTCAGGGTTTCCCTGGCAGACCACAATTATACATACACTCCAGCTGAAAGTTAATATTTAATATTAATTAGAGTTGTATATACCACATTTTTAGGATAGCTTAAGGGTGAATCATAATAACTTTAAGATAAGCAATGCTTTGATTGCATAAAGTACAAATATGACTTTGGATTTGTCAAAGGCAATGATTTATCATAGCATAGAAGAAATCACATTTGCTATAAAAATTGTGTTTATTTAAAAATAAATACTTTACAGTTTTATAAATATCCCCAAGCTTCTTTATTGCAGTTTCTTAGATATTTATCGTATCAATTACTTTTCCCACTATTCCCTGTTATTGCCCCACACGTTTTCTAAATATAAATATTTAAAAGACACTTGTCTCTCCGTCCATCAATACCCAATATTTGTCTTCTTTTGCCATTGTACCCTTTATATTGACACACAATTTGTTAAAATACTCGAAGCAACCGGGGGGAAGCGACATCGAAACACTTTTTGGCATGCCAATCCTAATAGACGTTGTGGTGCAATGTGTGGGAGGCGAAATGTTGCCTTTTGAAGAGGAAATTGTTTGAACAAGTTTTTCTGTACCTGCAAAATTTTCCATTTCATTTGATTTGGCCAACATTTCGTTCCATTCTACTCGGAATGCTGCTCTTGCCGCCAAACAAAACGAACAACTGACACATTGAGTTCGAATTCTATTACGCAAAATTCCGTGTTGCAATTTTCTCCGACATGTTTCGCTCAAGTGCCCCACGGATGGATGGAGGCCCTGACTGCACGTGCTTGTTCGGAACCTCGGAACGATAGCCCCGGAACAAGGGACTTGCAAATAGGACGAATGTCCATTATTGGCGGTCTTTTTCAAATGAAAGTCGGGGGAGATCTTAGCATAATTGCAAATGGGGTTTCAAGATAATTATTTGTTAACTTTCCTGTGTACAAAAAAATTAAACAAGACTCCTAAGCACTATTTTAAGTGGAAGTATTAGATCTTTGTTCTAGTTTTATTAAAATATATTTAAAGTACGCCTTCCACTGCCTTAGGAAGACCACAACTGACCCCGTTCAATGGTTATAGATCGCTGATCGGAGCTTCAGTCTGTGCTCCAGTCAACACTTCACTTCCCGTATCGAATTTCAGCGCGATCTGGTTATAATGGATAGCTGAGAACAAGGTTGTCATGGCACTGGGTCCGCCGTTGCTCAGCTCGCCGTCATTATTGGCTCATTATAATTATCAAGTTGCAATTTCTCGCTGCCGCTGCCGCCGCCGCTCTCCAGACAATTCATTCCGCTCTAAATTACTTCTGCACAGCTCCGCGCTCCGCAATAGCGTTCGAGAACTGTAAATTGTTGCCACAATAATCGCAATAATTAAAAGCGAGCCACGGCCACAAATCATGGCAGACGGCAGTCGGCTGACGCAGCGTGAAGAGAGGAAAAAGTGGGAAAGCGCGAGGAAATTGAGAAAATTCTAGCACAATCTTGGGATGGTCCGTGGTCTATGCTCCATGGTCCGTGGCAGGCGCTGTCAGGTCTCTGAGATCGTGGGGCTTTCTGTGAAAGGGTTCGTTGATAAAGAATGGCAATTAAGAAATAAAGTGAGCCGACAGCATATGGAGGCAGATCTCTTAATTGCAACGGATACGGCTTGGCACTATCCCGAGAGAGAGGACTCGTCCGGATGCCCGCCAATATTTGAAATTTATTACTTATGATAGTTACTTTTATTTACATAAATTTGCTATAATATCTTAGAAGTGCAGACTTCCGTTGATAGCTGTAATCACTTTATTAATTTACAACTTAAAAAAATACATATTTGAATATATTTTATATAATATTAGTTTATGACGTAACTACTGCGGTAAGAATAATTGTTGTTCTTGACTTTCAAATTTGTAATAGATCATCTTTGGAGAGAAACTTTCTGGCAAATAAAGAAATATTAAATGTAGGAAACATTCATGGAAATATGTAAAATATTTTTAAATAAAGAAGACTTTAATTTTTATACATATGTAATTATATGAATAAATTATAATTTGTACGTACGTAAAAAAAAGTTTCCGCCCAATATAAAGATTATCATTACCTAATCACTGGAGAGAAGCTATTAAAATTTGCATTTCGAGGTTCATTTTAATCTTGTTCGTTTCAACAAATAAAAAATAATCTTTGTGGTTAACAGATACCTGGTGTTTGTTATTTACAAACAGATGCGGTCAAGATATTAGCAAATAAATATACGTAAAATTAAGTATAAGTTAATAATTTATAAGAATTCAAAAATTATATATTTCCTTTTTGATTATATAAGAATGTATGGAGAATTAATTGTAGTATTAGATTATTAATTGACAAAGTATTAGGAAACAATAGTAATTGATTAATCTGCAATTTTAAGGCTATATTAAAAAACTTATGTGGTTATAGGTAGAACCTCGTTTATTGAAGTTTCACTTATTAAGACAAGCATTTCAGTCTGTATGTTCTCTAAAGGCTTATTCTGGAATATGTTATTTTAATAAAGTTTAAAAAAGTTGTATTATTGTGTCCGCAATCGTATCTGCATATACGTATATTCAGATATATATTATGATGCCGCTGTTGCTCTGGGCCTTATCTCCCGACTTGGACTTGCTTTGTTTGTTGTTGGAGCTTTTTGCCACTTAACCTTGTGGTTGGCGCCCAACGTGACTTTGGCTTAACAACCTGAACCCCGAGGATGAAGATGAGGATGAGGCTGAGCTGGTGCCCCCCAATCCTCGCACCTGAGAGAAGGGAACAAAGACAAATAACAGTGTCAACGCATTCGGACGAAGCTCAGCAGGTGGGAATGGTGTGTTGTGGGGATGGGTTCGGCTCTGGGTCTGGGTCTGGGTTTGGGCTTGGGGTTGGGCCATGTGTAAGGCAGTGCGGTCGTATAAAAAGTTACGCAGTTCACTTTTCCTTTTCCGTTTTCTTTTCCTCCACTTTTTTTGTGGGTAATTTGTTTGCATATGTCACGGGGGAAGCGGACGGACGGGTGTGAGGCGTGGCAGCTGCGGCTGAGTGTGTCACCAAGTGGTTGCTCCGATTGCTCCTCGTTGTTTAATTAAGGCACAAAGTCAAGGATTTGCATGCATGAATAACGAGTTGAAAAGACCACAAAAAAACGAGCAGCGAGCAGCGAAAAGTGAACGGATTGCAAGTTTCTTTTTCGGTTTCACTTTATCGATGTAATTCCAGAAAATAAAATAAAATGGATGATGCTGTATTTTTTATTTCATTTATTATTTACATAAAATAAAGGAATGGCTTTGGATGGATATACCAGCTGTAGGCTTATAACAATCTGAATTTTTCGATGATCAAGGTCTTTTTCCTTGAATTAAATTAAATTTTGGTATCACTATATATTTTAATACTTTTACATAATTATTCAATTTAATTACCATTGGCCTGAACTCAAGCGAAGCCTTAATAAATGGTAAACACTGCTACCGCTAACCTACTTAGATTATACCCAGTCTAACCGCAAATAAATCTTGGTGCCAGTTACGCTTGCTTTATTTATCTATGGTTCATCATCGTTTAAATATTGCATTGCGGATTATCTTAGTTACAAAGTCATTAAAATATTACTGACCATAGCTTTGAGCATACATCTTGTTGCCATATTTGCTGATTACTTAACTCACAAACAATATAAGGCCGCTAGCGTCGAATTGACATTTAATGAATTTCTTGAACAAGCTTCCGACTTTCTTTGGACTTCAATCGATGTAGGGGCAACTGTACTTGTGCCGACACGAGTGCTCCGTCTTATCACCGACGTTCATCAGCGGTAAAAGAGACAGAGACGGCTGGCCAGGGCATCCATCAGATACTATCTATCGCGTCGAACATGAGCACAATGCAATTGTAAAGAGCCGACAGGCAGACATCAACTGCATCTCCCGTATTGATACGGAGACGGGGATGGGGCTGGGACAGCTGTACATTTTATTGTATAATTTTTATTACCTTTTCTGGGGGAGCTGAGCAGAGGTGAGGGGCGGGGCCCAACCTTGGGCCGCATATCTGCAAGTTGTTTAAATTAGTTCTATTCTTGTGCAATTTTCTACGTGGCACCTTTTGTGTGGCGTCGCGTCGCCGTGGATGCCGCAGTCGCATTCTTCATCTCTTTTTGCCGCCATAGCCGGGCTCCGTTGTATTGTTAGCCACGCTTCCCAACAGCCCCCATCTTCACCCAGAACCCCCAGTCGCCTCGGACAATTGCATTCGTCGGAGCACTGACAGAAAAATGTGTGTCATAAGGGAGGGTCACCTAAGGCATTTGCCATTTCTATTTCTCCTAATTTTATATATTCAAACCTCATAATTTTGCGTTTTAAAATCTTTAGATTTAAAATTGTGGCTACATACATAACAGAGAGTATATATTCTTTCGGTTCTGGTCCCAAGACTTAACAAAAGGAATCACAAAAGAGCGATCTCTCTCGTAGCAGCTTAAAATAAACTCTCAATCGCTACTGAGTAAAACTATAAGTTGTTGCTGATTTGCTTGTAATTTGCAGGCAAAGCGTGTTCCCGCGAGAGAGAGAGAGGACGCCCGCTTGCGTTCAAACATTGAAATTATCCGCGAACAAAGTTAAATACGAAATAATAGGCAAATATAATATTAATAATAATAATTCTAGGCAAAGGTACTAAATTACGAATTTAATATTGCTTCTCAGATCTTTCAGGGAAAACTTCTTTCGCACCGATTATAGCTTAAATAGTTTCCGAAACTAAGAAATGATTACGAATATATGTATACATAAAGTGTATTTTGCATAAACTTGTTAGACAATGGATATTAACCTCCTATTTTTTTCAGTGCACGCTTTGTATCTATAGCTGGCAAAGCGTGCGCGTTGCTCAGCTCTGCCGTAATGTGTTCTACGCCATGACTGTGCCTATGCCCGTGTATCCATGTAATTTGCGCACATTTCGCCAGCTGTAATAAACGCGAAATTAGTTTCAACTCTTTCCACTCTACACCAGAATTTTCCTCTTCTTTTGCAAAGCCAAAGAAAAGTAATGTACTCCAAATTGATTTTATTATGTGAAGATTTGATTCGCTTACCCGCCTTGTAATATTGTAATATCTGGGTGTTGCCTCGGTCCTTTTGGGATTAACTATAATAGAGAACTTGACTTTAATTCTATGCTATTATCTTTAATACCAGTTTCGATGTAATGATCATTCCGCTGATGCACTAAACAAAATGTGTGCTAACTTTTCTCCTTTAACATATTTTAAAAACCAAATTTAGTTTTGTTTAATATTATTTTCTAATTTAGTTAGAAACACTTTGAAGCACTGATTTTCCTCCGAAAAAGCCACTGCTGCAGCTGCATTCCACGGCCGGAGCTCCCTTTGTTTTCTTCCCTGCCCTGCCTTCACTTTTTCGCCTTTCACGTGGTCGAAGCTATTTGTCACAGATCTGCTGCAATTTATCGCTCGCGCTGGCTCCAAATAATGGCGCGTCCACACTGGTTACCCTTTCGTGCTCCATAAACAAGCGTGGCGTTCCGCCTTCCATCGCCTCTCAATCGGGGGTGGGCATCGCTTACACGTTTACCTTCTCCTGTGCCAGATGCAGATGGGTGTCTCTGTGTGGGCAGCTGAATTGGGAATCTGGAGCCTGGAGCTGGAGCTGGAGCTGGCGCTGAAGCTGAAGCTGGAGCGGGAGCGAGGTCTTGGCCAACAACAGCAGTTGGGCCAAACGTGCTCGGCATTGATTTTGGGCAATTTCAGCCAGACCTTGGCTCGTTTATTTATGATTGCTTTAATTCGTTTCCGTGGGCGGTTCTTTTGTATGCAGCTTGTAATTGCCTTTTCCTTAAATTCCCCCTGGAATTGAATCTGATTTTATTAACTTTATTCCTCTCTCATTTCTGCTTGCAGGTATGGCAACAACGAGAGGTAGAGGCTGAAACTAGCGTAAGAAAATCAAGAAAAGTGTTTACCATGCAAGTTCCCTTAACAGATTCGTCGTAAGTACTAAGAAAGATAAGTAAACGTTGCTTCTGTTGTCTCAGATACCTCCTATCTGTGAGATACGCTGACATTTGTTATGCACTCTCGAGTGCCTGACAAAACGAGAATCTTGAGGGTAATGCAATTTACACGAAAAGTTCATTAATAAATCAAAGGAGACTCGGGCGTAATGGGGGCGTGGCCACGCAGGGCAATACCCGAGCCCACACACACTCACAACTCGCAGTAAAGTTAAGGAGAAGGGTTGGGAAAATTTTAACTGAAATGAAATGAAGTGTCAAAATGCTGGAGCGGCCACGCCCTCTCCAGTGGCCACGCCCATCTGGAATCCTGCCACTTCCTGGTCGCAAGTGGAGCAATTTATTTAAGAGCCAAGAGAGGAGAAAAAACTCCCATTTACATGACAATCAAAAGGGGGGCGTAAATTGCAGTCCAGCGGAAAGAAAACTACCCAAGTTCAGCTCAGGTTCATGTACACATTGTCGCCGGAATTCCCTTGCCGCCGGTTGGATCCATCGATATTACTCGATGCACTGCTCCATTGCAATGTTACACAACGGGCTTAAGGGATTAACGGACATACCATAAATTACACAAATTACGTAAAGGGGGAAATTTAACATATTTTATCTTTAAACTGGCTTCGTTACCTTTTAGCAGAGCCAATCCTTTATTGGCAAATTAATTAATATAAAAAAAAAGAAACTGAATGAATTGAAACTTGTTTACTTACATGATCTGTTCCCCTCTTATGATAACTGGAATTGAATGAATTTCTGTTTATTTTCTGGTCCATATAATCCATAGAGTTATCTTCTGCTCACATATAAAATTTGTTTTACAATTTTTAGTTTAAAGTCCTTTATTCGATATAAAGTACGTATTCTGAAAATTTTATTACAATCAGAGGATAAATGTAGAAGTTATCAGACAATAAAGACGCAACCTATCTCCATCTTGCTCGCACACGCCTTAGATGATTAGTCGAGTCTCAAACCATGGTTTCGACCTGGGACAATCTAAAATTGCAAATTTTAAGATTTTTGTATTTTTATTTTCTATGTTTTTGAACTCTGAACTATATCTATAATTCTCCAAAATAAAATCATCGGTAATAAAAACCTATAAAATTTTATTAGCTAACTTTTCCAAGTTTTATAATTAATCTACAAATTTGAGAGGCACTATTCCACATATCTTTAGATATTCAAAATGTAAACCAAACTAAAGGGAATACAAAGACTAACATTGGCGCCCGTTAGTGCATTCAGGCTTCTCCATCTATTCATGGCATTCTCGCTTTTGTTTGAGTATTCCTTTGGTTACATTTAATTTCATTCAGGCCGTGGGCAAAGTGAAAGGAAGGTCTTGCCGCCTGAATTTATGTGGGTGACGCGTAGTTCTCGGATGTGTTACCCGCTGGGCTCTCGGCTCTTGGCTCGTGGAACTCTTTTTGTTCGGCGGTCTCATCTCCGAATATGAGCGGAGGTCGGCCTGGCATCCGTCTTGGCAACTGGGCCGCACTTGGCCGGCATCTCGTTGCCACTCGAGCTTCTTTCACTTTACGCTTTCTTAGCTGCAGCCCAAAAGTCACTTTGAATCGCACAGCCAGCGAGGCATAATGACGGCGATAAGTCATTAAGTAGCTCAACGCTCTCAGCTCGGCGTTCACTTCAGAAGACGTCGGCGTTACGAGGCAGAGTCAATAGATTGTGGGTGGCTTGTGGGGGCCTCTGAGCTTCTGAGCTTCTGAGGAGGCGGCATCGGTCCATTCATATTATTCAAGCGCTGCACACAGTGTTTTCACAGGAAACTGGTGCAAATGCATTCTAGACTTGCGGGCAGAGGAAGTTGCCAAGGCAACTCCAAGGAGCTTTTGATTTCTTAATCAATATGCAGCGGCAGAGTTAATTGAAAAAGGGGTTGGACACCGGTGTGGCCAAGGTAAAACCTAGCAAAGCATTTTGTAAGAAACTCGAAATTCAAGGTATTCAATGAGAAACTAAAATTATTTCTTCTAAATTCTATACATACTACAGTATGTAAAATAGTTTTATTTAAACCTAGATGGTAAGTCATAAATGTATTATTTTATTAGAAATTCCCTTGGAGACTTTTGCCACAAATTGGTATTTAACTTTTTTCTTTTACTTCGAAGTAATTGTGTAACATTTTATTCAAGAAACCAGGCAAAGAGTCTTATTCAACCTAGAAGGAAACCCTGAAAAACGATTCAATCAAAATAACTCTAGCCTCTTACTCTCACTCCCTTCCCTTCACAAGTTGAGAAAGCAGTTCCAGACCTGCTCTCTACTCTTCCCTCCATTTGTTCTTCTTGCATAAATCATTTCACTTCATTTCATTTCCCCGTAAGCTTGCAGCAGCTAGCTTTGTGTCCTTGTCCCCCATTTTAATTAAAAGTTTCAAGTGCCTCACATAAATTCCAATCAAGATTTTAGAGCTGCTCCCTCATTGATTTCACTTGGCCCAGGAGCCGTTCCCAGGCGTGCGAAATTCAATTAGATCAGAAGTCAATCAAGTGCAAGGGGTGGTCCAAATCGCATTAGGGGACATTGTGTATGCATTTAGTAATTCCGAAGGATAGTTGCGCCGGCGACTGGCTGTGATGGCGCAAGTTTCAGACAATTAGTTTTGATAATCGACAAAGTTACTAGTGGACAGGGTCTGATTAATGCCGATAGGAATAGGCTCGCATTAAGGCAGATATCCCTTCTATTTTCGGTTCGCCGTTGTCATTAAACATATCAAACAAATTGCCTTTCATTTGTTGTCCTTTCCCCAACCACGAGCATCACCATCATTATCATCATGAACAGCACACACTGGTTTTCGGGGCTTTGGGGTTTTCTGGGGTCGCCTATCAAAAGCATTGCCCCAAGGCTTCATGTCAAATGCACGAACCCAATAAATTTCATACTCGGGGCAGTTGAAAAACAAAAAAAAAACACACAATGGCGCTTGAGGGCAGGCATGGGCACAGTGTCCAAACTTGGCTCTTTCAATTAATTTAATCGGAAATTTGATATTGTTTAAATAAAGTAATAATTAAGACATTTACAACTTGAGCTGCTTACTGATCTCATACAAAGGAAAAAAGGGGAAGAGTTGGCGAGTCCGGGATTGAGACATATCCTAAGGGAATTCTTGATTCTTGATATAATAATTCGTTCTATATCCGCTACAACTAATTTAAGTTTCTGAGAGTTGCAATTGATTTTTTTTTACAAAACTCGAATTATAACATAGCCACTGTGCTCTGTTCTCTGTGCTCTGGGCTGTATTCCTTTTTTGTCCCAATATTGTGCTGGTGGCTTGTTTGCCGAGACCTTCAGACAATTCCCTGTCATATGTATCTGGCTAGGTTTTGGTACGAACGTGCATATATCCATGGCATATCCATTAGAGACGTCGCTTAGTTTGTTATTAATGAAGTTTCCAAGAGGCTTTTGCACCTCGGCTCCTTTGGCTTTCTCAGTCCCGACTCCCGAGTCCCGTGTCCCAAGTCCCCGAGGGAAGCGTACTCACACGGATGTGGAACGGCAGAAGAACTGCAGATAGTTACTCTTCAAATTTTCCCCTGCAACGCCCCCGACCGCCCACTTGGCCTTTTCCAATGCGATTCTCTTTCTGCCAGCTCCCAGCTCCCAGCTCCCTACTCTCTACCTCCCAGTCTTTGTAGCAAACTACGAATATGCTGCCTTTCTCTTTTGCCACTCGACTTGGCCGCCGCATCCCCGTTGACTTTGATTGACATTTGCTGTTGTTTGCATTTGCCGGAACCATTTCGGACTCTTTTATGCCCGTACTTTTTTCAGGTACTCCAGCATGATTTCATTTCGCATTTTGGGTGGCCCATTGGCGGTTGTTGGTGCCCCTGGAAATTGATCGACGGTCTATGCTCCTTTGGGCTTTGACCCAGTTGCAAATCGCAAAGCGCATTATCCTTAGAATTCGCTGGATTTGATTCGCTAGACACGCAATTTTTGCAGGTAAAGGCAGTCAGACATGGATAACTTTGGTAATAACATTTGTGGAGCAAATATGGGAGCTATGACTTTGGTTCGTGTGTGTCAAGTTCATGGCTAAACGGTTCCATTATCTGTAATGATGGAAATTTTGTTTATCGCTAGTAGTTGATGGCTAATTAAGCCTCAATACAACTATTTGGTGACATTTTCACAGTAGCCGAAGCAGAATTAAACGGTTTATTGATTAGTGTATCAATACGCTGAAAAATTAATACCATAAAAAATAATTAGAGAGGTGTTGAACTAAGTAATTCCTTCTGAAAACTTTTTAGTATGCCATAAACGGATTTCGTTCTAGAAAATAAATCCTGACCCTGCTTACAGAAACATTGAATTAAGTTATCTTGCTTTGGCAAGTTCTCCAGCTCTGTGCGAGCATTAAAAGCTTTTAAATTGACCAACTTTTCTTTGGCCCAGAAGGGCAGGACGAAGGACCCTTGACCCGGTTCCAGCCAGCTCAGAGATCTCCGGATAAGCATTAAAATAATGCATTTTGCTAGCTAAAGCAGCTCAACATGCTCTAATTGCCCGTTATGGAGTTGCTCCTCCTCCCCACTGGCATGTCACTTGTAATTAAAATTATTACAATGCTCTTGCATTCTGAAATCAGTTTAGTTTAGTTTAGTCCCTCTGGCTTTGACCTGTCAACAGTACGGAATAGTTTTGGGGACGCATTTTCCGAGTTGACTTCATTCGGAGTCATCGTTTTTATCGTCCTGCATGTTCTCCTAGTTTTGTGTTTGCGTTTTCGCCAGCACAACACAAGCATGGGGCGGAGCCGTGGGCGGTATTTGTGCATATTTTTGACTGGACTGGCTAAAGTTAGTTACTTGCCGGCTTTGATATATATATGGGCCAAGTGCCGGGGGACTCGGGGACTAGGGGCGGAGTTGTACTCCTCACATTTACGTGCCTGCATTTTGCGTTTTTGTTGGCCAATTGTTAAATCGATAAAATTCTTTGGCTTCGGCTTTGTATTTAGTATTTTGTATTCGGTTTTGCCAAAAACCTTGTGTACTCTGCCTCCGTCGAGCTATTTTCGTTTCGCCGTTCTATATTTCACTATATTTTTCGGCCGCCGTGCTGGCGGAATTAGTGTCGAGCGATTTGGGGGACTTAACTGGCTTAGTGGGGATTCTTTTTGCTCTTTCCGGGATTACAGCAAGTCTTGAATTATAAATATAATCAAATTACAAAGAGAGTCTGGTTACTGTGTAAATAATCTCTTGCTACTATCTTGAAGAATCGCAAATGTAATATTTTCATACTTTCAATTCATAGCAGGATGGTTTTTTGGTCCGCTTCCTTTCTCTTTTTAGTTGTGCAGATTTAATACACTGAGGAAAAAACAGAATTCTTAGCTGGAAGGTTTTTTGTCCCGCTTCCTTTCTCTTTTTCGTTGCACCGATTTAATACACTGAGGAAAACGCAGATAAAAAATTCGGAACGTGATACCGAAATTTAAAAGTGGTTTTTGAGAATGTTAGACAGTTTTTTGCATTGAATAAAGTTAAAAATTTAATTGAAATATATTTAAGACAGTGATATCCACAGCCTTGACTCAAGGGTCAGCAAAGATCTCTGCTCAGCCTCTGCCGGCACACCCACAGTTTGCACAGAATGTTAACTTAAAGCACAAATGCCGTCCAAAAGTAATAATTAATAGTCGAAATCTTTACTTCTCACAGTTAAATATTATTTCTAAAATATTACAAAACATGTTTTTTTTACTAATTTACTAATTCTTACTCACACATATGTAATTCTAACATGTCAATGTATTGCCTGGGCATAGCTGATTTAAAAGCTTGTGAAAAGGTATTAAAAATGCACTTTATATTAAATATTTCGCTGTATCGGCAACACGGTGATATTAACAGATTTTATCTAAAAATAGATAAATTATTTATTCTGTTCAGAGTAGTGTAGTAGGTTTTTCAGCTTTTATCGACGCTCTGTGCTTTTTCTCGCTTTCCTCTTTCTCTCTCGCGTACGTTTTTTAACCCGCACGCGACAATTATGCATATTTTTATAAATAAACATGTATACACGCGCGCGCAGACCTACACAGGCATATATTTACAGGCCTTTGGCCAACGAAGCGTATGCGTAATATTTTTCAGCGTTGGCCGGCCAACAGTCTCTATGCGTCGTGAACAAAATAGTAAAAAAAAAACAATTTTCGCTGCTTAAAAAATGTGGCCCCAGGGTAAATAAAGAACAAATAAAAAAAGAGTTATGAAGCTTAAAAAATTGCTTAATTGAATGCAAAAACTCATGAATTTATGGACTCGAAACCGGGAACGTATGAAATATACTTTTGAGGAAGAGGAGGAAGGGAAAGCTAGAACCAATTCACTGAGCCTCTGATGATCGCTGAAAGAAAGTCTGGAAAGTCTTTTCCCAATTTTCCGCTCTCCCAACTTTCGGCAGTCGGCTTTCCCAGCAGCCATTAATCAACATTATCAGCTTATGTCAAGCCTAAGCCGGCGAACCTCTGTCCCGGGAAAATAATTACCCAGTACTTAGTGCGCGGCCGGGTTTATAAGGCGAGACATCTGCACACGCATGGGAGCCCAACCGAATGATACTTGGCCATGCCAGAAGTGGGACAGCCGCCGAACGGCGATTTAATTGGAAAGGAGCCTCCGAAGTAAGCCACTCGGGGGCAGTTCGTTCGGAATTACAAGTGGAAATCTCTCTCTAATGATTCGAATCAGTTGGAAGAGTTCACCTGAAAAGTTCAAGGCCTCGAGCAACACGTGAGCGACTTTTACTTTTGTTCGCCGCTGCCCGGGAAGAGTTATGTAAATAGTTGGACATCGGTTTGGGGGTCAGTGGAATCTACGCGCTATGGAGAACGGAGAACACAAAGGGGTAGGGGTCCGGGCCCGGGCCAGGCCCATTATATTGATTAATCGTCTAAGGTTCCCCACTGCCAAGCTTGACCCCGAATTGGTCAACAAAGAGCGTCGTCGTCAGCCGGAGCGGCTAACTGTGAACGTCTCTACAGCCAGCATGTGTGCCACATACCAGACCACATCTATCGGCATCCACGGGTATTGATTGGGCTTCTCTAGAATAATTTTGCGTATATTTTGCTATATTTTGCGCAAATTTTCGCCTTTTGATCTTCGGAATTGTGTCAGAGTGCCGCACAACTGCCGCAGACCCAGCAAAATAGCAAAAAGACCAAAAATAAAGCACAAAAATACAAATAAAAGAACATAAAAAGAACGGCAGTGAGTCAGAAATAGTGGAGATGCTAAGAAGATTTTGGTTTTTGGGGCCAACGAGTCGCCAAAAGCCACTGTCAGTGGGTCAAAGTGGCGAGGAATCAAATGCGAATTGCGGTAGCTTCTGCAGTTTCAACTCTGACATCGTCTCCATTCGCCATTTATTTTACGTTATATGTGTTCCATGTACGTATTTTTTCCAGGGCTAAATGCATTTAACAAGCACTTAATGCATGGCCTGCGAAGCATTGCCATAGGTCCATTAAAATTAAATTAAAAGGCATCTTGAATTATGGCCATCAAGTGGAAAAATACCCAATAAAAAACCGGCAAGAGCACACATGCATAATTCCCAGAGTCAGCATATATAGCGACCAATTAAAAGCTGGCCGAAGCATCGCAAGACATTTGGTAATACTCTTTAGACAAATTATTATTTTATTCAAATATAAATATTTTTGCTATTTATACCCGGTACCCATAGGGTACCCGGTACCCATAGGGTACAAGGGTATTATAAGTTTGTGCAAACCGAGAATGTATGTAACAGGCAGAAGTAGGCATCTCCGACCCCATAAAGTATATATATTCTTGATCAGTATCACCAGCCGAGTTGATTTAGCCATGTCCGTCTGTCCGTCCGTGTGAAACAATAGATCTCAAAGACTATAAGAGCTAAAGTTACCAAATTTGGTGACAACATTGGAATCTGTTGCACGCAGATCAAGTTTGTTTTAAAATTTGGCCACGCCCACTTCCGCCCTCAAAAATCATAAAAAAACGTTAAATAAGCTATACTCGTTTTTTTTCGGGTTAAAGTTAATAGATACAATAAATAAATAAAATAAAATGGACGTTTCCTGAAAATTTCAGTAAAATCGGATGATAAACATCGGAGATATTAGCAATAAGGTTCGAATTTTAAAACCCCCCCTAAGGCGCTGCTGTTGCAAGCTGTAGCCGACAGGTGGCGCATTCGAGCCTTGGCCGTGCGATATAATGGCGCCAGTGTATGTATGTACAATTTTAATTTGCCTTTTAGTGTGAAGCGCAAACGTTTAGGTACCGGGTATCTCACAGTCGAGCACAGTCGACTGTAGCTTTTTTACTTGTTTTAATTTATGCTAGACTGTTTCTCTCCCTCTCTGTCGCTTCCAATGCCAAAAACGGTTCGGAATCCACTTGAGAACTCTTCGACAGGCCATTTGATTCGTCATATTTTACGGGCTCTTGTGCAAAATACTTTTTATGCATATTTTTAGACACTCACTTGGGGCAAGTGTCTCTTTTTCGCACAATTACAAAATTCGAATGAAACGAAAACAGCTCAAATTACTCAGCTAAATGGAAAGTGAAATTCACTTTGGCCTTCAGCACCTTTGTGTTTTGTGTGTTTTTTTATGGTCCATCCGTAAGTGCACTCCACAAAAATCATTTCAAATTCGAAATGTGTATGAAAGAAATCGAATTCAGAAACTCATATTGACTGCATTGATGTAATTGGACATCTCTGAACATTATGAAAAAAAAAAGTGGATCTTTATGGTTTAATCTAACAAAATTTCATATGTTATGGAGCAGCCAAGCACAAAACACTCTGAAAATGAGTTACAAATTAGAAGCATGAACTTACTTAATAATGTCTTATTTGAAATGCTGTTTAGTATATAAAAATCTTTCTGTCTTGTATTTTATTAAGCGTAAAGTAGTTGGAAAATACTATCAAACCATATATTTTAATTGATGTCTAATTTGTTTAATCGCACTCTAATACTTTATACGTTTGTCAATGACGGATATTAACGACCTTTATTTGCTAAATTGGGGTTCTAGCTGACTCGCGGTAAGTCCGGCTGTTTAAGTCTACATGAAACAGGATTGTTATCCCAAAACTCACAAGATTTTGTCCGAAGACAAATACAATATTTCTGTACAAATTTCTGATCCCCGCTAAAGATGATCATCACATTTCCTGGTGATTGCCTCCACCATTCAGGCCTGCGATGTGTCACTGTTCCGAAATTTTGGAAATTTTAAGGAGCATTAAAAAAACCCTTTGAAAGGTGTCTAAAATTACGGAAACAAAATGTTTAAGCTACCAAATTTTAAGGCTTCGTTTTGTCCACCGATTTGAGAGATTTCAACTACAAAGTAATTTATATAGCACCCCCTAAATATATTAATTTCATACTCGTATAGTGTACTTAACCGCCTTCAAAAGCAGGTTCAAAGAATACTTGTAGGAGAACTGCTCTTTCCTGGGTAATGGATATAGATATGAGTTTCCTCATATTACTTTCAATGCGCAAACCATTTGACCCTTTTGGCCCAAGTCCCCCATTTTCCAACTCTTTCGTAGTACTTTGCATTAAATTAAATTCGCGGAATGTGTATTTTTCCCATTCATATTTTCCACTATATCTCCTTGCTTTTGTTCAGTTTGGCGGCTTTTGGGAATGTTTCTGGTATTGGTATTTTTGCAGCTGTCGCTGCCACCCCACCACAGCAGTAGAGAAGCCCTGTTGCGGGGCTGGGGATGTGACTGTGGAGCGGCCCCTGTTATTTCTTATTGTTAGTGTTATGATTCCTGCACGCGCTGCTGCACCCTTCCCCGACATCCACCAGCAGTGGCGGCAGCTGTTGTCAATTTTTTGCATGATTTCTGGCTCTCAACTATTGTTCCGATGGTATTCCAGTCCGCCGCCAGCGACATTCGCTTGTGCCATGTTTAATTTTGTTTACCAAAATGTCCTTTAAAGAGCCGCTTCAATTTGTCACATTCGGCGCTGATGGCAGTGCTGTTTACATTGTTTCCAATTCACTACAAACTCATTAGAACTGTGGTTAAGTGGGTGGTCGGGAGTTTTGGCAATTTTACTGCCTGCGGTTGCAGCTCCGACAACGAGGATGATAATGACATTGATGTAACTGCTGGCTGGAAACTGCTACTGGTTGGTAGCACCAGGAATCATCATTTATTTTGCAGAATCGCATATTAGGACTGTGGATTTTCGGGAGTGCCAATTTGTGTTTGCATGTGGTTGAGATGTCGAAAATCAGGATGTAAAATCCAAATCAAATTTAGGGAAAAATGGGTTGCAGCTGAAAAGTACTTTGTTGAACGAATTACAAAAAGTTATGCTGATATCTAATGTATAATATTTCAGTTAGAAGATTTGGAAAACATATTGATCGATTCGGCCAGAAAAAGTAATTTATTTTGGGAAATAAATTTATGGTAATTCCATTCAAAACTGTGCCTTATTTCAGATCATGATTAAAAAGTGAATCATCCTTTTTATTAAAAATTAAATTCATGTTAGCTTATATTAATATATATTTTAATAGAACCCATAGGTATCTCATGGGTGAAATATTAAAAAGAATCTGAGCAAAACAGATTGAAATTATATTTGTTCAAAAAAATAAATATTTGCTTATTCGCATATATTAATAAAGAGACTTTTGAAATTCATTGGCTATTATACGACTTTGTCTTGTAAAACTTTTATAACATTTTAAAGCAAGAAAGCGAAGCTTCTAACTACTTTATTAATAAGTAAAAAATAATTTAATATTTATAATTAATTCCCTATTTAGTATTAATTCCCTAACAGATTGAAAATATTTATTTAACAAATATTAAAAAAAAGGTCTTTCAAATTTATGGGCTTTCATACGAATTAGTCTTGCAAAACTTCTGTAATATTTTATAGCAAGAAAGCGAAGCTTCTAATTACTTTATAATAAGTAAATATGTAGTATTAATTCCCTAGCTGATAAGTATCAACTTATTAAAATTATTTATATACACAAAATTCGTAAAATTAAAGGTTTTTTGCCATTTATTTTTCCGATTGAAGCAAGCGCTTAAAATGTAGATTAGTTGTTAATTACACATTTATTTGCCAAATTGGAGAACAGCAAATAAGTAGAGAGAAAAACCTTTAACGAGCGAGGGGCACTCTGTATTGGTTTTTGGCGTTTTTGCACTTCTGGTCCTCCGGCAACCACGTTCCCAGCTTCCGCTCCTGCCGTTTTATCAACGTTTTGTTGCTTCCGCTTAGGAAAAACATTTGCACAAAATAAATTAGCAAATGCAATAGCTGCACAGCCAAAGGGAGGCGGGACTCTGGGGCTGAAGCTGACAGAGATACATTTGAGTGTTGTAATTAAAAACCATTTTCGGTTGGGCGATGTATTACCATTGGAGTTCGGAGCCCCAGCTCCCAGCTCGTGCTCAGCCCCTGAAAATGCTAATTATGCTTCATTATGGAAGTTTTAATCCGATTTAATTGAAAGCCAATTCCAGGCGGACTCCCGCCCACCGTCCATGCGATTGTTATGGCAAGTGAACTTCACGGCTTGGTGCACAACTATTACGCCAGCAATTATATATCTCATTCATCACATATATATGCGATTATCTATATGGGTATTCTAACGAGCTTCTCCCTTCTCCCCCACCCTCCCGCAGTATGGCCAGTGTGCGGATCGTGCTCCTGGTGCGGGATCCACGTGGCACGATGCAGTCGCGACGGCATAGAGTCTGGTGCGGGGGCAACGAGGACTGCGAGGATCCGCGACTTGTCTGCCAGGATCTGCAGGATGACTACAAGACAGCGGAGCTGCTGCTGCAAAAGTATCCATCGCGCTTTAGGTGAGTTTTATTCAGTCTACACTTTTCATTGTCTAAATCTTGAAATTTTTCAAATTTGAATAGAACTCTGCGCTATGAGGACTTGTCGCTGAATCCCAGTGAGATGACACAGGACATTTTGCAGTTCTACGGCTTGCCTTTCGATCCAGCCGTGGAGGAGTTCCTAGACACGCACACCAAGGTGAACATTGGCGGTGTCAGCTCCACTTATCGAGATTCCAGATCAGCACCCTTCCATTGGATGCAGGATCTAAAGCCAGATGAGGTCAGTGTTCTCTGTGAAGATATATACTTCTGTTCTTCTTCCTAATCATCCCATTTCAGATCAAGCAAATCCAGGATGTCTGCGTCGATGCCATGGACATGTGGGGCTATCGGCGCATCGAGAACTTCAGCAACTTCTCCAGCCTCCAGCAGAGCTTCGATCCCATGGTGCTGCCGCCGCCATTCACGTGAAGCGGGCGGTCCTAGTGTCTACGATAACTGATAATGATAACTAATTCTTCTACTTGGTACATTTTGTTGTGATATCGTCGTGTTGAGCGAGCAAAAAGAAATAGGAAAGAGCGAAGGAGCGAAGGAGCGAAGATGGTAGTGGACGGAGGCGGGCGCAATGATTGGCCAGAGGAAGGGAACCGGATGCACTGTGAAAACTCAATTCATAGCTGGCACATTTTTGCTGAACACGCAAACACACTTAACTGAGCAATAGTTATTAATATATATAAACTGAATATACAATATGAAATGCATAAGTTTAGTAATTGGCGAATTTTGTGTAGAGCGTAAAACGGTACGAAAACCAGTCGAATATCAGATTTACATTTAGGCCTAGATCTTAAGCAACCAATAACTGAAAGTTTAGTCTATATAGGGCTGCATATTGTGGATTGTTTACTTGGCTTTTTGATGTAAATTATTTAGGCAGATTAGGCAGAGACTTTTGTAATTCAGCTTGACAAGCAAGTGCATAGAAATCCAGTGATTTAGCATCTAACACACAACCAAAACGTATCAGAGTCGAGAGTCAAAAATGGAAAATTGAAAAATTGAAAGAGTTTGAAAATCTTAGAGATGCAATAAATATACAACCGTGTTTGGCATACTTCAAATTGTGCAATATTTATCAAATGGAAAAAGAACAATTTAATCACGCTAGAATCAATTTAGACACGAATTTCCTAAAGCAAATTATATATCTTAAAAAGTGTATGGGAAGAGCAATGGGCACTCAACTCCTAAGCATAAGTTTCCTTAGGCATATAAATTATTTGTATGGTTATTTAGTTGTAATTGTAATTAAATTGTACTATACTTTATGTCCTTACATTATACAACTGAGTTGAAATCGTTTTCTTTTTCCAAAACGAAGCCCAGTAAATCGAACAAATTGGCTACACGATATTAAATGAGTAATCGGATTATTTAATACAATGAAGAATCCAGCAATATTTGCATAAATTACACTTATTAAGCAAGATACCAACTGAATAAACAATGAATAATGAAGTTTTTATTGTACTTATTTTTGGACTTACACTTTGATAAAAAAAGGCCTTTATGGCATTAAATTGAAAGTACGGTGTGCTCGCCAGATTTTTCGATCATAATGCTGAAACTCGAAAGGAAAAGGATCGGAAATATCAGAAAATTTTCTTCTTCGATAGCTGATCTAACGGCTTTCAACATTTTTGGTGATGCTTGAGGAAAGTTTTCAGTTCTACACGTCTTTCGGCGGTCCAAGCTCCATTCAACAACTGAAAACGGTCGGGCTGGGTTCGCAATTTGAGGGAAGGGGAACAACTACATTTTCTGTGGGAAAACGGCCGAAAAACGCTAAAAAAAGCCTCGTGAAAGGCTCAAAACCCGTTAGGCCTCGGCGGCGCGGTGTTGCCATGCTTTTCGAGGAAAAAGGTTGAAAACTTAGATAAAATGTGCTTAGCTAGGAACCAAACCAGCAAAGAAACCGCCGGTAGCTGGCAGAAGCTCGGCGCCGCGGAACTCGCAAATGACGTCATTTTGAAAATATGACCGCATTCGCCGGGCGCGTGGCAAAAAAAGTACGTTTTTGAGTTTCTTTGGTATTTTTACTTGAAAGCTGATAAGTTCACACTTACTATTTGAATAAAAAAAACCGCCAGATTCCTTTCCATTAAAAGCACAAAAAAAGAGGAAAAGATTCAAAATTTGTAACAGAATTTATGTATCTAAATTATAAAATGTTCTATTAACTAGTCCATTATTAAAATTTATGATTATACGATGATGATAATGTCGAATTCCCCTGATATTGATATTGATAACAAACTCAATATTTGGGGGTTTCCAAACATATTTTTAAGTCTGTGATTATATAATAACTGTGGTTATCTAATATTTAATAGCATTAAACTGATTGATATCGCCCGAGATATATGATCATGATTGACCATAGGTTTTTAATCGGATTGAGGTCGGGACTTTGAGTTAATGTCCACCCATTTCTTATACATTTTCGCAGTGTACTTAAGATACGCGTCTTGTTCAAAAGTACATTTTCCTTCATATAAGCCAAATTTGTCCAGAAAATTTTGAAAATTTGCTTGGAAAATATTTAAAATAGTCTTCTTTACTCATAATTCCATCATTTTTGTGCAAAGGCTTAACTTGCCACGATGTAAAGCTATTATATTTCCTCCTCCTTGCTATATTGTCTTTGTAGCTTGTTACTGGACTTACGCGAACAATACTACATCCTATTCGACTGGATATGGTTAAACATGGTTTATTTTGACCAAATATCACATTTCCAATCTTATACTGTCTAATTTGTGTGTGTCCAATTTCAATCGAACCTTAACACGTTCCTATGAGAGAGCTAGTTTAGTTTTTTTCCCCAATTGCGGCATTTTAAGTTCTACCCAATGGTACCGAGTTCTCACTTGAACTTTTTCACAAAATTGACCAAATTGTAAAGGGGGAAGACTATTTTAAATATTTTTCAAGCCCATTTTCAATGTTTTTTGGAACATTTTGGCTTTAATAAGGGAAAATTCACTTTTCAACAAGATGGAGATCCTAAGTACACTGCGAAATATTCTTAAGAAAGGGGTAGAAAACCAATATTTTATCTTGTTGGAGTGTAAAGCTAAAAGTCCCAACCTCAATCCGATTGAAAATCGGTGGTCAATCACGACCATATATTTTGGGCCGTATCAATCAGTCCAATGCTGAATGGAATCATCTTCTGAATGGAATTGTTAAGAAATGGGTTGAAAAGATGCCAAAATACATAAAAAATTATAAAGACACGAATTGTCCTTGGACAATATATTAGTACGGAATTTCTTTAGATTTTTTCATAAAAGGTGCAAAACTGAGTACATTTAATTTGTTTTGGTTTTTAGTTTCTTACTATTACATTGCTTCTTATTTTATTTTACTATTTACGTCTATTTGTTCCAAATTGAATAAGGAATCAGGAAAAAAGAAAAAGAATCACTTTGGCTCCACACTGTATATAATTATAATAACCTCTGCAAGTGTATAAAAGAAATGATGACATCTTATCTCGATAAATTGTTGCTAACTCGTCCTAGTAGCTCCCTTAACTTTACATATCATTCAATTTAAATTAAAAAAAAAATAGTTTAAGTATTGTGTTATTTTATGGAAGTTCATTTAATAAACTAACACTTTACGTATCGTAAAAAAAAATAATAATCAGACCATGCTCATCATTTTGCACTGAATAATTTTTAAGATTGCAGGTTAAAAGGGTTTACAAGCTTCCCAATGTTAGCTTTCTTCCTAATTTAATATTATTTAATAGAAAATACCCTCGTTCCCTCCCCTTAACTAACTAGTTTTAGTCGTTGCGTACAATATCTTAAGTGTAATTTCTTTAAGGTCCCTTTTAACTTCCCACAAAAAATAATACTCACTTGGATGCTCAACAAATAATAGACTCGCTTGGTTATGCTTTAATAGAGTGCGTCGTTGTTGGTTTTGCTCTTTTATTACTTGTTTTTATATTTTAAATATAGTTTAATATATGCAGCTATATAATAGTTATTTAAAATTTGAATACTACGGCTTTGTCGAATTATTTATAATCTTTATAGTTATGCTTCTGCTTTAAACTAAGAACTTTAAACTAATTTTTGTTGTGTTTGCTCCGATCTCGATCTGTGCCGCCCTCTGCTCTGCTCGCCGCTCCCCCGCCAGGATCCGCTTCGGTCTGTTATTGTTTGCTACTCTAAGGTGCTAAATACGTATATATATCGTTATGTATCTTTAATTCATTAATTTATTAATTATACACTTGAAACAATTTCGTGCGAGAGAACTGTTACGATCGTTGATTGGGTGTTTAAAAACTATATAATACAAAAAGTCTTGGCGTTAAAGTATAAGTGGTTTAAACAAAATAATTAAATTATTTTGCGCTGGTTTACAGTTTCCATTTGTTTGTTGTCTCACACGCACACACACACACGTTAAATAAATTAATTAAACCCTCCGCTGTTTGTACTCAAAACTGCAACGATACGGACCTCCTTAGAGTTTGGCCTTTCATAAGAAGCCCATGTCGAGGGCGGTGTACAGGGCGCGAATGTCGCTGTGGGCGGAGATGCGCCAGAAGGGGAAGTTCATGGCCTTGGCGGCGGACTCCTCCTCGGCCCCATCGCCGATCACCACGTAGGTGCTCTTGCGCCCGAACCGAGTCACGATCCGCTCGTAGCAGGTCTCCTGGCCTGCAGAGAAAATAAGGAAGAAACTGGTTACATTCTGGATCCATCGATGGATTCGCCTTGTCCACTCACCTATCTTGTGCGCACTGTAGATGTTCTCGATGTTGAAGATACTGCCCAGGCCGAAGAGCAGGACCTTGGCCAGCGCCGGGGCCAGCTGCGTGGAGGTGACCAGCACGTTGACGCAGTTCTCCCGCTGGGCGATCATGCTCAGACACTTGAGCGCCAGCGTGGCCCAGTTGTCGGTGGCCACCTCGATCTCCGAGCGGATCTGCAGCCAGGCCTCGCGCTTCCCGGGTCCCAGCAGAGTGCCAACACTGGAAAGGATATTCAGTTAGTTCTAGAAAATCCAATAAAGATTGATAAAGATACTCACTTTCCACGGTAGCTGTTGTAGATGTCCTTGATCTTGCGGTAGCGGAAGGCCAGCTTGCGCATCCAGTCGACGCCACCCCGGACGCCGGTGGGCAGGCAGAGATTGGGCGGGGCGCCGGGCGGCGTGCCCGTGTGAAAGCCATCCGTGGCAAAGTTGTAGGCGCTCAGGTCCTGCCCGTTGTCGTCGGAGCTGACGTCGTCAATGTGCACCTGGTCGCACTCCTCGATCTCGTTGAAGAAGAAGTGCGTGTCGGCCATGTTGAAGACCATCTCCTCCATGCGGAAGGCGATGGTCATCAGGGCGCTGTGGTCTTTGGTGTAGCGGTTGGCGTAGCTGCCCGAGAGCAGCGTGTGGAAGATGATCAGGGTCTCGTCCAGGTCCCACACGAACACCCTCTCCGGCGGCTTCACGACCTCGCTGTTCCCGGTGTCCGAGGCCGTGCTCCTGGTGGGACTCGGCTGCTGGTGGCGCCTTCCACGCGCCCGCCCCGTCTTGCCGGTGGGCGTGGTCTTGCTGGCCGCCACGCCGCCGCCGCCGCCGCCCGATCCCGCCGTGCCCACGCTGCTGCCGCCGCTGGAGTTGAGGGCCGCCGCAGCAGCCGCCGCCGCGGCGGTGCCCAGGGGTCCAATGCCGGAGCTGGCGCTCGGCGAGATCGGGAGCGGGGAGTGCGGCGAGTGCGTGGTCTGGTGCACCGGCGTTGTCGAGTGCGTGTCCGTGGGGCTCTCGGAGAGGTTCGAGGAGGCCGCCACATGGAAGCCGTGCCCGTGGCTGGCGCTCGAGCTGGGCGAGCTCACCGCGTACGGCGAGTAGTTGGCCGGGCTGTAGTAGTTGCCGTACTGCTCGTTGTAGTAGCCGCCGTAGTCCTGCTGCCCGAAGTTGTTGTAGCCGGCGTAGGGACTGCTGTACAGCTGCGAGTTGTTGTTGCCGCCGGAGGCGTAGCTGGGCGTGAGGTAGGCCGCCGCCGCTGCCGCCGCCCCGGGCTCCATCTTGGCCTGCCGCGCCGCCGTCGCCGCCGCATACGGAGCTCCGTAGCCGGAGTAGAAGGGCGGCGGCGTATACTGCTGCATGCTGTTGTAGTAGTAATAGTCGTGCTTGCCGTCGTACACGGCCGCAGCGGCCGCCGCCACCGCCGAGGAGTTGACCGTGGCCGCGCCGCCGTCCAGGGGATTGGAGCTGGCCGAGCTGCAGCCGTAGAGATTGGAGCCACTGACACTGCTCACCGAGCCATTGTCGAGGGCCGGGTGCACCTGGCCCGGGCTGCGCGACTCGGACTTTACGGCCGCACTCGAGGAGGTTCCGTCGTGCGACCAGTGCGACATCACACTGCCTCCGCCCACGCCCACGCCCACTCCGACGCCCACATCCTCGCCAGACACTCCCACGGTGCCGCCGCCACCCGCCTGCTGATATGTGGAGAAGCTGCTGCTCACGGACTGCGAGAAGCTGGAGGCCGCTGCCAGGCTGCAGCTGCTCGGATTCGCATTGGGATTGGCGTTCCCGTTCGAGTAGTGGCCGCTCAGCGAGGCCAGCGATCCGATGGTGGGCTGCAGCGGCTGGCTCTGTGGCGGCAGTCCCAGCGGACTGCACTGCCCGGCCACGCCCACGCCCACTCCCACGCCCACACCGACGCCCATGCTGGCACCGGCGCTACTAGGTCCATTGCTGGCCAACACGGTGCTGGGATGTGTGCCCTGCTGCTGCTGTTGCTGTTGCTGTTGCTGCTGCTGTTGTGTGTGTTGCTGCTGCGACTGTTGCTGCTGTTGCTGGGGTTGCTGCTGCTGCGGATGCTGTTGTTGCTGTTGCTGCTGTGACAGATTGCAGAGGCTGCAAAGGATAAGATTAAAGGGTTGTGAGTAAGGGGGAAGTAATTGGAAAGAGGGTGAGATGTGTGGGAACTTCAGAAGTAACAAGGAAAATGTAATAAATACATACATATGTATGTATCTGAGCTCGTAATAATGTATTTTCTGGTTTAATTACATTTATAAGGAAAATAAATTCAATTTAAACATAAATCATCAACACGAGGATTGCCTTTAAAAGTAAAACAATAAAGAAAATGAGTAATATAAGTAAATTAAGCAAGGTAATAAACAACTTGTTAAGCCAGTTAATAATAACTTTGACAGCGTTTTATTTGTTGCTCAATCAGAGCATTTATTTTTAAACGCGCTCTTTGAATTTTACAAATAAATTTAAAAAAACCAGTAAGTAAAAGAGCAGGGTAATGAATAAATAATTCACTGAGCCAGCTCAATAATAATATCCCTGTGAAATTGTAATTCCGTTAAGAAGATGATATATATTATATTATATTTTCTAGCTTGCTTTTTACATTTGCATTACGAATAAGGGTAACATTTATTTAAAGGCCTTGCTTAATAAGCATTAAATAAAACCCTTAGAAAATGTCATGATTTTTATTTTATTTTATAATCATTTTTATATTTTCATTATTTTATCAAGAAAAAGTGTTCCAACTACTTAAGTGACTGTTGGAAAATATGTTGGGCGTTAAATTAAAACGGTTTTACTTTAAACTTTTGGAGGTTCTAAGGGCCTGAGCGCGAACGAGATAGATAAAAAATGGTTATTTTTTGCCTAATAGCTTTTACTATATCTGTGCCATGTATGAATAGCCCCAATCTCTACAATCTGATCTGCTTTTGCACTCTTACTTTGTTGTACTAAATATTCTTGGTCCATGTCGAAAGAATATCATAATAATCGCACTTGGATATTAAAAAAATATTTATTTATTTATTTATTTCAATAGCAAATATCTGCTAGTATCACAATACCTCTACCCAATTTGGAGTAATTTTTAATGATGTGCTCCGACTCACATCAAGAGGGCGGAGGCAAGGACAAATAAATGGTTAATAATATTATTTACATTAAACTCAAGGGACATTTCAACATATATAGATCATTGTACGACGAACATAAAACGCGAAAGGGATCGTGAATCTCAAAGTTAAATAAATTAAATTAATATGATTCCGAATAATAATCAAAATGTACAAAACCATTATTATAATTAAATTCTTTATTTATGTCAAGAGCCCAACAAATTCCATACTTATCTAAAAATTTTACGATTTTTTAAACTAAATTCCAAACAAAAGAAATTCACTTAGATCGACCCCAAAAAATAATAAGATTTCAGCTCTTGGAACCTTTATACATGGAGGACCAGTAACACGCATATGGAGACATCGGCTGTTGTGTGGGAGAGAAACCGAAACACAGAACCTTTGACTCGTTAGGGAAACGCATAAAATAATTTCCAATAATCTTTAAAGACCCATAAAATTAACGGCACGTTGTCGTTCCTTGTTTTCGGTGCCCCGATCCCAGTTTCCAGCTCTCTCGCCCCAGAGCCCGAGTCAAGTGTGTCCCGACCGACCGACCGACCGACCAAGAGAGGTCTTTAAAATCTCGTCAAGTGTTATAAATATTTTTCTACGATCTCGCATCCGTCGCCTGACTTTTTTGGATGTTTGCTTCGATGGCGAGTCGCTGGGATGAGGAGAGGAAATCGCTCGAAATCGATTCGGGGCACTTGAGAGGCTTGTAGGACTTGCCTTTGCCTTTTTTCTGGCATGTGCGGACTGTCCCGTTGGCTTCCCTGGTGACCCTGCCCCAGCCCCCTTCCTGGCCATGTGTGCAGCAAATGTTTAATTCCCAAGGAGCGGCGACAAATATTATTTCCTTTTTTTATATTTTACGTTTTGTGTTTTGATGTTTTTCTTGTGTTCTTCGGCGTTATTACTTTTCAACTAGAATCAATTGCCGCCCAAATACAAAATACAAATTAAGTGGACAAATTCGAGAGTCCTGAAGGGCTCAATAAAAATCAAATAAAACGAGGCCCGAATGGAAAGTGAAATAAATCACTGAGAAAATCAAAACACTGAAAGATGTTGGGGCATATAAATTATGTGAAGCGAGGGCGGAAGGGGGTAGACAAATGGGGTAGCTTATATTTGGTAATTTAATCCCTTTCACAGCAATTAAACGGAGTTCTTCTCCATTCCCCTCAGCACAGAGGCTGGCAGCTGTGTTTACAACGTAACCTTTATGTTGATATTGGAGTTTTTACTCTCCTTAAATATTATAATAACTTTAACAGATTTAATTAATTTATAAATATTTTACACATAGACATAGCTTGTAACCCCACTAGAATATTTAAAATACCAGAGAAAATTCAAATATTTTTTAGTTTTTCTTTCCTAACCCTAACAACCTCTTTCCTAAAACGCTTTAAATACCTTATAAATTCCTGTATCCCTTCAATAATGATCCCATATTCTTCCACCTTATCCCCCCTTTCGGATATTCCCCCAGCCGGCTTCGACAAGATTTGTAACAATTTTTCATAATTTTAATAGGAAGGTAAATTAAGTGCCCAATTTCCAAAGGAATCTGACACCTTGAGATATTTTTTTTTCCGGTGGGAGTAGGAACATTTATCTTGCCAGCAGCCACAAAAAAGGGACCATGAAGAAGGGGAAGCAGCTGGCCAAAAAAAAAAGGGGGGAAAGCATTTTCCCAGCGCGTGCGCCGGCCGGAGAGAAAGAGGAAAGATTTTCGCCTGGGGATCCCACATTTTGAGTGAGTTTTCTCCCCACATGATTTTGTGGCCAATGGGAGATTATTAAGCTTTACGGAAATAATAATGAGCAATATTAAAGAGAGGGCGGCGGCGCACGAGAGGTCTTTAAGACTAAGCCGCAACTGTTGCCGCCCTTAAGCCCCTACTTGGGCCTGGACCTGGACCTCTTTCCTGCCCCTCGGCAAGTGTTAAGTGCTCTGACACTTTTCGGTTCATCTTTTCTTTTATTTTTTGTCATTTCTTTTTTCTCTTTGGTTTTTGGGATCTCTCTCGGCTGTGTCGCAGCTGAAGCGTGGAAGGAATTCTTTGAATTTCTGCCGCGGCATGTGTCAGGTTGTGAGGGCCACATGCAAAATTCTAGTACTTCCATTCCACCGACGACCCTCGCCCCTTTTCAATTGAAACCAATTGAGGATGGTGTGCCGCCCCGGCAAGTGTGAGGGGTTTGCCTTCCTTTCTGTTACAAATTGTCTACGCTTACAGCTGGGAACCTCTTGAAGATCCTCGCTAAGGATTCATAAATTAGATGTGCACGAAAAACATTTTTCTAATGTAATTTATTTAATATTTACGAAGAAGAATAATGTTGGAATTATATTTATTAGAACGAATGACATAAGAAAAGATGTTTAGGCCAGTTATTGTTATTTATTGTAATATAGCAAAAAATAGCTGTGACTATAAAAATAACTATTAAACTGAAAACAAGACTAGATTTATCCAACAAAACGAATGCCCTGGTGCGTTTTATACATTCTGTGCATACAGGGCGTGTGCCGGCTGAGGGTGGACAGAGAAATTTGGTCCCTCGCGAGTCAGGGCTATGGGCACCACTTAGTTTTTTAACAACATATATTTTATGGTCATTGTTTCCTTAAAAATACTTTATAAATGGGTTAAATCATATTACTTGAAATAATACTAGTCAGTTTTCGTATTTTTGATTATAAGGTGGGATACTCTTTCTTTTCCCGTTCATGACACAACCCAATGTCAATTCTTATAAGAGTAGATATAATTTACGTGCTTAAGTAATTCTTAGTTATTAACCATTAGAACCTACCGGTTGCGTTCATGTGTATCCGTGTGCTCTGTCTTGGGACGTTTAACCTGAAAATATGCCAAGAAAACAATATACAATTAACACTCGAAGAGTACATAATGAATTTATTTATTGTGTCTGCAGTGGCGTTTATTATGTAAAGCCTTCAAGGCGCAATTCGCTGGGCCTCGACAGAATTTGTTTATAAACAACTGGCCAACACCTGCTGAGCTCTGCACTTCCACACCGCCTGAAACCCTATGTGGGTTATCAACTGCGGAGTGTCGAAAGAAAACAGCCAATTTTACATAATTCGCAATCGCCATTATTTGCTGCTGCGCCAAGCGATTTTCGCAGCGCTAAAAAATCGTGCGTGGGAAAAAGTTGTACGGGGCTGCGCGAAATGTTTCGGATGTTCGGCGCCATTTAAGGGGAAGTCGAGTCAGGGGACAGAATGGGCTCAGCAGCAGGTGGTGGAATGGCTATGGCCCAGATTTTGATAAGAATGTGTCAAGATAGGAGAAGTCTTTCGTACGGGGTAGGATCAAAACCAATTGATAGAAGCTTAAGGGAGACTTAAAAGCGGAGAAGTTGATATGAAACCTGGGAAAATAATGGAAAATCCTGCAGGTCTTTTAGAATAAAAAACAGCACTGTATAATAGCTAGCTAGCTAAGCTTGAGAGAGAGAAATAAACTTGCGAAGTGTGTCGAAGCATGATTAAATAGATTTTAAATTTGTAGCAGTAAATAAATAAATAAACCAATTAAAATACAATTAATATTTTTGAAAATAAAGCGACAATTTTAATGTTAAAATTGGTGTAGAAACAGGTGATTTCAATAAATTCTTTATGATAATATAATTAAGATAGTTCAGGCTTGATTTATATTTTATGTTAAACTTTTAAATCATATGGTCGTTATAGCATCCTATACAATGCTGTATTTTATTAAAAAATAACAATGTATTGATTGAATTTAAAGCCCGAAATTATGAATTTTAAGGATTGAAATCGAATTAATAAGCCCAAGTATATTTTTTGGGTTTAGTTCTGGAAACGATTCTGATTGAAATGTGGCTATTTACATATACCTGACTTTTTTTACTGGTTACAAATATATTCCTATTGTCAAATTAATGAGTTTTTTCTTGCATTTTATATTGAAATTTGTTTCTTGTTTTGATAAAAATTATTGAACTAATGAAAATGAAAACTATTTCTAAGAAGATTTTAAATTATTCGTTACGGAAGCACATAATAATAAATCCAAGGAGCAAAAAAAAGATAAAAGCTTTTTAAAACTCTTTTTGTTTCATCTCCCGAAAGGTGGGCCAGATGTCAAAGCAAAGGAAGTGCATATAGAGATAAAATTATGCAAATCAAACGGAAGCCAGACAAATCGAAAGCAGAGGCAAGCCCAGGTGCTGGAATTCGTGCCTTCCCACCTACCCGTCGTCCCAACCCAACCCCTAAAAAGCCAGCCCAAAAAGCTGAGCGGCTTCAGTTGACAGCTCCTGCCGTCCGGCGGTGACCACACGCACGCACTGTCCATCATCCGGCGATCTCGAAAGGGAGGCAGTGGAGCGGCAGCTGAAGGAGGCTCCTCAAATTTGTCCAGGGAACAGAGGAGCACGCGCATGCTCAGGGGACGGATGGACCGACAGATGGATGGATCCCGAACGGTAGCCTGGAGTGGCGATTCCGGATCGCGAGTCCCGCCGAATCGCGAATCGCGAATAAGCATTGCGTGTTGCACGAGCAACCGAATTCGAGTCGCAGTTGTATGCAAAAATGAGATAGTGACAGAGGGACGAGGCCGGGAGGAGATCGGGCTGGGAGATCCAAATGCAACCTTTTACTAAACTAATTTATGGCACAAGCTGACAACGTAAACATTAACACAGACCACAGACCGGGGAACGAGAGAGGTTCAGGAAGAGGGGCTGGTCCCCCGTATAAAGACCTGTTTTTCGAGCATCTTTAACGAAATTCCTGCGATCGTAATCTCATTGTCTCTTCTGCTGCTTTAGAAGAAGATTAAAACACACAAACACACAGCCACAGCACTCGGCCACAAAAGGCGAACAAAAGACAAGACGAGAAGACGGCGACAAATTTTTTATTAACCCGGCCCTAAGACCCCTCTGCGCCTTCCCCGATTAAAATCAAAATAAACAAGAGGAAAATTTGTTTCTTGGGGAACCCACGAGCCCACTCCACTCTACCCGGGCACCTTTAACACTTTGGCACGTTAATTACGTTTGGGCCACAATCGACATTCGACAATCGACAATCGTGGCAGTATAATCAACAATCGCCAAGTGTCAATCGGCGGGGCCATAATCAATATTTCCACTGGAGACTGGAGACGGAGACGCAGAGTTCTCTCCCTCGGCTTTGTCATAAATTACATGCAGCGCGCATTGTCGCAGTTGAATTATGGCGTGTTAATTTTTACGATTACGGCTTAAACTTAATTAAAATGTGATTAATGCCGCTGGCCGGCCGAAGCCCAGCTCCGGCTTTTGTGGGCCAGGCTCTTTAAATTCCCATAAAGCAGCCAGCCGCTGGCCGAGCCACTCAGCTAGGGCTGTAATTTATGCTCTATTAATATTTCGCCTTAACCATCTCGTCAGCCTGCCTGCCCTCCTTTCAAAGTTCGTCACGTTCCTGGCCGTCTGGCTGGGATTGGACTTTGTCTTAGTCGAAGTTCTTGGCTCTTGGCTCTGGGGTATGCTGTTTCATTAAATCACCGGGAAACGCACTCATTGCCGTTCGCCGATCTGGGGCAAAGCTCCCAATGAATTTCCACCGACTGAAAGGGTCATTAATTGTCAAAAGTTGGCAAACATCTCCGAACGGAACGCTTAATACCCTTAAGACTTGACCTGTCCGCTTCATTACCCAGCCAGCCCGAAAGTTAAGCCGATTAAAGCGTTGTAATAAAATTGTGGTCAGGTGTCTATAATCTTCATCCCCATTAACGATTTTCCCAACAAAGCCACCAACTTTGAGTCCATAAAAATGGTTATATTTGGGCTGGGTCCATAAAAAGTAGTAATCCCCCGTGTGAGGAGGGGCGCACATTCCATAATGATGTGGCAAATATGAATACTGCTTATTGGGAATAGGAGATTTAAAGGAGGTAAAGTGTCTGGAAGATGTCTGGCAATATGTTTTTAGATGGAAGAACGATTTTTATACAACTCTAAACTAGATATATACCTATAGATCACAGCAAAGCCCCTATAAACCTATATAACCGTTACCTGAAGAAACTGAAATATGTAAAATGTGCTTTTCCACCGAATGTAGGATAATGTTAATGAAGCCCTGACATCTCAACTTGTTTTAGGTGTCACTTTAAGCTAGATTTATATATAAATACACCCAATATATCACCTATCCAATCCTAAACTGCGGGCTATAATTCAGACTCCAAAGCTCCGAGTCCAGGCCCAATAAATAATGGTGACTATTTGGCGGAGGAAGCCCCACAATGCAACCACCAAGGAAGCTACTCCCAACATCATCATAACACCAACAATAACCATAACCGACGGCAACCACAACATCACTTTTAAAGCTTCCCGATGGGTGAAAATCCCGACGACTTGATTACCTTTGGCTCGATCATTTTGTCAATTAATCCGCAGCGCGGGGCTGCATAGTTGTATGGCATTAGGGTGACCATTATGCGGGATTGCGATAACTTTCACTAGGAACTACGAGTTGCGAGCACACACGCGGCGGCGGCAGATTGGACTTAACAGATCCTCCGGTTCAGGTAGGTATATATGTTTTGAAATCGAACGCCGATTCGGATCAGATGATTAACGCTTGACTTGAGAACGGGCAACGAGTGATAGAATCGATATATCTGTTCGGATCGGAGCGCACCGAGCGTTCCCGTAGCGCTCGAAACGAAAATTTCGACTGACTGGCGACTGAGGGCGACGGAACGGCATTACTGCTACGGATCGGAAAAAAAATCTTATAACTCCCGAGGGAGGTTTTCTCGCAGTGGGCGGAGTCTGAGAGAGAGAGTACTGAGTGTTTCACTCAAGACCGGAAAAGAGCGCTCCGGCTGCGACGCCAGCAGCAAGGGAGAGAGAGAAGTTTGGCTCTGGAGAGAGCCGGAAGAGAGAAGAGAGAGTGCGACGCTTGAGTGGAAATCTCAGCATTGGATGGCAGCCCACTCGAAACGAGTTAGCAGCGCTCCCGCTCGCACCGCAGTTAGCAGGGCCGGCCTAGACTCCGCCCATTCCCATTCCCCAGTCGAAAATCCAACCTTGTCCAAGGGTGGCTCGAAAACCACTTTTCCAGAGCTTGTATCTTCGTCTTTTCTCTTCGTATCTCTCGGATGCGGGCGAACAATGCCCATTGTGGAGGGATTTTGCCGTTGCCGCTGGCCAAACGCCATTTGAAAAGTGTGTTTCCGATGTTCCCTATGCTGGCTTTGTTTCTATGGTTCATAGGCGCATAAATGAATAAATTAATACTGGCCACCATTCACGCACATTACACAAATTAATAAGCTAATCAAATGAAGTCGCTCCGATTGTTCAATGGAAACCGCCAGCAATTTTATGGCAATCGTAAAAACCAAAACGAAAATATATCGGGTAATCCAAGCCGCCGCCGCCGCGCAAAACTTATGGGGTTCGATGTGGATCCGTAACGCATTAGAGAAGGAGCTCCCAAAATCGGAATGCTTATGTAAGGCGAGCCGGAGTGTGCTGGCCATAGTGTCTAACCGATACGCGATATGCGAGGATATCTGATCTCCGGCCAGCCCGGCGAGTGCCATAAACAAATTGGCATCTAATCCAAATCACAGGGCACTCCATACACTTTGCCCAGTGAATCACCATCAATGGTAATTTGTGAATAGCCTCTAATGAGTTTAAATTAAAGTTGGGAATTGTTCAAACGAAATGATAGATAGCCAAAGAATTAAACAGAGTATAAATACAAGAAATAATTAAACCACTTCCTTTCATTATTTTAAAGGAAGCTTACTTAATTATATGAACCATTTTAGCTCTTGAGCAATTAATTTCGCCGGATTTCTATAATAAAACAAAGTCTTAAATACAAAGACTCATAGTTTCGATTTATATAATTATTTATACATTTTTGTGAGTTCTAGAGGGGAATGCTAAAAAAGTTGACGGGGTTGAGCCCTTGAGAATACCAAAAACTGAATTTGTAGCCCTAAGGATCAAACCTTTCTGATTGATAATAATATTAATTTTTGGACATGCCTGATTTTTTAATAGGATTAAAGGAAAACCCTCTACACTCGAGTGGGCCTTTCCTTGAAAAGCTACATCTTTTGTTGTGTTCTTAAAAAAGGAGTCCAAAACTATGATACAAAAGTACACGTTGCATAAAGAAATGGAAATCTACACATACGTCTATGGACCATTTTATGATATTTCAAAACCATAGGAATTTCTGTAGCACCTCCAATGATTCCCTTTCAGGTTCACTTAATTTGATTCTTAGTACCTATTAAATACCATGATTAAAACAAGTTTTTTGTTGTGAGATTTTAAGGCAACAAGGTAAGTCCCATTAAAATGTACTATTTTGTAACATTTTAATGGCTTGAAACGAGCCAGGATATAAACATACATACAAAAACTCTTTGGATTTTATGAAAAGCAACCTAATTTTATTTAAATTTTTGAATAATAATAAGAGGAATATATATTCATAAGCATCATTATCAAGAAAATAGGTATTCAAGTTTTTCAGTATATATAATAAAATTAAAATTGCAAGTAACTCCAGCCTAATAATAATAATAATAATCAATTATAGACTAATGCCAATGAAATGTTAAAAACAATTACCAATTCTTTTGGCAACTAAACCAAATATAAGCCAAATGTTTAATTGTATGCAATTTTTCTTGGATTTGGTAATGGCAATTAACTTCAATTTCGAAATACAATACATTCATGAGCCAATTGAAGTTACTTATTCCATAAATCGAATTTCTAGTGTTACCTAATTACAGTCGATGTAAACTTTCCCCAACAAGTAAATGTAAGCTTTTATTAATACAGTTTCGTATTAATCTAAGAAGGACGGCTGTCTCCGCCCATTCCAAACAGTTTGCTCGTGCTGTAAACAATTTGTATTGACTTAACATTTAGTGTTTTGGCCGAACGTCTAGGCAAACACTGACGTAAAGGCCAGGATGGAATTACACAAGTATATAGCAGAATCGAGTGCAGTTGAGAATAAATAAATAAACGGCGACTCACATGCAAAGGAATTCCGGCAATAGGCTTATTAAAGTCAACAAAAAATCAGTAGTTAGCCGTGTAATTTGATTACCGCAAATCAAAAGGCAATTGTCTAATTGAATACGGCTTTTCTAAGGGAAAATGGCTAGAGACACTAAGGTGGGAGGTGGACCCGTTCGACCTTTTGGCCATTTTTAGGCCGAGTTGGGCATTAAATTAGCTTTAATCGCTTTAGCACGATCGTGAGACAACATGTCGTCAATTATATCTACGATGATCAACGTGCCCCTGTCCTCCGACTCGGAGAGTCTTCTGTAAACAAATCTGCGCACAATTCGCTGCATTTGCAGATATTTCTGGGGCCCGGCATGTTGCTGAGACTGGCACATTTGTCGTGGACCGGTTGCCGGTTGCCGATCGCCGATCCCCGACCATCCTGTTCCTCCTCCGGGGATCCTCTCCTCCTGCATCCTCCCTCCGCAGCCGAACGTGCTGATCGTGCGACTGGAGAGGCTGCTGCTGCTGCACACAATGGAGGAGCAACCAGAGAATGGCCAAGGGGACTGTGACCAGGGACCGAAAGCGTTTAAGATTTACGTTCAGTTTTGATCGGAGCGGACCTCCCCGAGTGTTGTATTAATTTTACACGGCCAGGGCGACTCGACGAGGGATCGGACCCGTACTTGGGCGCCATTTTAATGCAAAAGTTTTAACACCTGAGTCGAGCACATTTGTTGGCATGTTCGCATTCTTACAACTTGATCTGGGCCTGCCTGGACATCTAGATAAGGATTGGAGCTCCGCGACACTGGATTGCTTGTCCGTTGTCAGTTGTTGGTTTCCAACATCAACATCTTGTCCAGCCCGAAACCCAAGTTCCCCAAGTTCCCGGGTTCAAGAGTCACCCGGCGGGCGCAGTGCGTCACTCGACTACGAATTGGGTCAGTTTTTTATGCTTTTCCATTGCTGATTAGCGACTCTCCAAGTGTCCATGTGTCAGCACATGCCAAAGGTCTGAGGCACAAATAAAATCGCTGAGCCATGGAGATCCGACCACAACACGATAAAATAGAGTACAAAACGTTGGATGAAAAGCGCAGTGTAAGGAGCCGGGCGAAAATTGCAAAAATACTTGTGTAAGTCACGAAGCGAAGACTCCGCGAGCTGGTTATGCAGATTTCTAGTTGAGTTCTTCTTGAGGTTTCTTCGTTTTGTAAGAATTCCTTCAGAGGGGGAACTGAACTTGGAATGCCGATTCCGAAAATCTTGAATGAAACGATTTGGTAATTAAAATGCTTCCATAGACAAAACAAACTCCACTTCCATTGGTCCGGTTTCCACTCATTCAGTTCTGGAGAAACTTGCAAAATTAATGAAAAAACCAACGATGTATTGCATTTCGTACGGAACAAAACACATTTTCCACTTGTACAAATATTTATAGTGTAACCGCAGACAATCAGCTGTTCCAGGGATCCCATATCTATCGAACTGAATCGATCGTAAATCACACAAAAATTGTGTTTTCTTTCCAGCTGAGCCCCGCGACACATTAACCAAATATATTTAAACATATACACAAATATCGGAGACAGCCATTTTATGGCCCGAAGATCGTTAAAGTGCGCCCGGCCAACTACTGTGCTGCTGGCTTCATAAAAAAATATGAACATAAACTTGGGCAAGGCCAGAGGGAATACTTCGAATATATGTATATTCGGAGAGCGAAGCCAAACAAAGACTTGGACTGTGGCCTATGTGGGCGTCGGGTCTTGGGTCTGGGGTCTTGGTTCCCCCGATAAAAAATCGAAAATAAACCGACTCAGAAAGTGCACTTGCAACATCATTACGATTGAGCCGATTATGATGACCACCGGGGATGGCGAGAAACGGTTCGTTTATGCTTTCATTCTTGGGAAAAATTATGCGGAACCTGTGTTTGTGTTCCAGGCACGTGCCGATCGGCGAGTGATACAGCCGGAGGTCGGACTCTAACGTGGAGAGGGGAGCATCGCCATGGTGACCTCAGCAAAACAAACATTGGTCAGGAATTTCATTAAAAGGCAAAGCCGAAGCCAATGCCGAAGCCGAAGCCCAAAGGCATCTGTGTGTTCTCTTGGTAACCAGTTCCAGCACCAGCACCACCCACTCCAACCTGCTGGCTGGCCCACCCACCGAGCGAAGTGTGTCGCCTGTCACTGCGAATGAGCATCAAAACCCTCTGGCCGGGATGTGGGGTAGCTCTCTGAGTGGATTGGATCGCATCAAAGTGAGCGGGCGGCGGGTGGTCGGGGGTTTACCTGTGGGAACAACTCTCTAATTAATTTAATTATGCGCTCTCGACTAGCGCGTGTCAAAACGCGCCACAGCCAAACATCCAAATTAAATATTCCCGCCTCGGTGGGCTCTAATCAACTGCGCCCTCAAGTATGCAGTGGCAACATATGCCATTACCCGGTGGCCCAGCAGGACGAAAAAGGTATGTTCGACTAGGAAAGGAGCACGGCCAGCCGAGAAATTATTTTCATATTCATATTCTTATAGCTGTTTTAATAAAAACTGCCTTTCCTTTTAAACTTTGTCTTAAAGGTTTTCGATAAGTTAGTTTATGTATCCACTTACCAACTATATCTATGATATTTGCAAGATGTAGATAAAATTGATTGAAAATTACGTCATTAAAATTGCTTTTAAACTGCTTAAATTATTGCTTTTAAACTTTGTTTTAAAGGTTTTCGATAAGTTAGTTTATTTATCCACTTACCAACTATATCTATGATACTCGCAAGATGTAGAAAAAAATTATTGAAAATTGCGTCATTAAAATGTATAAATTTTTTAATCAACAATATGCAAAATATTATCCGGAGTGTCCCAGAAATCACTAGGGATTTAAAACCACTCCAAAAAGTGTCTAAAAGTATGCAAGCAAGTTTTTAAGGCACCACATTTAGTGCAAATATGTTTTCCTTTTATGATGAAACATTGTGGAGTATAGTGTTCGACACATTTTAGGGGATTTCAAAATGCTTGTGATTTCTGCAGCATCACCGAATATTTATAAAACCTACATATGCAAGTAACATTATAAATATAGAATTACGTTGCGTCAAAGTAAGAAACCTGTATGAACATACTAGGAAGCTATTCTCATAAAGAAAATATAAATAATCACAATTAAAAATCGCCATAAAAGTACAAAATAAACTGTTAGTGATACGAAATTCAGGGTAAATTTGTTGTAACATTTTGTAGCATAGTTTTCAGAGCCTTTCTAAGCGACTTCAAAACCCTAGTAATTTTTTTTATAACCTTTTTATATTGGTGAGACTTTATTTACTGAAGAAATGCCAATATTTAATGGGTATCTCAGGGTCTTTAGCCTTCTTTTACCGTTCCGCCAATTTAGTTCCGGTGTTTTTTGCGTTAACCGTTGCCAGGCCTATGGAATTGGGTTTTCAACAACTCACCCCGGCCGAAAAGCCAGCATTGAGGCATCGCTGACAAATTGAATTTGTAAACTTGCCCGGCGACAACAACAAATCATTGGAGACCCCCAGGGATGCTGTTTCGGTTGCCATATCCGCACACGGACTTGGACGTGGACATGGAGGTGGATGCTGATGCTGATGGTGATGGTGATGCCGATGCCGGTAATCCTATACTTATACCCTATCCATGTTACGCTCCTCTGGACGGACTTTCTAACTCGGTCTCAGTTCGCCGGGTTCTCTCAGCCAGCCAGCACGCCAGCCAGCCTCCCCCGTCAAGCTGTTGCGAAAGTGATGTGAAATCGTAGACCCGGTTTTTGGGCGGTTGGGGGCGTGTCGGCGCAGTCGGAAAAATAACACACAATTATTAACACTTATTAATGTTGAGGTTTCCATATATACATTTATATATATGGCACCCCAGGGCTTAAATTAAAGTCATCCCGAGTGCCAAACAGCTGCCTCAAGTGCCGCACTTGAGCTGATCGGCAATATACATCCATATACATCCGAGGGGGTTGCAACCGGGGCTTGAGTGGGGTTGGGCTCGAGGTTGGGGGTTGGCTTTGTCGCTGTTTAAGTAGTCATTAAGATCTGAGTGTGGATAAGATTTTTTCACAGCTGGCAGTCCTGCCGGAGGATTCGCCTCCCCTGGCCGGGAACAGTGCCTCGCAATTAGCCAGCCACCTTTGACTTTGGCCAAACTTCTTCCTGCTTCCTGCACTCGGTTCACTCGGGGCAAGCTATTGACAGCTATTGTCCTCTAATTAAACAACAATGTTGACCTATTCTCAAGATGTCACGGTTCGGGTTCAACGATTGCCAAACTTCCCTTTTGGCTGGAAAAATCCTTGCGAATTATTTACACAATTTTTCGGAAAATCTTTGGGTTCTTTGTTTGTTAATTAAAAACTTTGATTGCCGGCAGGAAAACAACCCCCGACGCGAGTACTTTGCCTGCCTAACCCTTTGGGTGTATCTCCGATAAAGGAGTTGCTCGTTAACTCTTTTAAATTTTCTTCAGGTGTGCCTCAAACCCTTAGTCCCTTAGACCCTTCCGAGGACAGTTGGCGGAAAACGAGAGTTTCTTTGTTAATTAAGATGTAGGAAAGACAGGATTGTGCCTTATAAATATGAAGGAATTATGTGAGAATTAATTAAGTAATACTGTAAAAATTAAATATGCGTTTTAATAAGCTTATGGTAAGAAAACCGTATGGGTTCTAGAGGAGTTTGGCAGATATAGAATAAGGGAATATATATAAGCTGATCAAGAAAATCCCTTGGGACCGGATTAAGCAAGATTATTATTATCAAAAGATGTAAACATTTTTAATGTTTCGCAGATCCAAAATTACAACTTCGATTTTAGTTATAGTTATATCTCTTTAGGAGATTATATCTAAGCACATATGTATAATTGTACATATTTTATAAGATACATTTATCTTTTTTAATAAACTAGATAAGATCCTTTAAAAACAAAGTTGCTGATAGATAGAAAAAAACGTTGTGTGTTTGAAGATCAGGAACAGTATAATCAAATCTTAGCAGGAGAAGAAAATTTAAATACTTAAAATTGATTGAAGATCGAATAGCAAATCTAAGCTTGGAAGAAACTGTTGGAAGATGACTAGGGAATTTAGGGAATTTAAGGTTTATTTCCTTCCTAAACCTTCTCAGTTCGAATCAAGCCTCCCCTAGTATGCAGATGGGATTCTAATCAGCGAGGTAATAATAGAGGACCTTCAATTTGCTTTAAGCAAGGTAAAAACTAACTAAGAACAGAGTGAAGATAGAATTCCTGATGATTTCAAAGAAATATAATATTTCCCTATTTACAAGAAGGGCAAAATGAAACATTTACAAAAATATCAAGAATTTTGGCAAATAATTTCGAATAAATTTATTATAAACAAGACATGTGTTCAAAATCAGAAAGAAAACAGTCCATTTTAAGCTGGACCATTTCCAAACTATATTTTGAAGGAGGACTATGTCTCGGATCAACAACTATTTCTTTGGTCACCTCTGTTAAAGGTAATTGAGCTTCATCAGTTTGAAGCGGTTTTATGAGTAAAAGGAATAAAAGCCCATGCCCAAAGGGACTAGTAGTATTTCTCACCAAATCACCAAAATAAGATTTCTTTTAAAACGCATTTGATTAATTAATTTATTTTGTTTTTGACTAATTAAAACTCCGTTTCATAACACTAGTTTACAAATTTATATATTTTTTGTATAATCGTTAAGCCCCACTTTATCTGCATAATTTTAAATTGCTGAACACTTTGAACTCATTTAAAAAGAAAATCCAAAGGTCCAAATATTTTATACTACGCTAAAAATATCGAAAACCGTTACTCCAACATATTTCAAATTAGTTCAATCTAAAAGCCAATATATACACTTTTCCGACAACAGCCCTTTATGGTCAAAGCTCTATTAATGAAAATATAAGCACTTAAAGCTAAAAGAAACGTGCAATATTTTTGGCTATGTTTTTTATAGCTAGATTTCATTTTCTTTTTAAAAATATAAAAAAAAAGTTTTTAATTATTTTGAGTAAGCTGATCTAAAGATACCTGTCTCCTTAAAGAGTTAAGGTCAAATATATGCAAATCCAGTACAAATTGTAGAAGTTATGGCAAATTATATTAAATTATCATATTGCTATTGTGCTACAAAATTGTTTTTCAAGGGAAGTAGCCTGCTTTGTGATTTTGTTTTTTAAGATATTACCAAAATATGGTTATTTATTTTATACGCTTTTGATTGAAAACATTTTAAGTATTAAAAAAAAATCGTGGCCGAAAATCATAGCAAAAAACCAAACTGAGAACTGAGAGCTGAGATCTGACCCCGTGAAAATTGACTCTAAATAGGCTATGCATTTTCTGTTGACATACGTCTAGCCCTCGGTTGACCCACACCAGCCATATTATATTATATATTTCGTAGTTAACCAAGCCAAATTTAAACTTAAAAATCCGTACCGATTCCAGTGGACATAGTGGAGGATAATGTCCAATCTGCAGGATGTACCGCTCGCCAATCCGGAGGGCCTGCCTGTGGCTGACTCCGAGGAAGCCCCCGTGTCCAAGAGCAGTTCGCTGAAGCGCTTCTTCAAGCTTAGCAAGAAGCCGGCCATGAAGGAGGTTCCGGAAAAGCCGAGCGAGACCTCCTTAGAGGGTGACAACAAGGAACTGGGCAAGTCCAACACTTTGAGTCGTTTCTTTGCTCGAAAAAAGGCGACTCCCAAGGATGGGCACGAACAGTCGAGCTCAGGGGGCATCCCTATCGAGCAGGACAAGCCACTGCCCAACCCGAAGACCGCGATTAAGCCATCCATGTCGACCTACTGGAAGCGGTTGTTCCACCTTCACAAGGCCCAAAATCAGGGAGCGGGCTCAGGGGTAGACAAGGGAGCCGTCAACGGGCCGGAGGAGGTCCACGAACTGCAGTTGGTGCAGAACGATCCGGAGACCCCGACCACGGACTTGGAGCAACCAGATCTCGATCCGAGCAAGGAGTCGCAGCCGCAGACGGTCTCGAGGAAGAGCACCGCCGGTGAGCAGACTCTAAGCCCCTTGAAGAGCGGCCATCGTCTTGCCGTGGAGTCAAAGGATGCGGCATCCAATCAGCCATAGGACGCAGCCGGACCAGAGCCTGGCAATCGGTTGGGGAAAGGTTCCAAAACACAGTTCTTTGCCTGAAGAATAGACTCAAAGAATTTCCAACACAGCTCGAAGACCAAACACATTTCTGCATTAATTCCGAAAATTGTAATTGCAAGTTTCTCTCGAAATATACACAAACACTCACTCGCTCACTCACTAAAAGGCATGCATATTAATTCATATCTAGTATTATGTAGTATCCAGCATGGAATTAGCCTACAATCCCAAGCCTACATTAGGTATTCAAGATAAGTAACGCCATAAGATTTTGCGGCATTCGAAATTTTCGTGCTGGCTCCAGGCTCTCTTTTGTTATAAAGCCAGCTAGAGAGCGAACTATAGTCTCTCACCGATTCTCAAGCATCCTAGATCCTTACGGGTAGAATCACATTACTTACACATAGAAGCAAATTATTATTTTGGAATATTAATCTCTCAACTTTGTGCGAGCAGAGAGAGTACGATTTTTGTTCCCAGCAGAAAAATAGCTGCATACTGCAAAGCAAATATATGGCCGTTTGGCATCTTAGTGATTATATTGGTCTTCGGTGTTACTGTGGAGCATTGGTGCCCAGGAAATATATAGACATGTTAGGATTGCATTTTGTGTGAGTAAGAAATAGAAGAAAATGGCAAGATAAACGTTTTTGGTAATATAAAAGCCTAGAATTATCCTCAAAATTACAATGTTAAAGCACTGGTGCATTGCTTACATTCTGTACGTGTGCCGGCAGAGGCCAGTCAGAGAAACTAATTGGACTTGCGAGCCAGGACTGCTGTAGAGTAGTTATCACTTGTGTATCATATCGAGTCCCTGACCATTTCCCGAGCTTAACAGAATCCGCCTCCGTCAGAGGCAGAGATTCCCCTTTGCGGCCGATGGCGAACCACAAACTGTGCCAACTGTGCAACACTTGGACTTGGGCAACTGGCAACTGGCAACTGGTAAATGGTAAATGGCAACTGGCAACTGGCAACCGAATACCCCTGCTGGCCTATCGGTTACATTTACACCATATGTGGCAGCCCTAAAGTTGCCCGGGATCGGTTTCATCGCTCAGACCTTGGCCACATTTAACTTTTGCGCTGCTTCTGTTCAACAATTGCGAGCAAAGTAATAGCAAGGGAAAATGCGGCAATAAAGCGGAAAAAATTACAAAAAAATTGCAAATAGTTGATTATTTCCGTTAAACTTAATTACGGCAAAAATTAACGACAAGGTCGAATGGAGAGGCGGGAAGTACGAACGTGGTATAGAGTTACTGCTGCTGGGCGAAAGCTGAAACGAGACCAACTGTTGATGGGACAAGTTCCGCGAGCAGAGGAACAGGTGCGATCTGCAGACTGGGACCGGAATCGCTGGCCTTATCGAAATCGGAGGATGGAATGGGCCTAAGCCTCCTCTTCCTCCCTTTCTCCCTTTCTCTCTTTTTCCCTCAATCCCTCGATCCCTCTCCGGCTCTCAGCACTTTCATCTCCCTGATTCCTGCTCCTTTCAAGCGATCCCGAATATCGAATTTCGCTCTGCCGCCTCGCCAATCAATGGACGAAATGTGAATGATTTGTTTGTTGGCATTTTGGCTGCCAATTGTCCGGAGTCCGGAGGCTGCTACTGCCACTGCCACCGCTGCTGCACTTTCCCAAGCCCCGAAGAATGGATGGAAAAATGTGCAACGAGGAAATCTGATATTTTTTTTGGTTGCTTAGTTGGTGAGACAGCCTGGAAAATTGCTAGGGACGAGGCCGAGGCCGAGGCAGGCCAAAATAAATTCGTGGTAAAATTATGGAAAAATCGAAGAAAAACTGTCACGACTGCTAACGAGTAATGCCATCCGCGTCGAGTCAAAGGTCGCCCAAATTTGTCTCAGAAAAAACCGCTTAATTGGTAAGTGGTAAGGGGTAAGGGGTTGGGTGGGTTTCGATGGGATGGGGTTACCCGGAGGGCAGCTGCCTGTCTGCGCCTTTGACTGACAACAGCCACACCTAAGTAAACCCAGTCGCAGTTGCAGAATGGAGGAACCCCGGCAGGAATCTTATCGTGCTCCAAGCTGTCTGCCACTTGATTGCACCGGAAATGAGGCGCAAGTTCTGTTTTCACAGGCTGCGACCACTTGACCCCGCAACCCGCTGGCAGTGACACCGTAAGGGAGAAGAGAATCAAAGCGAACCGAATTGGATACCGGGAGGAGCACCCCTTTGCCTCCTCGACTCCTCGCCTCCTACAGAATGTTTTACATCAATTTCTGGTTAATGGCAGGGGAGTGCCGCCGCAGCATCACACTTACCCCGGACTGTCAAATAATTATGACAAGTTCATTTCGTCGCACTTTCGCCCATTTGTTTGGCTCCCATTCGACATCTATTTTTTCCCGATTTTACCCAGAATTCCTGTAAGCGAAAGAACTCGGATCCGGCCCCACCGCACCAATTACCGGAGCGTTGTAAGATGCTCCGACGCTTTTGATGTGACAGATGCGTGTCCGTGCCGCCGTTAAGCTGTATTGCTCCACCTATATGGACTTGCTCTATATAAATTTGTTTAAGAAAACAATCAAGCAGCTTTCTGTGGAGCATTTCTAAAACTACTCGAAAGTATGCTAGGAATATGACTATTAATTGCTTAAATTAATTGCGAAAATTCAATTAATTACTATGATAAATGTATATACTTTTGTATAAAGCAGAGTACGTTTTTAGGTAAATTGATTTATTTTTTACCCTTATAGGATTTCAATATTTTGATAAAAAATGTCACTACTAACTGCAACAATCAAATCCTTTGGATAAGGACTTTAATTCTACTTGTACTAACACATTTTACCCAGTGAAAAGTTGACAATTCTGATAAATAATAAATTTGGATAAATACCTTCCTTGCACGTCAAAGAAAATTAGAAACAAAAATTTCTAGGGTCGAAGACTCTCAAGGGAAGTATAAATTGTTATCTTATATTAACTCTAAATAGATTTACATGTGATGATAATTGCATTTAATATATTTAAGGGACATTAGGTTATTTCGCGTGTTAATGTACCAATGTTAAGTTTGTAGCCTCCAAATACCTTTATCAAGCATTTATGTAACATATTGTATCGATTGTGTGATTTTCAATATATTTTTAAATGACAATGGCTTAATAAACAGAAATCAGGCGACATAATAGCTTTCAAAATGATTATACTATAGCCACTTCCTAAATGTTACCTTTATTACTGATACCTTTATAATATAATATAAAATGTGGGATATTAAGTGTATTTTTTTAATATAGTTAATATAGTTTATAGTTCCTAGGTCTAGACACTTCGATCTACTACTCAACATCCATTAGATCGTTGCTCTGGTGACGGCAGCCGATCATCCGATGATCCATTCCGCATAATTATTCACCAAAAGGTGCCCCGGCAAAGAGTTGCGTCCTATATTTGGGTTAGTTTTGGCTATCTATAGACCAGCTTCAGCTCAAAATATGCTGTCGAAGGTGACAATTGATTGCGCACAGACCTTTGGTGGCTGGCCCGGGACTATTTCGGGCACTGCCACCATTCAAATTTAGACCAAGAGACAACAATGAGTCACGAGGCTCTGGAGGCAGACAAAGCAAATCCCTGGCAAAAATGGCCACAACAAGGTACAAATATTTGCAATCATTAGAGGGCATTAGAGATGGAAATCCAGAGGATGAGACTCGCACATCCATCCTCCTTCCATCCATCAGGCAGGTTGCTCTAATTTTCCGTTCCACTTCTTCATCATCTGAGGACGGGCGACATAAAACAGGATAAAATGGACCAGCGGCGTCGCCAGTTGAGCGGATTATGGGCAAAACTGGAACAAAGGAGGTCGAAGCGAGGGCCTAAGGGATAAACCTCCTGCTCCGACATTTTCCAGTGCTGTAATTCTAGCATGATGCATGCAAATTTATGCCATAAATATTCTGTGGTCGGATATGACGTCACAGCCAGGTCACAAGGATGATGTTAGCGGAATTATGTCAGGCGAAAAGCAAGCGATAAGCCTTCTGAATATGTTTAGATTTAATAACAAAAATGTGGGGTTACGAAAAGCAAACTTTTAATTGTATTTAATTAATTCTTAAGAGGATTTTCAAGGTGCAAAGAATGGGATTTTTATTGGGTTCTGCTTGAGCTGAATTGATAAGTACATATTTGTGCTTTTTATTCGGTATGATTTATTATAAGGAAGTACCCTCAATCAAGGGAATCATCATCATCGAATGCCCAACTCGTGCCAGTCTCCAGAAAAGAGCTCCCAAAACGAGCTCCGAATTTGTTTATTGACTTTGTCTCGACCATTGGCTACTGGAATCTTGCTCAGCTCAGCGCTGGCGGAGCTTTCGAGTAAACAAATAAACAAACAAACAAGTTTATTTGGAGCTCCGTCGATCCAGAACAGTGCCTCGATCCCGGACAGGAACAGGTAGAGGCAGAGGAGTAGATCCAGCCAGGAAAGGAGATAATATAGACGCACTTCCCGTGCCACGCCCCAGACAAACATTTGCCACTTAAGCCGGAGGACAAAGCGGATTATCAGCAGCGAGGAGATGGGCAAGGGATTCCGAGGGACTCGGAGATTTTACAGATTTTGTAAAAATGTCGCCCGAGGACATTTGCACCGGGACACAGTAATAAGTAATGAGCGCAGCTCCAACGGGAGAGGGGGCAGCATTTAATTTTAATTTTCCGAGCAATCCCAGGGCGTGGCTGAAATGGAGCAGCCAAGCCAAGCCGCAAACGAGAAACGAATTACAAAAAATGTTCGTTGAAAACCCGCAGAGCCGAAAGTCCTGCGGGCAATGCAAACATACGGGGAAGGAGCTGTAGGGCAAGGGGCTGAAAGGGGGGCGCTGAAGGACCCCGGGTCCCAGGACCCGTGTACCCCGCCCCTGTCCCGCTCCTGCCCTGCATTGTTTGTTGTTATAATGGCGAACGAAAAGCGCAAGGCATCTGCACGGCGTTGTCCTTTTGTACATTTTGCTGCTGCTGCTGCTGCTCCTTTCTGACTACTCAAATTTCAATGAAATTATCCTCACGGCATTCGTCTCTCTCTATCCCTCTTCTCTCCCTCTCCCTCCTCTGTGCGCTCAACAATGCCGAACATATACATTTTTTCGCTGAAATTATTTGCTAATGGCTTCGGCAAACGCGACTCGTCCTCTTTTGCATTTACATTTATGAGATTTTTCGTTCTGGGTCTCCTCTCCGCCGATGCTGTCACATAGATACCCGAAAAATGGCGGCAGTTGACGCTTTTTGTGTCAGCTCTTTTGGCTTTCTGCCTTTCGTCCTTCCGCCCGCCATCGATGGCAGCCATTTTGGAACATTGTGTGTTGTCCGTGACAACAACATCGCAAATTGCTTCGCCCAGAAACTTTGCTCAAATTTCGTCCTGGAGCGTTGTGAGGGAGCTGCCAGGGCAACGGCAGCACAGACAGGAACTCACTAAGAGCTAAAAGAAATCGGGGAATAAGTATAGAGAGACCCAGAACCTGACTGTCAATCAAAGAGGTATTCGCCAGAAACAGAAATCCCGATCTGGAGATCTAGCTCCTTCAGTTTCAGCCCTTGACCTAGTGCCTTCTCGAGCTGATCCTTTTTGCGGTTTTATTTCTGGTCAAATGATTCCCACTCGATCGACAGGATGCCTCTGTCTCTGTGGCCTTTTGTGCGCACTTAAGCTGAAAATTCCCTTTTGACTACTGTCTGCGCATTGTGTCCTGCGTTTAAAGGATCAGCACTGGGCAAATGCGCAGTAGCATCTTTGATTTCTTACAGTTCACTGTACAGTGAACAGCCTATCTCTCCCGATCATCGGCTACCAGTCTACCCGGAGCTAGAAACTCGCATTAGGGGATCGCAATTATGACTACTTGATGCGGAAAATATGATCGGGAGCACTCAGAGTCAGAAATCAGGAGTCTGGTAAGTGCATACTCTTGGATTTGGCTTTGATTAAATCGGATTTAGATTTTAAAGGAATGCGTGGGTTATGCAATGTCTGTGTGGTCCAGGAAATAGATATATCCAAGATAGGAATCGAAAACTATAGCTGTTTTTATCATGAGAATGAAAGTACTGAAATAAAGTAAAGGATTATAACTAGAGCTGTATAATAAACACCTTTAGAGTGCAGGTATTTGTTGTTTACATTCAAAAGTTTATAGAAATATATTTTAGATTTTGGCAAAATCTAAATTTATTTTTATTTAAGTTTCTTTGTTAAATAAATAAACCAATTACGAGGAGAACCTTTTGAAAAAGTAATCTTTAAACAGAGTTGTTTTAAATAATCGTTTTCCGAGATCACAATAGAATTAATACACTGGGAAAGCATTATAATATTTATCAAAACATCGCAGGATAGTAAAGGTTACCATTTAAAATCATAGAATATTGTTCAGCATCATTAGGCGAATCGATCTAGACATGTCCATCTACCTGTTTCTACCGTAAGTAAGCCCTAAATTATTAAGTTATCTGAATGGAACTTTCGTCATAGACCTTTTTCCATTTCATAATACCTTAAATCAAAGTTGTATCGAATTTTGGAAAAATCTGTTAAGCTTGGTCGAATTCGGTTGACTATATCCTGGTGCTGCTTTGGAACTATAACAAACATGAGCTTTAGATATCAACTTCTATTCTTGTTATTATAATGATAGACTAAAATATATAGTTCTCTCTTGATATACATATATTTAAGTATATTTAAAGAAAACCCTTTTCACTTCCACTCACTTTGTAGTAATCCAGCGTTGAGAAGTTTTGATAGCACGGTACATTATACAACATATTCCAAGTGTTGTGGCTGGTGTGGTCGCTGCTCCTGCGACTCGCGATTCCTGGAACTGTCAGTCCTGCGGCTTCCAGTGGAAATGTCAGATGGCGCACGGGAAGAGCGTCATTGCCACGAGAGGGGGGGGATCTCTACTTTTTTTTGGAGAAATAAGAATTCTACACGCTCGAGGGGCACACACCGATTCAATTGGAATAATTTCGAAAAGTTGATTGCTGATTAATGCATTAATTCAAGCCCATTCCGTTTTATTGCACGAGGCGCGCGACACCAGCGAGTGAGCGATGGACGGGCATTAAATTGTGTTAAGTGGGCAGTTCCGTTACGCAAGTTAATTTGGCACAAATTAATTTGAATGATGTGAATTGTTTCTTCGGTTTTCGTTTCGAGCGCTGAGCCGACGGGGAAAAGCTCTGGCTGTAGTAAATGGTCGTCCGCGAGTGTTTTGTTTTATTTAAACATTTGTGTGTCAACTGATTCCAGCTCGGGATTCCAGCCCAGCCAGCCCGGCCGGAAAGCACTCATCGCCGAAAAGCACTCATCTCGGTCGCAAAGCTGTCGACGTCGTCGCCATGCGCTCGCCGTCTCGCTGCCTCTCCCTCGCACTCCCACCCCCAACCCACCTTTTCCACGAGTCACTCGATCATCGCTGCTCTGCTCTGTTGCCGTCTCGCTCCGAGCGCTGCCTGCCCTTCGGCAGTGCTGCGCTCTCGCTCGCACCTTAGGGCGCTGCTTCAGTCGGTTTTGAGTGAGATTCTCTGGCTTGCTTTTAGGGCGGCGCATCAGGATTCGCCTTTCACTCCACTCTTCTGCTCGCTCGTAACGGAACATTTCAAGCAGGACCAGGTACAGATACACAGGCGAGGTGGTAGGCGCCTCAGGATACCTTTTTCACTCAAATTCTTCTTCGAGGAACTGCTTCAAATACAACTTTCACAGTCGGAGCAAGTTGGCAGGGCTGTTTATTTGAAAATTTCAAATATAATTTTTGAAATCATTTCCTTTTCTGATTAATTCTCTTAAGCTAAGAATCTTAACATAAGGTCATACTTACATATATTTTTTTACACTAAATTTCAAGACTATAATTTAAAGAGAAACGCAACATAAATAATTACAAAACAAGAGAGTTAGCATTTAAAATTAAAAAGTTTAAAAAAATGCAATAAGAAACTTTATTTATTTTACTTAGTTTACACGTCAAAATTAACTAATAAATTAGTTTTTACGAAATTTCACTTGCGTTTTTTTCTATAATTTATGCAATTTAGTTGATTTTACCAATAGATTTCTTACAAAATTTAGTTGCCAGTCCAGTAACGGAACATTTGCCAAAAATGAATTTATCACGATTTCCAGGCAAGTTGGCAGCTCTGTTCGCTTAATAGTAGGGCTTCCTGGAAGCCTTTTTTGTGGCCCGGGGACCTTCCACGAACGGTTCTGGGTCTCCCTTTTTTCCGGCCCTCTGGCTAACCCAATTTGGCAACACTTGATTGGGCGCCAGGCGAAACGTCGACTCGCATTAGTCTGGCCAATTTCGGGATGTTACGGACAGCTCCAAGCCGCTGGTCTTTAGCCAAAAATCACAGCGCAGACTAGGAGACATAAGGCATAATTTTGTCTCCTCTTTGGTTGCCTTTGTTTCGGCAAGGGGTTTTGTTTTCTTATTATTATTATTATGTGCTTTTTTTTGGACTGGCGTCTGGACGACGACGACGATCTTGGAGCAAGTTATCCCTGCACGCCCCAGTGCGTCGCGACAGTTGTTAACGTGTTTAATTAGCCCTGCAAATTCAATGAATTGCGACAGTAACAGTTAGGCTTAACAACACACTCCAGCCCCGCTCCCTTTGGGGCACTCCCTTGCCAAATATTTGTGCAGCCATTTTGAAATGTCCTGCTCCTGCTCCTGGTGCTGGTGCTGCGGGGAATCCTCCCCCGTCGACTGGCGAGGATTTTCGGGCGCCTGCGCACCAGAAAGCACTCAATTGGGTATCTTGAGGGATGAGGTTACCACCGGGTTGGTGTTGGTGTTGGTAGGGCGTCCACAAGGCGTGTTCCTAGTTCTGGCCAACTTTAAAGTGCGAACTAGAGTGCGGCTTTAAATTGGTTTCTGGCTGGCGGAAGGGGAAGCAACTTTCCCTAATGAGTTAGATAAGATGGGCTCGGCCAGATTGGTATACAATTTATGGCAGAGGGAAATAATTAGTAATTCGCCAAAGCCATCAGCCTTCAGCCGGAGGTAAGTTATAATTGAGCAACATAATTGGACAATGCAGCCCATATGTCCGATTAGAATCTAATCATTAGATGGATTTCGAGGCCCCAATTGCATGTGTGAATTCGTTGTATTATTGATGGTTTGAATGCTAATGATACAGAGAAAGAAAAATGTGGTTAGATACTAACCATTATATCAAAAATATATTTTTAATGTTGAAATACTAAGAGAAGGTAATGCAAACCCATAATTTATAACTCAGCAGGTTCCAATATTTATATAAATATTTAAACCCCTTACAAGATTTTGTTTGTGAGTTAATTTTAGCAATATTTCGTTAAGTAATATATAAATTAAAAAAATGTTAATAATTTGTTAAAGCTTAAAATTACACTTTTTGTATATAAACTCAGAGTTTGTTAACTATTATATCAAAAACATATTTTTAAGTTGAAATACTAAGAGAAGGTAATGCAAACCCCATAATTGATAACTCTCCAGGTTCCAATATTTTTATAAATATATATAAACCCCTAGAAAGAAGACTACCTTACAAGATTTTGTTTGTGAGTTAATTTTAGCATTATTTCGTTAAGTAATTTTTGAATTAAAAAAATGTTAATAATTTGTTAAACCTTAAAATTACACATTTTGTTTATAAACTGAGCGTTTGCTATTTTATAAAAAAGGTATAGCATTGGATAGATATTTGATATATGTAGATAAGAGGAATTCAAATTAAACTTAATTTGACTTAACTTATTCTTCTGATAAGTTCTTGTGAAACAATTATATTTTGTACTATATTTCAAGTGGTTATTAGTGTCAAGGACTTTAAATTAATTCCGAGTACTTAAGTCCCTTTGCTCACGTCTTAAATCAACTACTATAAGTTTTTATATAGAAAACAAAGCAAAACCCATTAATTTCTAATGCCTTTTCAATTTCTCCCCGTATATTTGTAAGCTCCGACTTTCTCCCCATATTTCCTCCTTCAATTGCCTTTAATTGGATTTACTCTCAATTCGTTTTCAACAACCATTTGTTTTTGTGAAACTGTCTGAGGAATATTTTCATTCATAAAGCTCGAGCGACGTCAGCTGGGTAATAGGATTATGCAGGCAGCACACGTGCTCAGTGTCAGTGGTCCCCACCTTCAACTCTGGCTCCGACTCCGACTCCGGCTCCATCTGGAACTCTCCTCCCCAAGCCTCAGATGGAAGCTTGGGGCTCAGTTGGCCAGTTCGAGTTAAGTGCAGAAATGCATCAGCAATCTCTGAACGCCGAACGCTGGGTCTCAAATGCTCGCTGCCTTTTTATTGCCTTGGCTCTTATTATTAGTGACGGATTTCCGAGTCATTAGACAAAGTTATGTCTTGGACCACCGCGTCTGTTTAAGCTACTTAAATGCGCCGCCCACAGTCCGAGGATTGGAGCTGGACCGAGCTGAAGCTGGACTGGAGTGGGCAGCAATCTCTCAAGGGGAGTGACTTGCTCATGTCGCAGTTGACAGACATCGGCTTTGGGCCTTAAACAGCTCAGCATTTAATAAAGCAAATAAACTGATAAATGCCAGCGATTGTCGGGCCAAATGCGACGCATTAATATCGCTGGAGAAATGCTTTCTTCTTGGGGTAACTCTCGGACTTCCTCGAGATCTCGGTGTTCTTAGGGGGTCACCCACGCCACTTAAACACAAATCAATAACTTTATTATACGAAAACAAACGGAGGGGACCTGGGAAGCTGGATCCCTCTTGTGGCCTGTTTTACGAGCTGAAAAGCGTCTTGTTTAACTGCCCGTACAATGAGCACCCGCTGGGCGCGTTAAGAAAAAATCACTTGGCATCGGAGCTGGCGACAGTGAGGAGGAAGACCCAAGGGCCCGAGCCCGATCCCTCGCCCGAACCCTGACTCCATTGGGGACACAAAGGCGTAGGGTCCCTCTGCCTCCGGCATTATTTATGACCCACGGGTTCGGTCCAAGCGCCAGTTGACAGTAAGTCACCAGCGGGAAGAGCCGGCAGACAGCTGCCCGATGAGTCAGCGTCGAAAGGTGGTGGGTTTCCAGGTTTCCAGGGATTCGCCCAGCCAAGGGAGGCGACTGCTGGATGGAAAACACTCTGACAACTATCAACTGGGACACTGGCAAGCTTTAAAGTACAGAGTTTAATCATCTTCATTCTGTCTGGCGAAAATAGCTTAGATTTTCCGAGTTGATTCAGAGCAGTGACTAATTGAAGTCGATAATAGGTATTCAACTGTATTTTAATAACATTTTTAGATAATTCATTTAAAAATATTAAATATATTCAAGTACATAAAGCACTTTAAACAGTTAAACAATTAAATTAATTTTAATCATAAATATGTTAGTTAGGAAAATTTAGACATAAATATAACTAGGCATAGGTAAAGAGATATTCGCTGCATTAGTAAATATGTTTTTATATGTTCACAGCTAAAGTACTTTAAGATTTTCAATCAAATTAAATTTAAGCACAGATCAATGTAATTAATTGAATAATAAAAGCAAAGTGAAACCAGATAACTGGCATTATGAATCACAAGCAATTGGATATCCGTTACATAAATATTTAGAAGCACAAAGAATCCCAATATCTGAGCAATATGTTTTGATAATGCGATTGCACCTGTTGATTTTAAGCGCACACATGGAGGGCTTCGGGGCTGGAGGGCTGCCTCCGAGGAAACCCCTTTGTTTATCCCTAGGAGGCCATACGCCCCCCGTTGTCGTTATTATGGCGCTCGGATTGTTGCTATTGCTGCCCTGAGATTGTTGCTGTCGTCTACATACCTAGCGCCCCGAAGTTTATTGACTTTTTGTAGACATTCTCGTCTGTGGATTTGGCTGATGTTTCTTTTTTAGTTTTGTTTAGCCGCTGGCAATGTAAACGGCGCCAGATTTCGATTTCCAGACAGTCACCAGTATACACCCCAACGACGTTCACACTCGCAACTGCTTATTTTCCGAAAGGGTCAAGTGTCAGACAGCCGAGGTCCCAGCCAAAGGGAGGGGTTCTCGGCGAAGGAAAAGCAAATTACACAGTATAAATAAATAAATAACGTCTCGAGGAGCAACAGTCACACATCAATTTCGTTTTGGAAAGAGGGTTAATTGGGAGGTGGAAAATAATACAGTCCGGACCAGGAGAGATTATAAATAAAGGGAATGGGAGGAATTGCTATAAATTGAAAAGATCGTTTTGTAACGATGATAATAAGTAGTATTTCATTGACATAGGCTTTCTTAAAAAAGAAAAGCATAAATGGCAAATATAAGAAAGCTAGGAAAATCCCTTTTGAGGTTATTTTGATTTAAGATCATTCTATCCTTAAGATATTGCTATTAACATCAATCAAAATGTCTCCATCATGTTGTATATTCTTCTTAAATGCCAATGTCATAATTAATTTTTATATTATAAAATATGTGAAACTCAGTGATACGAATAAACCCTTTTTATGCAATTTGGGATTCAATATTATTAATGGACAAATCTTTTCGTTAAACATAGGTGAAATTCATTAAAATTTTATATTATTAATTGCCTTTTTAAAGAAAAAAGATTTAATTGTTTATAAGCAGGCTTTTTTATTAACTTGAACTAATAAATATTTAATATAAAAGGAAGAAAGCTACAGTAAAGTGTTTTCAACTGTGAAATACTTGGTACTCAATGCCTTGGCACATAAATTAAAACCATGGTTTCAGAATCGACTAATCATCTCAGGTGAGTGCGAGTGCGAGCAAGATGAAGAGACAAGGTTGAAACTTTTGCTTAATAACTCATGATTATCATCCGATTGTATTCAAATTTTCGGAGTACGTCTGCACAAATTATTATTTTTACATAAATTACATATTACTTACATATTTATTTTCTTAACGAATTCAAGACTATAGCCTTTCTGTACGATTTTCATGATTTAAATTCCTTTAAGTCATTCCATTTAACTTTTTTCAATAAATAAGAACCTAAAGCAACTCTGATTTGTCTTAAATCTTTAAGTATTTAAGTAAATGGAAAGGAAATAAAATGATTAATTTTACTATAGTACGCCGCTGACTTGCCAACTGTAAAACACTTTCCAGCCAAACATTCCTCAGCAATTAGCCCGAAACCCTTTCCATAAAACCCAATCAAATATGTTAACACCGACAATCTGCCAGTGGGACTGCACCACCCCCTGGAAAACGACATCACGGGCATTCCGGCATTCCGGCATTCCGGCATACCGAGATGAAGCGATAAAGCCGCGTGTTTGATGACCCTGCCCTCCGGGACCCAACACTTGACCCATCATCTTGATGGGCCTCATCAGTGTCAGAGAGTCCGGGGAGTGGAGTCGCTGGATCTTGGCACGTGTAAACGACACCCAAATTAGACGGAGATTATTTTATGGTGCGTCTGGCTCTCGCCTTATCGCAGCTCTTCCGAGAATTCGGATAAGTCCGAGACTTGAGCTGACTTTTTTTAAGGAGTAGCAGTGGTCAGTCATTTGATAAGCTTATCACAGACAAATCGGACACAGCCTCAGCCTCCCAGCAGCTTTGTCATGTAAATGCGTCCGAAATCAATTTCGAACTTGGCGCCAGCCTAATGAGGAAAAGGCAACAACGCAGCAGGCACCCAGTCCCACTTCCCCCGTAAAGCTCGGTTAATTAAGTTATAAAAATTATACTTTATGCATACAATTTGCATTTTTATGGGCCTCAAATGTAACGTGCACCGATTTGATTTATGGAACAAGTCTCGCTGCCCGTTGCCCGCTGTCTTTGGTCACTCGCCCGCCCCCGTGCCCGCTAGAAATCTGACAAATTGCTAGGTGTGACTTATAACATTTTGAGGTGACGATCATTCGGACCGAGATAAGCCCGAAAGCTCTTCCTCTCTCACACATCTACGGTTTCAGAAGGGACTCGGACTCGGACTCGTGTCGGGTGATTTCGAAATGTCAGCATCATGGCAGATTCGCGTGGGGCTCATCCTCGCCAAAATAAACGTAAGGCTAGCTGGAAAAATGGCATTAATGTGGTATAAAACCATAAAAACCGCACGATCAGCGCCATATCAACCTGGTAACAAGCCATGTTCATAAACTAAAAATCCAGTGAGATAAGAGTCACAGGCCTGGGCTGAATGGAATTTAAAATGCCCTAAGTTATTTTCAATTTAAATGGGAAATAATGGTAAATAATAGATTAAATTAATAAATAGTGAGTGAGTGTCAGAATTGATGAACTCAAAATTAACTTAATATGATGTTAGTAGATCATTAAAGATAAATAAATATGTTAAAAGCTTATGAACTAACTTTCATATCTAATTACATTACAATAATACTGTTGGCTTATTTTAAGATAACCCAAGTCCTCCTAAAGGCACAAAGAAAGGCGAGGAAACACACATATCCTAAGATATTTTGGCAAACATCTTGGACATCTTGCCAATAACATATAAAAAAAAAAAAAAAATAGAAAATACCTTCAAGTTCCAGCGCGATAATTAATTTAATATGACTTTTATAAAGGGAAGCAGTGGCTTGGCTCGCTGAGTGACGGATTGAACGACTGCGTTGCTCACACTTAGTGCCATTTTGCTCTCTCTAGATTTCTTTATAATTCTTCTCTTTTTTGCAGCATGTTTTGACATTTTTATAGCTTCAGCGACGACATTGCGCATTTCTGCTGAGCTGCACATATAGAAAGAGATACTGGGGGCCTTGTAGAGGTGGAGACACGTTCAAAATGGCGAGCTCTGCCCGTAAAAACTTTGACGGGCATACGTCAAAATTGATGGGCAGTGGCCCTTGGTCGGGACCAGCTGCCTTTTGGCCTTATCGGGCCAACACGTTTTGTCTTTAAACGTTTCGCAGCTACCAACTGGTCTGGACCAAGGACCACGGAACCGGGACCAGGGACCATGCAACACGGACTGGGGTCCTCCGAAAGGCCGCTGGAAGGAACACCCATTTAACAAGTCAGCCCGTGCGGCCAAGACCATAAATATTGGCAATTTAACAGAGTCAACAGTATGGCACTCGACTGGACTCCGCCTGGAGTTGGTCCAGAGAGGGAGAGGGCTCTGGGGGATTCAGGATTGGGGGTCCATAATACACCTTGTCGTACACGATCCTTATCTCTTGGAATTTCTCGTGCGTGTCTGGCGTGCCAAAAAATATAAAAATAAAGCACAAGGAACCTACAGCAACTAATTGAATGCCAACGAATGCTGGATGAACTATCTGGAGTGGGTTTTGGGTTTTTGTTGATTTTAAAATATTAATATAATATGATCAAATTATATATTGTATCTTGGGAATGCACACTTTTACAGACGGAATAATATATATTCTAAGAATATTAAATGATCATATAAAGTGGTTTAGATTTTTGTCCTGCCATTACATCCAACGAATTATAAAGCTTAGTATAAACTTAAACTTACTTACTTACCTAAGGTGAATACTTAAGATAAAGTATTTTATTTTAATTATATTTTAAAAATTATTACAGCCTTAACACTTACAGTAATTACCTTAGAAATACACTTCGTTATTATTGCCCTTAAGGCGGGTGAACCAATAAGAATGCTATGAAAACATATTCATTTTATATTGAAACATGGTCCTGTTAATCCTATATAATTTTATAGAAATATAATAACCAATTCTATAAAATAATTCTATACACATTTAAGTTCCACATATCCCTTTGTCGAGAATTATTTGGATTATTTTCCCAGCGAGATAGTTCCCTTATTTCCCCCAAAAAGTAGCTACAAAGGCCACGAAGTAAGAACGATACCCTTGGTGGGAGCTCCGGCAAGTGATAGCCTGGTCAGGAGCTGTCGCTGTCGGTTGCCAACTTTGGCAACGGGAATGGAAGTTGGACTGGGACTGGGAGCGGGAGCTGGAGAGGGATTGGGAACGGAGTGCGCGTGAAAAATTAGCAGTGGAAATGCGTGTTGTGGTTGTTGTTTTTATGGTTGTTTTGGTGGTGTTGTGGCCTGTCGCCATTTCTCGCGGTGCGACTAATAAGCACAACAAGCTCATAAAATTTCGAAAGCTGCGCAGTCTGATTTTATTTCATTTTAAATTGTACACGCGCTTCGAGCATTTCCACGACTTAGTGTGAAATATTCGGCTTGGCTTGGCTTGGCTTGGATATTCTCTGGCATCGGAGGGGAGTGCCATGAATTTAGCATTTACACGCATCATTAGAGCTTGTTGTACAACGGCGACTTAATGATAAATTAATAACAATGCCAGAACATAAAAGACAAGCTTTCTATTTCAATGATGGCCACCATGTCCCCGCCATATAGACATTGACATTGGGCCCCACAGCGACCAAGCAGCAACAACAACAGCCTCGGGGCCAACAAAGACAAAGAGGCGAAAAGCGAAGAGCCAAGAGGGAAATGGGCCAAGAAGCGTGCCAAGACGAACTCTTGGGTCAACGGCTGACGGAGCGCCTTAACCCTTTGGAGGGTGAAGGAGGCACAAAAGGTACGCTGGGAAAGCCAGAAGTAAATCAAATCAATAAAAACTAAATAAACAAGATATTTTACAAAGATCATAGAGACTTAATTTATACCAAGAAAATGTTAGAAAATCATCTTGAACTTTGCATTTATTAATAGGAAAATTTAAATACCTGTTTTGGTATAAAAAACCAACACTCTGATCTTAAATAATGTAATATTCCTAGTCCAACTTGTTATTTTATTAATACTTAATTTTTTGTCTACTAAATCTTATAGAAACCTTATATTAATCCAGAAAGTAGCCATTCTGATGAGAATCCGATGCTAATGCTCTTATATATATGCCAAAGTTCTTTGATTAAAAACTATGCAAATAGAAATCATATATTATATATTTTTAAATGTTTAACTACTAAATAAAACAAAAATTACATATATAAATATTTTTTTTATATTTATTGTAATAAAATTATATTCATGTTATTTATATACAAGCCAACATGATACAATTGTGATAAGTAGAAAAAAGCGACTAGATATAATAGCCATTAAAAAAAGGCTGGATTTAGCTCCATAATTAAAATTTGACCGTATTGGTGCATACTACGCGTTTGCCGGCAGAGGTCCAGCAGGGAGATTTCCGACTCGCGAGTAAAGGTTTTGGACTGCCTTACTCTATTGAATAATTATATAATACCTAGTTCTATAAGTTCTATAAGTTCCACATATTCCTTTGTCAAGGACTATTTGGATTATTTTCCAAGGGAGATAATTTCATTATTTCCCCCCAAAAAGCAGCTGCAAAGGCCACGAGGTAAGAAAGATATGAATATATTAATGTATTAAAATATATCTCTAAATATATACTTAAAAAGCTGAAATTTTATTTTTAAAGCCGGGGACACCTAAGCCTTATTACGGCAACCAAGGGTTAAGAGCCCAATCTGCTATCTGAACCTATCTGGCCTGTTAATTGATTGTTACATTCCCTTTATATGCCCGTGTGTGTGTTGGAGTGTGTTTACGTCTGGCCAGTGATTCCCCCGCACTCCACACCTCGATCCCCGCCAGCTGCGAGGCGATGCAGACGTGTTGTTTTTTATGATTGCCCATTTTTGACAATGAATAAAAATTATTGTAGTGTCGCACGTTTTGGTGGCTGTAATTTAATTAAAATGATGTCGCGACGACCCGCATCACGGCCTGTGCCATGAGGGTTTTCCCGGAATTTCCCCGCGGCTCAAGCTCCACGCCGCACAGGTGACAAATGTTGGCCAGTTCGGGAAAGTAACTAATTTATAAAGACGGGGCTGGGATTCAAATAAAAATCCCAGCTGGCCACGCAAAGGGACATCCCCGATGAAGAGTCAAACAAGGCACTTGAAAAGTCAGGACTTTTCCGAATATTTGCACGAGGCTCTGGGGGAACGGAAGTGCGGCAAATACAGCTGGATTCGATGGATTTGATGGGCAAACAGAATCGGAATAACATAGTTTTTCATTCAGCTAATGAAGCCACTCTTGGCGGCCAGATGGCTGATGGCTGATGGCTGAGGGAAAAGTGGAAGATGGTGGCGGAGGAGGATGGGCAACCGGGAAAAACTTGTGCGGCTTCTGTGCTGTGAGCCTGTGAACCTGTTTGCATTAAAAGAAAATAAAAAGGAAAGAAAACCGACTGAAACCATGAATGAACTGCAACTTGGACGGGCATTGTCACTGTCAATATATAGAAATGCACTCAAGGTAACTTCCTACTTGCCTCGGGTCCGATTTCAGTCCGACCTGAAAGATTACTGCCCCGCCCCAACCGCCCCAACTCCGCAACCCCATTCCCTTCTCGGCTTAACCGTCGTCCAACCTTCTATTTAGCGGTCAGCCCAAGAAAAAAGCCAAACAGAAATAGCAAACAAAATGGCGAACTCACACACACACGGAGCCGATGGAGCCCTCGGGCTGCGGTGTGGGAACCATCAAATATTGATTGATTGGACACCAGTGCTCCACGGGGGGAGACGCAGCGGATGGAGGCTCTCGGTTGACTCGATTTAAGCTGCCTTAAAAATGATTAACTCAAAGGGAATCCTTTTTAAGCAAAAGTATTTTATAGAAACATGAATTACTTTATTTTCTACACTATATACTATTATTTCGAATGTATATAAATATTTAAGAAAAATGTTTAACTCAAGCAGAATCACTTTTAAGGGACATAATTTGATAAAGTCATGTATTACTTTATTTTCTATAGTTTATACTTTTATTTCTAATGCTTATAAATATTTCAGAAAAATGTTTATCTCAAGGAGAATCAATTTTAAGCAAAATAATTTGATAAAGTCATTAATTACTTTATTTTGTACAGTTTATAATTATACCCGGTACCTATAGGATTCAAGGGTATTATGGGTTAGTGCCAACCTCTGTCCGTCCGTGTGAAACAACAGATCTCACAGACTATAAGAGCTAGAGTTACCAAATTTGGTGACAACATTGAAATCTGTTGCACGAAGATCAATTTTTTTTTTTAAATTTGGCCACGCCCACTTCCGCCCTCAAAAATCATAAAAAACGTAAAAAATTCTATACTTATTATTTTCGGGTTAAAGTTAATAAATAAAATAAATTAACGTTAAATTACGGAAGTTTTCTGATAATTTCAGTAAAATCGGATGATAAACATGCGAGATATAAGCAATAAGGTTAGAATTTTAACACATTCCCTTAAGGCACTGATTTTGCTCTTGCAAGCTGTAACCGACAGGTGGCGCATTCGAGCCTTGGACGCGCGATATAATGGCGCCAACTGCAGAAGAAATGACAAAAGAATAGGGCAAAAAATGACAAAAAATAACATAATTCATTTTCGAGAGGCGATTTATTTTAAGTATCGAAGTAGAGTATGATAATGTATGTACAATTTTAAATAGCCTTTTAGTGTAAAGCACAAACGTTTAGGTAGCGGGTATCTCACAGTTGAGCACTCTCGACTGTAGCTTTCTTACTTGTTTTTGAATTTCGAATGTTTATAAATATTTCAGAAAGAATTTAACTCAAGCAGAATCATTTTAAAGCGAATTAATTTGATAAAGTCATGTATTACTTTATTTTCTACAGCTTATACTTTAATTTTTAATGTTTATAAATATTTCAGAGCAGTATACTATATTTCTATTGAATTCCCCGTTTGGTGTGATTTCTTAACATTACCAGCCAAGCTTCAGAGAATTCCTTTTCACCTTAAAAAGATAAGTAAACAAATATAAATTTACAACCGTCAGTTGTGCAATTGTTTTTTACAGGACTCTCCGCCTACGTCCGGGTATTTCTCCCCTGAGACCTCAGATTGATGACAACATTTGTTGGGACAAGCACTAACTAGTGGTTTCACACACTAAGAACTCCCTCTTGCCCCCGCCTGCCATCCCAATTAGCGGCGAGGGGAGACGCAGCCCCTCCAGAAAGGCGGAAACAAATTATCGACAGCTAAAAACAAAGCAGCTCCTCGGGTCTCTTTGGGAATAACGACGGGGAGGGACTCTTGGCGCAGGGGGAAATATTAATACAAATAATTAATTGTGTTAAGTAAACATTTTTCGTACTAAGCGATGGGAGAGCTATATGGCTATAGCTATATAGCTTTACTTCCCACAGGTTTTGGGTTTCCGCACTCCAAAAATTGTCTTCGGTGTAATCGAACTCGGGAGCCCGGCGAAGAACGGAGGAGCGTTCCATGGCTTGCCGGCCATGTTTGAATACGAGTCGCCAACATGTTTACATAAAACGGACTAGGTTTTCAATTTTATATATTTTTCGGATTCACAAAATTCTGCTGATTGGCCGGAAAACGGGAGCGCGGAATGTGCCACGCTGCAGGTAATTGGATCGTCCTCCTAGTCCTCCGCAAAGGGCCTGTAGCTGACAATCTGGCGGGCCACAATGTTGAGTATTTCGCGGGCGGCCATGTCTTGCCGCTCGTCCACAATGGCCGTTATTCTGGCGCACTCCTTCACATAGTTCTCCAGCTCCCGCTGGTTGAGAGCTCTCCGCTGCGGCTCCTTGGACTGCAGCGCCTGCAGGCACTGGCCCGTCATGTGGGCCAGCTGCGAACGGGCACCGCTGAAGGTCTCGTCGAGGTCGTACAGCTCCAGCGGCGGAGCGGGCGGCTCACTGAAGATCGGCGGGAACGTGGCCAGCTGGAGATTGGGCAGCGGTATCTCGAACTGCGGCTTGATGATCCTCAGCGGCTCGTACTTCACGTGCAGCTTCTCGTACGCGTCGATGACGTCCTTCAGGAGGTGGTTGCTCAGCGCACACAGCTTCATGTCGAACATCTGCTTGAAGTCGGTGGGCATCTCTGAGCCGATTGAGTCGATTAGACAGGCCTTGGGCATGTCGGCCAGGAAGGCCAGGTCCGTAAAGTGCTTGTTGTCGCTGAGCTGGGGAGGATTGGAGCAATTATTTAGATGAATACTAAGTCCCTTCACTCACCTCCACATCATTAAAGTCCAAATGGGTGTAACTTATCTCGTCTCCCGCGAGCAGCCTGAGCACGTACTCCAATATGGCATCGTTGGTCTTGTCCTGCAGATATTTGTCGTGCCAAATGTAGCCTGAGCCCAGTGCCAGGATCTTTCCGCCCTTTCCATTGGTAAAGTAGCCACACAACGGGCGATTGAAGGGATATACAACTGGGCCAGTGGTCAGCAGGACATTGGCTGGCTCGGAAACGTTCAGGGTGGCGCCGTAGGGATATTGGAAATGTATCTTATACTTCTCGTCGCTGAAGTCGTAGTCCACCTTCTCGATATCCAGCTTGAGGAGATGCCGCCACATGGACTCGCAGACAACGCCCCCGCCCACGATGCACTCCTTGGGATGAAAGTTCTTGTAGTAGTGAGGTCGCACCACGTTGTCCCCGTTGATGAAAATGCCGTACTGCTCCAGGAAGAAGTTCACATTGGTGTTGAACTCCGCCTCCCCGCCTTCGCCAAGGAGGACCAGCAAGCTGCCGCCCTGCACCTCCACATAGTGTTTGAGCACCTCGAATTCATCCTCCGTGAAGCGGTCCTGGGGTCCTGCCAGCACAAAGACTTTCACCCGCGCCAGTCGCTCCTTTCTGAGCTCCGCATCGTTTCTGAAAGGATGAACAACTTAGGGTATTAAAGTCCTGTTTAATTAAGAACAACGATTAATTTTATCATTTTTACTATATGCTTTCACTTCATACTTTTAAACACAATTTAAATTGATTTAAAATATTGGCATACTGACTGTTCCACATTCCAGTTGACCTTCAGCTTGCGGTGCAGCATTTTGTAGTTGTCCGATATCTGAAATCGTTCATTTTTGGATGTATCAAAACAGATTACCGGCTTACTCGACATTTTTCTGCCCGTTTAGGAATTATTTTCAATTAAATGTTTTGTTTTGGTTTTCTAAGATTTCCGTTGCCCGGCAACTAACTGGCGCCCATTCGATTACTCGATAAGCTTCTCACAATTTTTCGTCAATCTGGCAACGTCCCTTGGCGAATCTTTTACAAGGCTTTCTTGAGGGTTTTCAGCTGTAAATAATTTTTTCCAACAAGCCCCGGGGGATGTGCACCCAAATCATTGGTTTTGATCTGCAGAAAATGACGAAAGGCGCGGAAAACTGTAAAAGCGACAATTTTCTTTCCGCAGTCTGGCAACACCTTTTGAGCAGAATGTTTTTGGTATATTTCATAAAATGTTTGGTATATTACGGTATTAAAAGTATATTTTTTAGATCACAACGGTATATTTTTTGACATTACTACGGTCACACTGCTCTTCTGTCCTCAAGTCTCGGTGTGAAAAATTACGAAAGAATTTTTGGTGTTAAGACCGACCGAAATTTTCGCAAAACGAACAATGGCATCGATCTGTGGACGCATGGCGCTCCGTGCCGCCGCACGCCAGAATGTTGCATACACGCCCGTGCGTTTCTGCAAAAGTAAGTGTGCCAAAAGCTGGAGGGAAATCCCGCAGCGGAGCAGTTTGCAACCCGTCACGTTCGCCAAAGTTTGCTGGCCAATTGGCGGCGGCCCAAGGCTGGAATTGCATAATTATGGAGTGGCTGCAGGAAAGCACCAATCTGCCTGGACGGGGGAAGCCTGGGTAGCTGCAATTTTGGCCCAGGAAAAAGTCGCTGTTGTGGAGAGTGCGAGGTTATGTAATAACTATGCGGAGGGAAATGTGTGCCTTGCCAGGGAGAGGGGGGAGCGGAGCAGCAGAAGTGCGGAGTTAGCACCTTGATGGGATCTCGCCGAGATTAATAGCCGCCCATGATGATCCAACCCATGACGCAGCTCCTGACGTTTGGGCGTCTGCCGTTTATGTAACCAGCTTGCCAGTCGCCCAGCTGATGGTCCCCTCGCTTATCAATTTATGAGCTAAGTTCCTCACTCTCTCCTCCTTTCCTTCCTTCGCCTTGCAGTGATGAACGATCCGATGGAGCACGCCACCGGTATCGAGAAGCGCGAGCTGCTGCTGAAGGCTGCCGGCAACGATAATCCCTTCGACATGAAGGTCTTCAAGCGGGGCGCCGGCACCAAGGAGAACCCCAACCTGATTCCATCGGCCTTCGATGCCCGCATTGTGGGCTGCATCTGTGAGTAGTCCTGGCGGTTAAGAAAAAAGCACAAGATCTACCTGTGTTAGGGATTCCATTCCTTACTCAAAAGTGAAAAGAATGCTCCGAAATCGAGATTGTTTTGATATGGATGAGAGCTAATATATCAACTATTCTAATTAACATCTAATTTAAATTCAATCTTGAGTCAGTTTATTGTCAAAATTAAGCGGAAACTCTTTGCATCAGTTTAACTATTATTATATTCGATAAAGAAAACAGTTTGAACAATTAAAAACAATATATTTTTAAATGATTTGCTTATCTCAGGCGAATCCTTTCTTTTATAGCCAGAAAAGCTTTTAATGCATACGCCAAAGATAAATTTAAATGATTTAAAAGGCCCCTGTGATCAGTGCTATTACTTGCCGCCACAAATGAAATTTGACTTACCTTTGAACTCCGATTAAAACATTCTCCTTTACCCGCAGGCGAAGAGGATCAGACCTACGTGCAATGGATGTGGCTGCAGAAGGGCAACCAGAAGCGTTGCGAGTGCGGTCACTGGTTCAAGCTGGTGGAGAAGGCAGCTGTTTAAAGTTATTATTAATTAATTCAATAAACCAATTAATAACAAAAAAACAACAACAACCACTACTAAGCTAAAAGTCAACCAATTTAGCTGCCCAAATAAACAAACATCAACCCAAAAACCAAAACAAAACAAATCAAAGAAAGCCAGAAACAGGAAACGGGCGGCCGTATCTTCCATTTTCAGTTATGTCTCCTTATTGTCCACCGCAACGACTGAGGCGAGCTTGGTGCTTAATTATACATGATTCGCAAACAATAAAAGCAACAAAGTGATTTCGAGCGAAAGTTTAAACAAAGAGTTCCTTGGGCGACACACACAGCTGTGGGCTTCAAATACTTGAGATGTGCTCCTAAAGTATATCTCACCAGGATTACCAGTTTAATTTGAAAATTGGTCTTTTTTACATTTTTATTGACACCCTTTTTATTTATTTTAAATGAATAGGGATATCATCCTGGATAAAAAAAAAAAACAATACTCAGTACTCAATACTCAATCGAGTTCAAGAAACTTGAATTTAGAAATTATGTAGGCTACACCCAAAAAAATTGGGAATAGAAAGTATACTATTGTTTCATGAATTCTATAATCTTGAATATTACAAATTTCTTAATAAGATGCTTATTAATTTGATACTACAAAAGTATAAAAACTATACAAGTCTGCAACAATACTTGAGAAAATCACTAACGCTACATACAAAAACGCCCTAAATTCCAGCTAACGCGATATGCTATCGAATTTTCGATGTAGATTCGTATAAAAATAGTACTCGAAAATGCACAATTGAAACTACAGAGTATAAAAACTATACT
>VNJZ01005740.1:0-149408 GCA_008042795.1 Drosophila asahinai | reverse complement strand
TTTTTTTTTTTTTTTTTTTTTTTTTTTTTTTTTGGTGTAGCAGATATTAATATTTGCCAAAAGGTTATACTACTTATTGGGAAAGGAAAAAAGTTGTGTAATCTAATGAATCCAAAAAGATAGATATCACAAATCATACGAAATGTGTAAAAGAACTATACACCCACAACCTTTCTACGCGTTGTCTTAAAAATATACTCAAGCAGTATAACGAGTTTAGTATAAATTTTATACTTAAAAATATCAAATATATACTACAAAGTAAAATTTTTAATTTTTATACTCCAAACATTCAATTGTGTATTTTCGAGTATTATTTTTATAGGAACCTACATCGAAAATTCGATAACAAATCGCATTAGCTGGCATTTAGTGCTTTTCTGTTTGTCTCGTTAGTGATTATTATGAAATATTGGTGCAGATGAGTATAAAATGTATACTTTCGTAGTATCAAATTAAAAAGCATCTTATTAAGAAATTTTTCATACTCAAGAGTATAGAATTCATGTAACAATCGTATAGGTACTATGAAGGTTTTTTTTTTGGGTGTACTTATTAGGAAAGGAAAAAAATGTGTGTAATCTAATAGGATCCAAAAAGTGATATCACAAATCATTTGAAAAGTGTAAAAGAAGCATAGCATTGAATTAAAGTAGATAATAAATGCATTTGGACGGAGGAACTCCGAAAATAGAGGCACCATCAGATGATAAATATCGGATTCTATCTACATTTCGCTCGCACTTGCAGAAGTTAGTCTAGCCTTGAACCATGCAACTTTCTTACCTAGTTAAAGTGAATCCCTTAGCTCACAGTAGGCCTCTCAGTACAAAGTCAATAATTGTCAAAACCTCTAGCACCAGTTTTGCTTCATTTTTCTTGCCGGAAGGAAACCAAACTCCGAGAACGATGTCCTCCTATATATCGCGCTTGCTGAAGGCGCCAGCCGCCTCCAAGCGGCTTATATCTAACTTAACTCAACGCGAGGGCAAGTTGAGTTCCCTGCTGCGTCAATTTGGATGGCTGCGTCAGGGCGGAGTGGCTGTGACCAAGCCGCGTGCCATATCCACTTCACAGGTGCAAAAGTCGGGTAAGTGGGGGATAGGAAAATTCCAAGAACTCTAGTTTAGCGCCATGTCCACCCACCCAGCGTTGATAGATGACGAAGAACTGATCACGGGCATCCAGAAGCGCGAGCACCAGCTGGCCAAGCAGGGCTGTGACGATCCTTGGATGTTTCGGAAGATCATTAAGCGTGGTACTGGGCGAGAGAACGATCCCACTGTGATCCCCTCTGCCTTTGACGCCCGTATCGTTGGCTGTCTTTGCCTGGACGACCGCCAGCCCAAGTGGATGTGGATCGAGAAGGACGAAGGACCGAAGCGGTGCGAGTGCGGCCACTTCTTCGTGCTGAAGAACGTGCCACCCGTCTAGCTAGATCACACAGAGCGCTGTACATGGACACACACAACACACAACACACTCGACATACACTGGGACTCCACACTTGCCTCACTTGGTCATTAAAAACATTGCATGATATTATCAAAACAAACGCTTACATGTATTTGGCAGTCGAACAACTATCTTAGCGTATATCCCGTCAGCAGGTAGCCACTATTGCCGCTCATGTTCACCTCCGGATGGGTGCGATTCGGCAGTATCTGGTAGGTGCGCAGCCAGTTGGAGGTCAGATGCAGGCCCGTCACCTTGCCGGAGGCCTTGAGCTCCATGTACGTCTCTTGGAGCAGCTCCTTGCAGGTGCTGAACACGACCACGGGTCGCGAGGGCTTGACGAGGGGCAGAAGGGCCTGCAGGATGCTAGACGGATGTTCCTTGGAGGCAAGTACCAAGCTATCGAACTTTGCATGCATTAGGGCCGTGGCACGCTTGTTCTCCAACTGCCAACGTAATGGTCCCTTGTTTCCTGCAAGGAAATATGAGAATCTGCTTGTGTAGTCGACGAAATATACATACCTTCTCCTTTGCCACCTTTAACCTCCTCCAACTTGGGTTTCTTGGTGCTCGGTTCGATCGCCTCGGGCGTCTCCGGCTGGATTTCCTGCTCCACCACCTCACTGGACTCCGTGACCGGGAGATTCGATTCTATCGCTTCTCCTCCCTGGTAAAATTCCCTCAAAACAGAGTACAAATTGACAGACACGCATCTCTGCTGCTGTTCCAGGGGCAGCTTCAGGGCCAGAAGTGCCTGCTTTTGGGGCACATTGCCAGGATGCATGTGCACCAGGCTGGCCTCCGTCCCTGCTCCAATGGAGTTCAGCATAGCGGCTGGCAGCAGGCCATTGGTGCCACTCTCGTACAGCAGATAGTTCCCAAATCCGCAGACGCCCGAGTAGGAGATGATCTGCGAGAGGGTGTCTACGCGAATGCCCATGATCTTCTCTGCGTCTTGGCGGTAGAAGATCTCCAGCATTAGCCGGATCGAGGGCTGCCGGATCTGGACGAACTCAAAGTACTTCTTCTCCTTCTTGCGCAGGTACTTTTCCTGTGAGTACTCAGTGCGGTTGTGGAAGGTCTTCGAGTTCTCTACCAGCTTCTCAATGATCTTGCTCGAATCGTTGCACTCCTCACGCAGTTGCTCGATGTCCGCCGACTTGAGGGCCTGCGCCTCTCCGTTGTCGCAGATGTCGCGGTTATCCGCTCCACTGCTGGAGATCCCCAGGGCCTCCCGCGTGCTATTGAGCTCCGTTTCGCTGCACAGCTCCAGGGTGTGTTGGCGCTGGGCTCCGCGCTTGCCGGGCTTAGTCTCCTTGACGCTCATCTTGAACGTGGATCCATATGGCTGGTCCAGAAGCGACTTTAGCTCCAGTGTCTCCTTGCCCAAAGTGGCTGTGGTGTCCAAACTGCCGAACTTCTGCAGCTTCGTGTACTTCTGACGCTGGATGACGATGTAGTCGCCCAACTGAATGCTCGGAGAGGCCATTGTCGTTGATTTCAGCGATTAATACTGTAAACAACGTGCTCTCATTAGAAAAACAAAAAGCCGCCGACGATGGCACGGGTTTATAATGGTTTAGTGCTGGAAAGCGACCAAGTGCGGCAGCCTTGCCACCTGTTGCAGGTCCAAAGTGCTGAAAATTAAAATTAAACTAAATTGTTACATTTACATTTTAACTAATAATGAAGCAAAAATAATTAACATTTAATTTCCTTAATTACTTTGTATATTTAGGAAGTTGGCTGATCTGGCAGCGCTGCCACTTGTTGAGCTGAATTTATAACATTTAACTACCCTTCAGAACCGGTGAATACACTGCTCCGTGGTGTATTGATAATTCACTACTTGGTTATGGATTTTAAAAAATGCATCCATTTTTAAAAAACCGTTCTCTGTGAGCTGCTTTTTGCAACAATGTTATCGCTTCTGATAACAAACAATGGGAAAACCGCTTGAACCTTTAAACTGCAATCAGCTTTTAACCATAGCAACCCAGGGTCTTTTAAAGAGTTATCTCTCAAATTATCAAGTCACACTTCATTAAAATGTAATCCCCAAAAAAAATAAAAGGAAATTGAAGAGCAAAACGTGCTCTGTTTTTCTCTCAATAAAAAAAACAGAATTGAATTTGTTTGTTACTCCATAAAATGTTTGACCCATTCGTTATTCATTATTATCTTAATTTTGTTATCATTATTATAGTTTATGCTTTGCTTTCCTCTTTACACAATCCTGTGTACCAGGTCTCTTGGTAACTAGTTACCTGGAAAATGGCTTAAAAGAACAAAGCTAGACAAACGAACAAACTGTTAATGGATATTTATTCGAATATTTCCAATATTTACGGTTTGAAATAATTTTAGATTTTACAACAATCAAGTTATAAATTTATTTCGGACTGAATAGATTAAAAAAATCAACAAATTAATTGATAGACCACCTGATTTTGGCTCTTTTGTGGTAATTTATAATCTTCAGATTTTATTTTGCTTGTTGCTATGACTACTTTATGGGTTCCATAGTCGTATCACGAGGGGGTCGAAATAAGGATTTAAAATGTGTACCTATAATAACGAAAAGTTATTCATTTGCTTATGAAATACCTTATCCGCAGAGAAATAAATGATAACATAATCCTTATCAATAATTACAAAATAGCTGATTTACCTTGTTACTGATATGGGACTGCGCCCCTGTATTTTGTAACCCCCAGAAATCGCTACGCCCATAAATCATACTTTTTTCAGTGGACGCGGCATTGCGGCGGTCTGGCAACGCCTGCCGTTCCGATCGACTGCTGATAGGGAACGCCACTCGGCGATAATCTTCAGCGGCGATAACTAGTACAAGAACTCGTGTGCCTTATGTGTATAACCTTTGATTCTCGATCTGTTCTATAATCACGTCCGCGCAGTCGTTCTCCGGCCACTGCAGTTCCCAGCACTCCACGTGACCGCTAATCCGCGCGAGACCCGCATGGAGGATAAATCCGCATGCAGTGTACCTGAAATTGGAGCAGTCCCACGCCGAAGCTGAAAATCAAACCTTCCCGCCCTCCTACCGGTTTGGCGTCCCCCGGGCCAACCAGTGAAAATAACTGACCGCGCAAGTTTTCAGATTTCAAGCATACGCCCCAATAATTGCTGTCGCCCGCATAACCAGAACCTGAAAGACATCCGAACCAGGCCCAGAACTGCACTCGCTCGCAGCCATGGGGGACAGAAAATCGGAAAAGTCGCCGTTCATTAGCGGGCAGCAGCCGGTGCCAGTGACGCTGAATCCTTCGTGGGAGTCCAAGCTGCCGCCCCACGACTCCAATGGCAAGGGATCCGCTGCGGGGTCGGTGATAGCCAAGCTGGGCCTGCCGGCGCCAAAGGACAAGTATCTCATCGTGTTTTTCATCTTCATGCTGCACGGCCTGGGCACGCTGATGCCGTGGAATATGTTCATCACCGCCAAGTCGTACTTCGAGGACTTCAAGTTCGGGGCCAACAACACGGTGGCCACGGACATGAACTATCGGACCAACTTCATGCAGAACATGGGCTTCGCCTCGCAGATTCCAAACCTGCTGTTCAACTGGCTCAACATCTTCGTTAACTTTGGCGGCGACCTGACCAGCCGGATTGTCTACAGCATCATCTTCGAGATGGTCATCCTGCTGGTGACCATTGTGCTGGCCATGCTGGACTCCTCCGCGTGGCCTGGCCTCTTCTTCTGGATCACCATGGTGTGCATTGTCCTGCTTAACGTGTGCAATGGCATCTACCAGAACACCATCTACGGCATTGTGGCCTCGCTGCCGATCAAGTACACCGGTGCCGTCGTGCTGGGCTCGAACATCAGCGGCTGCTTCACCACCCTGATGTCCCTGCTGTGCGCCGTGATCTTCGACTCCAAGCGCACCTCGGCCATCTACTACTTTGTGACGGCCATTCTGGTGCTGCTGCTCTGCTTCGACACATACTTTGCCCTGCCGCTGAACAAGTTTTTCCGCCACTACGAAACCATCAGCCGGGCAAGCGAGAAGAGGACGGACTCGAAGCAGCAGCTAAATGTGCCCTACTGGGCGATCTTCAAGAAGGCCTCGCCGCAGCTGTTCAACATCTTCTTCACCTTCTTTGTGACCCTGTCCGTGTTCCCCGCCATCCAGTCGAGCGTGCACCGATTGGATCCGGACTTCTTTGTCGGCGAGGGGTACTTTGTGCTGGTCACATGCTTCCTCACATTCAACGTGTGCGCCATGCTGGGCAGCCTGACCACGTCCTGGATACAGTGGCCCGGTCCGAAGTTCCTTGTGGTGCCCGTGGTGCTGCGCGTGGTGTTCATCCCCCTGTTCGTGTTCTGCAACTATGCCCCACCGGACACCAAGCGCTCCCTGGCGGTGTTCATCGACAACGATTGGATCTACTGGGGCATCGGCATCCTGATGGCCTACAGCTCCGGCTATCTCAGCTCGCTGGGCATGATGTACGCCCCGCAGACGGTGCATACCAAGTACCAGACGACGGCCGGCATGTACGCAGCTGCCATGCTGATTACGGGTATCTTTTCCGGCGTGATGTTCTCGTATCTGGGGCCGTGGGTTGTGGTATAGGCGGCTTGCATGACACTTACTTTACAGAGCTGCGGCTCATTCTATTTTTACAACTAAAACAAGTAATTGCCCATGCATTGCTCGCGACATTTTTCATTGTTCATTATTCAACATTAAGTTAATACGCATTGAAATTAGTTTTTATTGGTTTCGTTTTAACCAATCATTTCTGACACACGTTTCATTAAATAAAGTTCTTCAATTCTTATTTTAATAACATGAACTGCATTTATACAAATATACATATAATAATGGTACAAATTTAATCAACGAAAATACCTCTCTTATCCGTAAGAAAAATGTGCCGACAAAAGAGAAGAGAGAACTGTGTGTATTGTCTGACAATTGGGTCCTAATTGATATACATATATCAATTAGACAGGGGTCTAACGAGTCAATGGAATATTTGGTTCGCTCTATCACAGCTGCAGCTCCATGCTCCGTCTGAATCATGAATGTTTACCGAACTGGCACAAAATAAATATTTAAGTCCACTGCAGCCGTAAACTGCAAGCCGAATACATTTGGAAAAATTAATAATGGTGGACTAGATGGGGAGTAGCCGAAACTCTAAATACACTGGGGTTTGATTTTGTAATTATTGAGAATAAAGAAAAAAGGTTCTGCTTAGAAATTATTTTATAAACAACAGCTAAAACCCCTCGCTGCGTGCATTATATTTTTGTACAAAGAGAAGTTTGTCATGCCCTTAAGGACACATTTTTTACGATTTAAGGTATGAAGTATATATTCTCCACTGCCTGTCGGTTTTACCTTAGTCTTTAGAGAAGTTTGTCATGCATTTATAAGGACACAATTCGTACGAATTAAAAGTATGAAGTATATATTATATTCTCCACTGCCTTTCGGTTCTACCTTAATTTTTGGAATAGTTTATAGCTTCTGTAGATCGATCGCCTTGCCAAGTATATAGAAAAACCACCTTGTTTATAATTGCAAGGGCATGAAAGCATTGTCTGGCCGAAAATGTAACATTGTTCTTTCTTTCTCCTATAAAAATATTTACGGAATCGTTGCAACGCATTTTAAATTAAGTTTTACAGCCTGTATTTAATAATTGAACTTGGTTCATTTTCACTTAAAGCGCATCTTTTGAAGCTTGTCGAAATTTAAAGTTTAACAAATGATGTTTAAAGTGGGTAGTTAATAATTTGCATAAATGAGACAGACAGACGCTTTCTCACGCCAATTAGCCACTTAAGGCTCATCTATTTTATGTTTTTATATTTTAGTTTCTGCTTAAAAGTTGTACACCCTCAGCAAGTGTAAAGTAAACATTTATTCGGCGCAACTTCCCAACAACTGAGCCAATAGTCGAGTTTAAACAAGTCGCCGAAAAATATAGGCAAACAGCAGATACCAAAACAAACAGCGTTATCTGAGAAGCCACATAATTACCCTAGGGAGAAGCTACTACTAGCTGGCAGATAAACATATCAGTTCCACTCGTCAGTTGGGTGACATCTAATGGCTATTTATGTATGTACAGGCCATAAGGCAATCTCTCAAGGTGAGCTCTTATCAGCGCCCGGCGCGTTCGACAAGAAATACATGATCTTTAGCAGCTCCTTGAACTTGGGCGGGTCCCTGGGCTGGCGCTTCTCTAGGCCAGCGATCTGCTCGAGGGCCACCTCCACATCCACCACATTGCAGAGGATCGATTGCAGGCGCTTGGGAAACTTCCCGGCATATCCCTCCACTCGCCTGCGTGTCGTCTCCAGCATGCTCAGCTGATCCTGGGGGCTCACCTTGTGATAGCTGACCACCAGCGTGGTCAGCTGAGGTAGGCTATCGGCCAGCGGAAATCCGTAGTCCTGGGCATCGGATAGGCAAAGGCGTTCCAAGCGCTTGCTGCCCTCCGTCTGCAGAATGGTCGCCTCAACGGGATGCCGGTTGGAGGTGAGATCCAGGTGCTTGAGCGGTAGGCGCTCCAGCAGCTCGGCCAGGTAGGTCAGCTCCAAGGAGCATTCCGGGGCCACCAGCGACTCCAGCTTGGTCAGGCCCACAATGTACTTCCCGGTGATATAGGCACTGGAAACGCTCAAGCTACGCAGCTGGAGGCAGCTCTTGGCAATGGTGTTGATCATGCTGTTGTTCATACTCTCGTCCGCGATGCACAGCTCCCGGAGATTGCTGTAGTCCCGGCGCAGGTAGAAGGCCAGTTCCGGCCGCATGAGGTGGCGACCCAGGTACGAGTCGAAGGCTTTCTTGTGCACGTTCCAGATGTACAGCTCCTCCATCGCCGCGCTGGTCAGCTCGAAGAAGAAGACGTAATCCTCCTTGCTCAGAGGCTCCAACATGGAATCGGATACGGAAACCTTCCGGTACCGCGGTTTTCGCCACACAATCAGGCAGAGCAGATCCTGAAAGCGCGGTGCCAGCCGGGCCATCTTTATCTGCTCCACGAGGGGCAGGAATTCCAGTATGTGACACACGCAGTCATCGTTAAGTGTTTCCATGGATAAATTAAATAAATGATTGTAACGTATGTTTTCTTTTTTTGCTATGTAATCAGTGTGACCGGCCGTGGGCGGTCATAAAAAACCGTTCTTTTTGGCGACCTCTGATTCTAAGGTGGCAACAGTGGCTTGTCCAGAGAAATCTACATGGCAACGCCACAAATCCATATTTGAAAAAGTCCGTTACACGTTAAGACGAAAAAAATAACATGTTTCGTGGTATATACGGAACTGAGACTTACTGGACATCTCCAAATACCCACGATGCTTTTTTGTAGGTTCACAGTTAATAATTGTCCATATTTGTCTTGACCTCTCATTACTGTTAACTAACTAGAAAATGATATCTCATAATTATACCATAAATTTCCTAAATAAGTAAAAATAGTAGGTAATATAGACAAGGATATGGTATTCTTATGATAGGACAAATAAAATGACTGAATCAATTATAAAAAACCTAATATATTGATTAAAGTTAAAGTTAACGCTCTGATTAAATTAATCAAAACCCTAAATACAAAGATTTATAATTTCATATATGTGATATACCATATATTTAATTCACTATGTTAAATATTTGTATGTGCCTAGTTACTAGATTCCATTATTTTAATTGATGATTCGCGCAGCACTGTATTAAGCTCCCTTGAAAATCGTTCCATTGACAGCTTCTGCCTGCTAACCAAATAACGGAATGGAAAAGTTTCAGCACTTGCCCCACGGCCCGCAGCCGTCTTGCATACGTATCAATTAACATTTTGAGTGGGTTTCCATGTTGAACTGTCACTTTTATACGCATCATGCGGCATCGCCCGCCCTCTCTATGCTGGGTATGTAGAACCGAAAACCCCAAACCAAATTCCAATTCCTCGACTGTCTGTTTGCTGCCGCCATGGTACGGGCCTCACATGATTTGTGCGTGACCATGCGAAATGTAAATTATTTATGTATTGTGCGTCCGTACATAAGGCATTATCCTGCGCCTGTGACTGGGAGCGACTGTATTGAGTCCTAGTCCGCTCTGTCAGGCGGCAGGCTTCTCCGGCGTATGAATCGCCGTCTACGTCTCGGATTCACAATAGCGCAGAAATAGCCAACTGTTGGAGGAACCCTTGTCAGGACATCGGACAGCAATTGATTGGCATTAGCGGCAGACTGGGCAGGCGGCAGGCAGCAGTCAAGGAGTAGCCTCCGAATGTGCCCTGAATAACATATCGGGGCAAAAAATTAAAGCAAACACTTAAAATTTACATTTCAGCTATCGTAGATGCCATAAATTGGCATCCATGCTGGCTAAATTAGGTCACTGAACCCACATCATGTGTGCGGTAAGCTGACACCTCTCTTGATTACATAGCAAATCACCTATTGAAACGGAGGTGTTGGTACACTTTATGAATGCATGAAAATATATATTTGTAAATGGCATTTTGAAAACTATTACCTTTTGTAAAGCCTAAAGTAGACTTTATATTTTCAGATATACGTATAAGTCATTGATCGAAAAACTATAAATAAACTGGAATATAAAATTAAATATAATACATTAAATTGGAACACACTGAACATTAATCTTTAATGTTTTTTGAATTAAATTGTACCAGAGAGCTGCTAATTAGGGTCAACCCATTATTTATTTCATTTTCGCTGTTAAGAATATACGAAAATTAAACTAAAATATGTCCGCTCTCTAAGTTCAATCAGGCTTTTTGAATCGATTGCGAATTCGGTCAAAAATGCGAAGCTCTCTCAGAATGCAGCTTAAGAACTCTTTACTTTATAAGGTGGAGTTGCCGCTTTGCTTGTACATTGCAGGTAATGCGTAGATGAGGGAGCGGGTGCCAAAAATCTTTTCAAAAAGCAAGGGGTCAAAATGGAGAGCGTGATAGGAAATACTTTTCCCTTCTGCAATTTAAATAGGATACATTTATGGATCTACATTTTTGTAAATTGTATTATACGAGTATGTATAAATACTATATAACAATTAACAATTGACAATAAACCAATATGTATTTCCTATAATTTCCTATCTGTGTAAAAAGATTAAAGCTTACCTTGAACGGTTTAACTATGAATAATAGGTAAGCAAGTACACCCATTGATATATATAAAGTACTATTATTAAGCGATATCAATTACCGATCTCGTATTAATAGCTGATATTGTATATAGTTCAGATTGTACCTTGGGCTGGCCAAAATCCTTAGCTGGTTATATAATGAGCGTGTTCACCGCCGTTAAACTTGATACAACCGGGGGCTATTGTTTAAATTAGATAATGACCCGGAGTGACATACATGAATCGCAGTTGGGGGAGTGCCAGAGGTCCCATTCGTCGCTGGTCGTCTCGGGTTTCCCGATTTAAGTGCCCGGCAATTTGTGTCGGACATTTGCCTTGTTGTTGCGGCTCAATTAGAGCAGTCAGCCATGCCATCCGTGCATTATACGATGCTATATACTTTCATATTTGTTCCCGATAACCGGCGCGACGGCCAACACCATGCTCGAGTGCCAATTAGACGCTTAGCGGCAAAAGTCGCTCCGATAAATTATTAGCTGCCAAAACGAGGCCATTTAAAACTTGCCACCCTTTCGGCTCCGGTTCGTTTGGGCTAAAAGGCACACAAAAGAACAGAAAAACGGGGTAAAAAAGCAGTGTGTAAAACGGTATCAAATACGCAACACTTTTTCTTGCTCAGCGCCTTGGCAAACAATTGGCCAATTAAGTCGAAAGTTTGCCTGCTTGAAGCAGGAAGGTCTCAGTCACCCGGCCTCCCATCCTCTTGGCCGGCGTCCAGTGGCCCCCAACCGTTGGCCATTGCATGCCAGGCGCACATTTTGTGGCCATTTGCGTGCCGCCTTTTAGCCGGCGGTCCGTGGCCAACAAAGGGGCGTGGGCGGAAAAATCCGGAGAGCGGGAGAGCGGCCTGCAGCTCGTTACGTGTTTTATGCAGATTGCCAAACCGGACTTTTCCACGGTTTACATTTTCGATTTTCTGCTCCTTCTCCCGCCGGCAGAGCCGCAAAATCGCAGACAGGTTGGCATCGCCGCTTCAATGGAACTCGCTCAGGCACTAAGTGCAATATTTCATTTTTAATTCGGACCCTAGAGGTGTGGATTTGATTTAGTTGGCCAATAGACCAGGAAATTGATCGACATTTTTTGCAGCTACAGTGCTGGGATTTTCCCCAGCTGGGAATGGTGGAGGAAAATGCACTGGGCTGGCTTATTATGGGTTGGGGATTGCTTGAAGGGATTGATTTACGATTTGCACCTTGGTGGGGGAAATTCAGGTAAGGTTTATAAGCTTTAATTGAAGATATTAAGTAAATCTATTCAGAAAATTATTAAAATAATCCCCTCTGAAAACCAACTTAAAACCATTCCCAAAATAGAAACAACAGTTGATTCAGTGTTCGTTTTATTCCTTCATTTATTATAGGGATTCTCATTTTTCATGATTTTTCATAAACTTTCATTACTAAATGCCTGGCGAAATTATTGAACATCTCAGCTAATTAAGTCAATGTAATTACATAATTAGTTTAAATCCATATTATATTGGTTAGTTTTGCTTTTGCTTCATGGAAGAGAAGAAACTTGTTGGATCACAAAGGTTTTGTTTTCGCTATCGGCCAGTTTGGTTCGAATACAACGCTCTCCAACGAAAGGAGTAAACAAAGTGTTCGAATTGAGTCAACGAACCGTTTTAAAGCTTATTTACAATTCAAGAACATAACTAACAAATTTTCGTCGAATTCGAATTCGTTGGATTTAGGCTTAGGTTAGGCTAGGTTCCTAGCTCTACTTAAGGAGTTAAGAGATTCCTTCATTAGTTTACTGTAAGGCTGAAGACAGAGTATTAAAACTGTTTATTGTTTAAGAGTAAAAGTTGTTTATAAAATATATGTATCATATATCAAAGTATAGTTATTTAGAGTTATGCATAGGCGTATATTACAGTTTACCTTTTATACAGAGCCGCTCGCCGCCTTCCCGGCGAGCTTCCATTTGAGCTAATAGTATTTTAACAGTACAGAGTTGGTTTCGGTTTATACTTGGTTTTTTCAAAGGTCGTAACTCGAATAATGCAAACGTTTGATCCACTAATCGAACTAAGCTACCATATCCGTATGTGTATACATATTTATTTCGATTTCTTGTATATATCGTAGGTGTATATATATGCTTGTATAATTACTAAATGGTATTGAGTCAATATTCATTATGTCGTATGTGGGTCTATGTATATATTGCAAATTTCGTTAATCCTATACTGCGCGTGGCTACAATTTCATAATTTGTATATATATATATATTTATTTAATTATTTCCGCATGTCTCTTTGGTAATTGGTCCTTAGTACACTACATAGAAAGCATTAAGTATTTTCCTTATTTTGTGTTCGGTTTTTGCCATTCAATTTTCCCCCTTCCGCCCGCTCCGACACAGCATCGCACTTATGGCTTCATCTCGGCGAGTCCAGGGGAACAATGGCTCTCCAGGCTAGGCCCCTTTAAGGCAAACATCTTCATCCTTTATAGGGGGGACTGAGAGCAGCAGATGGCCTTTTACAGACGACCTTTATCCGGCTAAATATAAACGCCTTCGCACAGATACACACACACTCGGAGGTTGGAGGCTGGGCAGGTGTGAGGCGGGGCACCTGTGCGAGTTAATTGTGGAGAGGAAAACCTGCGGCTTAGCCAAACATTGGCATGCGATTTGCCAGTTTGCCAGTTTGCCAGCGTCTAAAAACGCGACGTAAAAAGCTGAAACCGCCAGCGCGGCACATAAAAGTGTCAGGCAGACATAAATTTATGTTGGCTTGCAATTTTCCAACACCAATGCCGGCACACATCACTGCCTACACCTGGGTGGCGGCGGCCAGGAATGGGTTACGTCGTTGTAAGGACGAGTTTATATTTTGTGTAGCATACTCTGCGGCCAACGCGGCTTTATTATTAAAATTGCCCTGAAAGTTGGGGAAACTCTAGACCGCTGGGATTGCTAGGGGATGCTGCAGAAACCGTAACTGGATACACACGTTTATATTTATACAAATTTAGCGAGCATTAAAGTGCTGCTGCGGCGTTCGCGGAACTTGAACAGATTTTATGGCAAAATAAAGTTTGCAGATTGTCTGCCACTTTGCGGCAGCTAAACGTAAAAGATTGTAACTAGTTAACAAATTGCTGGAGTCTAACAATTAGGTCAGGTTTTTGTAAATTTAATTTGGAAAGCTTGTTAGGGTTCACTTTTATTTAACTTAATAAGCCTCTTCTGCCCGCCAAGAAGCTACAATTTCAGGTACTAGCTTCTATCCTACCGTACCCATTAAGGGGTATTAAGGTTCCGTGTTTATTTGACACAGAATATCATGGGTTATGCCACATCTCCTGGGAAGCTGCCTGCACAACCGTCATAATTAAGGGCCGCAACCGAGTCGGAATTGGCCCGGCGGTTGCTAATTAACTACCGCTCTCAAAAAGTGTGCCGTGCCAGATATCTAATTAAAGCTAATCCTTTTCTGCATATTGCTCTGGTCCGGGGGAACTTGTTTTAATTGAGATTTTTGCCAACTGTGCGATGCGGTGTCCTTTGCGCCGTGGAGCTCTCTCCAGCTTCCAGCTTCCTGCTCCTGCTCCGGATTCTGTGATTCGAGCATTGTTTTCCATACCATACTTTATGTTTAATGTGTATCGCAGCTATTTTTGACCTTTTCTCAGTTGTGTTTATATTTTAATCCTCGCTTAATCGACTATTCTTTAGGTTTTTGGATTCGGATTAACGCTACTGTCACTACTCTCGTTTAGAAATGTATTTTTTCGTCTTCGGTGCGAAGTAATGGCAATAGAAATGAACAAAAAGTCACAAGTTTTACTATTTAATATTTTTTAAATATTATTGCGCTACTTACATGCATTTAAACTAATTAATTAATTGGTTTGTTTGATTTATAATTTCTGTAAGCTTGTAATTTCATCTCGCGTCCTCCCTTGCTTAATTTAAATATACTTTGGCCATTTGGTTTCGGTTGTGTTTGCTGACTGACTGAAAATTCAATTATTTCAGCATTTATTCGAAAGTATTTTATGCATTTTTTTGTTCTTGTTTGTTGCTCCTTTCATTTCATTTCATTTTATTTTTTTCAATTATTTATGCTTTATTTATTGCCGTGTTTTTATATCGCTTGATTTAATTAAACTTTACTGCAAACGAATTCTTTTCCCGCCAGCTGAGGGTCAGGCCCATCGCTCGGACATTGTTCAGTTTTATTCTGCGTTCCTCCGGCCGTAAATTTAATGGTCAAATTTACGAGTAACGAAAATAAAATTAAAAGCGTAATTTAATCTATCCAAACAATGACTGAATTGAATTCAAATTCAATGCGAGTTTAATCTTGGAATAAGTTCAGTTCACGAATTCTCGCTGGAATCAAAAGTTCTGACAGCAGTTTGCAAATCCAAAACTCGATTATGAGCAAAGTCCATAAATTCGGACCCAATTTATGGGCCACTCTCCGCCCCCTGTGAGCCATTACATTTATTTTTGGGAAACTTTCCCCTTGGCAAATGATAAAAACGTTCGTTCGACTATCCGAAAATGTCATTTAGAATGCCGTCAGAATTGATTTATGCTGGTCATTTCCGTGCATGCGGGCCAACCTCAACCTCAGCTGGTTCACGTGTACCATTTTCTATAAATTTGTTTTTCAATTTTACTTCTGTTTGCCGTTCATTGGAAATTTATGCAAAAAATGCATAAATTATAACGATATGCGAAACAAGGGGGAGGGAGTAAGTCAAATAAAAATCAGTCGAAGTTTGGAATACCCTTGTTGAACAAGAGTTTATTTTTGTTAAATTTAAAGTTGGAAATGTTCTGATTTTAATAGAAAGAAATTCATAAAAACGAAATTTTTAGGAACTCATATTAGACCATTTTTCGTTATTTTCGTTAATGAAGTACAGAGATCTTTATGCATGCTGCAACGATTTCAGCCAGCTACATTTTGCTTCTTAGAATCAAACTTGGCGAAAAATATGAAAATACAAAGATATTGACTCGGTGAAGGGCACGTGGGCAAGGGCAAGGGCTTGCCGGAATTGGGAAAACCTTTTTACGAGAGTATCGAAATGTCACACCTGTCAGCGGAGGAAAGCCGCATGTGTAAATTTTTATTGCCTACCTTTGTGCGTGCTCTCGCGCGCTCTTATTCCCTTTGCCGCGCTCTCGCTCTCTGTGTCGTTGTGCTTGTGTGTTGGTGTGCGAGTGTCGGGGTCTGTGCCTCTGTGTGAGTTATGTTTTCACAACCATGTTGATTTTGTTCGCTTTGTCTGCACACACATACATTTGTTTGTTTATGCTGCTTTTTGTTCACACTTACTTGGCATTTCGTTCTCGCTGCCGCTGTTGCTGCCGCTGTTGCTGCTGCTGCTGCTTTGCTTATTAATTTTACACAAAATGCCATTTAACTTAGTTGCTTGTTGTTGCCGGGCTATTTGTGTCGCCATTTAACAGTTCTCTGTCCCCGGGTGTGTGTCTCTGGGTGTGTGTTGTGGGTGTGCGTGTGCCGATGATAAATCACATTTAATGCAATTCACAAAACCATTTCGTTCGCACGTTCCGGTTGAAGTTTGCGACATTCCATTCTTTTTCTCTTTTTTTCGTTTCCTTATCAGAAATATGCTGTTTGTATTTATTGCTGGTGATTCCATAATTTATGCTTATTGCTGCTGCATATCGCCGCCACTCCCCAGGCCAGCTTTCGTTTCCGGCGGCACCTGTTGTTGGGGAAATTACAAAAAACAGCGCCATTACTTCATCGCATTGAATTCAATTTATGTCCAACACTTATAGGCAGACAGAGTAAGAGTAAGAGAGAGTGAAGCTGGATAGGATACTTGTTTGGAAGGATAGCAGTTTACATGTAAAATAGTAAGCACAATCAATGCATAAGCAAACATTTAGGTAAAGTAGAAAGTCGGTGTCCGTGTGGGTGTGTATATTGTGTGTGGTGTGGTTCTAGCCTGCTTAAAGGGAAAATACATCGAGCAACAAAAAGTCCCAATAAAAGACACGCACACGCACACACCAAAGGATACATATGTAGGACAGCCAAAACAATTTGTTTGAATCAAACAAAGGATCAACGGGAATTCAGGACAAAGAAAGAAAACAAAAAAAAAGTATATATAAGTCCAAGGCGAAACAAGTTTCAGAATAATAATGGGGAAAATGGGCTCCCAAACAGAGGAAGATGGGGAGAACTCATAACGAAAAACTTGCAGCAGACAAGAGCCAAAAATAAGCCAGGGAAGACCAACCGAAAACTAAAATAAACACAAGTAAGTTCAACTGGAAGCCGCAATATCCCGGAAAAAAAGCCAACAAACCAACAGCAAACACATACGATTATGACTGGGACAGGGACCGAAAATGAAGTTCGGCTGGTAAGCCATACTAAGCCTAAAGTGTAACCAGTGTAATTCGGATTCAACGCGTGTAATATCAAATTAAAATAATACCTAGAAAGTTTACCGCGATAACCTTCAGAAAGGATGCAAGGATAGGAAGGAAAAATCTTATACTAAGAAACAATAAGTGTGGGAAATATGGTGTACTTTTTAGGAGATTTTCAGGATTTAATCGTATCTATTTTTAGTTTTGAATCTTCTTATTTCGGAAATTAATCAAATTAAAATTATTGGAAGATTTAATGACATTAAAAACTGGGTAGTACCAAAATCTGCTTGAATTAATCCCTGATATTAAATATAGATTTAACTAAGCATGCTTACACAGAATTTAGGAAACATTAAAGCACGTTTCGGAATTAATTCAAGCACTCTTCTGGGCTATTTATTTTTCCGGTTAATATAAAGGAATACATTTCAACAAATTAGGATAACTTCGTGTGGAAAGTGATAATAAAACACAAAGAACATCTACATTTTCGTAACACGTAACATTTAATATTTTGGACAGAAAGTATCTATGCAGTATTATCTTAACACTTAATATCTTAGACAGAAAGTACACAAGTTCGGTCCCCATCAAAGAATTGACAACATGACATTGAAACAGCGATTAAATTGGGAAACAGATTGAGAGAACCTTCAACTAATGACAACATCGACAACGATAACGAACGAGAACCATTCGAAAAGCAATGGGAAATCGACGACGACAAACCGAAAATGCAAACCGAAGGACAACGGGCAACGGCGACTGTACCTAGTTATTGGAGAATGCGGGAATGGATTCAAACTTAGCGGCCATAGAAACTATGAAAGTCCAGGAAATCCATGGAGTCTGTTTGATTTTGTTGTTGCTGATCGATCTACACGAGGGCGGCGAGGTGGACAAGAAAAAGGTGGAACCGAAGAGACAACCGAAAACAAATAACAATTGTTGTGGTTTTTTGGCGGTGAGTTTGGTGAATTTGTATTTATTTGGAGAGCAGGAGAAACAGAGAGAGTTATATATATAATTGTGGTAGGAGAGTGGAATATAATACAAAATAATGGGCCAGACCCAGGGTCGCATCACTTACCAGTTTCTTGAAGCAGTCCTCAAAGAAGGCGGTCATCGAGCGGTACAGGTGGCGCTTGACCCCCGATAAGCTATGGCCCTCGTCCGGGTATATCTGCTGCTTGTAGAGCACTCCCTTGCTGGTGAGGGATCTGGCCAGCACCATGGACTGCTGCACATGCACGTTGTCGTCGGCTGTGCCATGGACGAGCAGGAACTGGCGATCCCGCAGGTTGTCCACGAACTTGGACAGATCGCTCTCCTCGTAGCCCTTGTAGTTGTCAGTCACGTTGGGGAAGCTCAGATAGCGCTCGGCATAGGTGGAGTCTTAAGATATATCATTTACAGATATATATGTTTATAGAAAAACAACATCGAACTCACCATACAGCTTCCAATTGGTGACCGGGGACACACTTATTCCGCACTGAAAGATCGACTGCTGGCCAGCCAGGGCCAGCGCAGCCGTGTATCCGCCGTAGCTCCAGCCCCAGACTCCCATGCGCCGGGAGTCGATGAAGTGCAGGTTGTCCCTTAGGTACTCGCTGACCTCCAGTTGGTCGGAGACCTCGACGCTGCCCAGACGCTTGTACACCTCGTGGAGCAGCTGGTAGCCCTGGCCCGCGGATCCCCGGCCGTCGATCTCCACGACAATGTAGTCCTTGCTGCCCGCCAGGTAGGTGTTCCAGTCGACGTGCCAGCGATCGGTGACCAGCTGCGAGCCGGGACCCGAGTAAACGTGCAAGATGGTGGGATACCGCGTGATCTCATCCTCGCGCAGAACGGGCGGCAGATAGAGTCGCACCTGGGCATGGTATCCGCCGGAGATCATCACGGGGAAGGTCTTCACCTGCGGCATGGCTGTCCTGGCCATCTTCTCCTTCAACCGGGTGTTGTTCTGCACCGTGACAAGGAGTTCCAGGAACTTTGACGTGTCCTCCTCCTTCTGCTCACCGCCCTCCGTGGGAGGCTCCTCCTGCTGGGTGCTCTGCCTCTTCGCCTTGGCAGCCGCCGGAGGGGAGGACTTCAGGCCGTAGATAATGGAGGTGGGTACGAGGGGTCCCAGGCAGTCGACCAGGACGAACTTCGCCCGCCGCGAGGGCGGAAACTGGGCCTCGTGGTACAGGCAATCGCTGGGAGGCGGTGGCAAGGGGGCACTCTGACCCCTTCCCGGTCGCTGCTGCTCTACTGGCAGCGCAGGTTGCGGGGGCTGCTGCGACTCTGTCTCCTCGGAGTCCTCCCAGTCGTCGTCCCAGGCAGTAACCAGCTTCGGTGGCGACTTGGTGTGCCCTTCCTCGTAGCCCTCGCCCTGCTGCATCTGCGCCGGACAAGTCAGGCAGTCGGGGGGAAGCAAGGCCTGGCCTTGGCGGGCCGGCAGGGCGGATACGCGATATAGGTGCTGCTGCGAGGGCAGGCGCTCCGGAGTGCCAAGGAAGTAACTGGGGAATGATTAAGATATCCGTTGTTACACTAAACAATATTTAAATGTGCTAAACTCAATTTTTAGAGGTCAGAAAAATTTTTAAAGGCCAAGATCTAAAGGTTTTCCAAATAAGTAAATAATATTTTAATGAAATACTTAGAAAAGTAGTTGATTTTATGATTAATTTTGGTTCGCAACAATTGGATTGCATACTTTTAAACGCCTTTTAAATTGATTTTTAATCCGTAGACATTTTAGTTTAAAACCTTATTTAAAAGAAATATCTTTGCTTATTTAATATTTAATTTAAATACAAATTTAAAGAAATAATAGGGATAATTATAAAGTCGATTTCAGAGTAACATTTCTGCCGCAGCCATGGCAATATATATAAAATTTGCAATTCCAATAAATGAGCAACAGCTTATGGGTGGCTCCATTTCGAACCAAGGTTTTTCACTGCCCGAACGGAAGTGAAACCGGCTGCGTGTGTGCCCAATCACTTACATCCAATTATCCAGCTGATCCCAGTGCAACAATCGATTCACCTCGTAGGGCCCGTGGGTGAGGGGCAGCACCCGGTTATTGTCGATGTCCACGTGCACGATGTGCCGGAAATAGCCTGCGATTAAGGGGTATTGGTTGGGAGAAAGAGCAAACGAGAAAGAGGGGAAGAGGGGCAGCAGGAGACTCTGTCAGTCCGAGGAACAAAGGCCAATTTGACGTCTCAATGACTTACCAAACAGGCCATCTCGCAGCGGGGAGATGGCCACATAGACGCTGGCATTGGCGGCAAACAGAGGCACTGCGACAGTGTCCACCCAGCCGCGTCCGTCGCCACTCACCCGGTGGGTCTGCAACGGCAGATGGGGTTCATTAGCAGATTGCTGGCTCCGAGGCCTAATTGGACTCACCTCGATGCACTCGAAGGCGGGTGCCTTGCACACACTGACCACGGAGATGTTCTGGGGACGATTCAGCCAAACCACGGCGATCTTCGAGTGACTTACCCAACTGGCGCTGCTGAAGTAGTGATCTCTGTAAAGTTTAAAATAATTGGATAATTTAATAAATATCTAAAGTAAAAACAATTCTAGAAAAGGTGACTTACTCGTGGGCCAGGATTTGCGGGGGACGCAGGTCGGTGATGCGAGGCTTCTGTGGATCCTTCAGATCGGCGACCCGCAAGGTCACTGTGGGATTCTGAGTGCCCGGCTTGGGATACCTGCCAGCCAGGAAAACAAACAAACCAAACAAAGAGCGAGATTAAACCAGAGTTCACCTTCGGCTCCATTCATTATTTGTCGACTTCAGGACAACTCAACCCTCCCGTCGGCCTTTCCGGACGCCTCCTTCAGCAATTTATCAAACCCAATTGACAGGGGATCAACCTGTATGGAGCCCACACTCTGTTAATTCGAAGCAGCCTGCCAAGGTGCCCCGAAAATGTTGTTTTGTCTTATGCCCGGTAACTAATTTCCTTGGACAGACTGTCAGCACACCCGAGTCGGGGGCGGTGAAGGAAGAAGGGATTTTGGCACCGGAAAAGGTTGAATCCACTGCCAGAATCCACCTGCAAAAAGGTTTACCCCCCCACTGTCACATCATGAATTTCAAGCGTGACTCTAGCTAGGATCCCATTAGAGGTAACGACGGCCACGAGGGAGATGAGGCATCATTAACACATAATCGAAAAGCGATATAGCCCAAGTCCCGGCCGTAATGGGGTCACGACTTACCGTAAGGACCTGATTTCCGGGTACAGGTTGGCATGCGGATTACTGCTGCCCGCCGAGCCACCACTTCCTCCCGCTCCCTTGTTGCCACCACCGCCTGTTCCGCCTCCTCCTCCTGTCGCCGCCGCCGACGCTGCAGCTGCAGCCGCTCCGCCGGACGAGCCTGTCGTGCCGTACCAGGCAAAGTGCTGCTCCTGGACGTGCGTGTCGTTGAAGGTGGCGTACAGCATCAGTTGGCCGTTGTCCGACATCCAAATCGCATTATTTGCATGGAGGATTTCCTCTGCGGAATGCGAAACAGAACGGAAAATGGCAATAAGTGTCGGTTGAGTATTATTTTATCGTGTAGGGAGCGAAGTTCGGATTAAATTAAATGCTGAATGGTAAGCTGACTTGGTGAATTTTCACTTTACAAATGAATACAAAATGGTAGGAAGGATATTAAAGGGATTTCAAGAAAGTTAATAGGTGTATCTCAGAATAAGAATATAAAAATGCGAAAGGGTTTGTTGAAAAATAATATCGTATCGTTAATCTATTCCCATATACCTATACCTCACTTTACGGTCTACACTTGGCCGCGAAGCGAAAAGCCTTAAAATGCTTTAATTATTTTGTTGACCTTTAAAGTGAAACATTTTAGGCCGTATTTCGAAAACGGGCGTTTATAGTAAAATGCATAGCGAGGTATGGGTGTTTATACAACAGCCACAAGATCTGTCTAGAAATTTAACTACGAAAATATAAACAAACTTAAAGTAGCTTAAAAATCACGTATTCGACACGTGAACTTGAAATGGAGGTACCAAAACGGACTCTGAATTAAATTTAATAACTGTAAATGAACGATGCGAAAACTGTATTTTATTTTCTTCAATAAAACATTAAATTCGGCTTATTAATATATAGAACGTAGCAAATAGAAATATATATCAATTAAACTTAAATTACCAATTTTCTCATCTCATAAGTACCAAAGACCCTCGAATGTATCTTAAACCGATTGCAAAATTTCTTCCTTTCGCCTCACCTTCATACAGCCAGTCCGGTATGCCGTTGTACACCACTCCCGGCACCGCATCATGGGTAATCCGATGCACCGACGAGCTGCGCACCTCCTCGCGGTAATAGATGTCGTAGCCCTGCACCCAGACCAGCGCGTTTCCGGCGGGCGTGAACCGCGCGTAGTGCAGATACGGCCACTCATCCTGGTGCGGACTGTGCCGCAACTTGATGCTCTCGCTGCAGGCAGGGATTAGGGGTACAGAGGCTGGGCCATGATTACGGGCAAAGTGTGGCTCGAACTTACCTGGTGTGGATGTCGTAGAGCGTGTACTGGGCCAGGTAGGAGTGCCGGAACAGTTTCACAACATTCTGGGCCAGGAGCAGATAGCGCTTGTCCGCCGATATGGTGAAGGTGAAGGGGGCCAGGGTTTTCTGCGGGCGCGGGATTGAGTATTAAATGGAATTAAATGCTGCCTGCAAATTGTGTGGAAAACTGATGAGAGAAGGGCCTGCCAGCGCCACCGATAGCGCGGCTGTTACAATGCGAACACGTTGCGTATACGCAATTTTAATTAAAATTTTAATCGTCTCCTCCGATTCGCACGCAAATTGCGGAAGTTTTGCTGGTGACTGGTGGCTGGCGGGGGGGTGTGGAAATTTTCGAAATTTGCGGCATTGTTTATGGGCCGCTGAATGCGAAATTTGTTGCCAAAGAGTTGCCGCCGTAATTTGGTTGGAAAAGTGCTCGGCAAATGCTTCTGCCTCGAGCAGCAGCTCAATCAGCAGCCTAGTCGGGCTTAGCATTTAGCTATTCATTGCTCATTTCTTGTTTGAGTTTGTGTAAGAAATAACTTTACACCAGATCCTTAACTGGGCATGAATATGCATTGCCATTACGTACTTTTGACTGCTCACTCGGGCTGCCTTTGGATTTGGCTGCACATTAATTATTTCCCACTCAGCACTGGCAACTGTTGACTTGCAGTGGCTGCTGCACTTGTTGCTCTCCTCGCATAGTTTGGCTCCCCCGAGGCACTCGAAATTTCGCTTGCCAAGTTGGCAAAGGAAAGCAGCTCCTTCGCTGCCCTCCCCAATCTCCAAACGGTTGTAGTTCATTCAGCTGCCTTTCCTTCGCTTTCTTTTATTTGTTTGTTTTTCAATTTCAGCCCGCGCATTATTCATTAGAGAGAGAGTCCCACCTCCCTTCACATGTGTGTGTGTGCTTACCCAGTCATTGACATAAAAATCTTTTTGCCTTTTATCGCAATCGCTGGATTGGGGCGAAAGTCCTCCACCGCACTCAGTTAACGATAACTTGGCCCATTTGTTTCGCCTACTTTTGTGCCCGCCATAATATCAGTTAACATTGCCAAGTCGAGTGTGTACACTTGAGATATCTGCCTTGCGGCACACCCACCTCCCCGATCCGCAAGACACTCGGAAAAAAGTTATCTTCAAGGTTGCTTTAAAAATTAAACAATCGGGAAAATCAGTAAACAGTTCTTGAGAACACTACCACTGTTAGAAAATAGAACTAACCTTAAGTAGATGTCATTTTTCGCCAAGTCCAGCTAAAATAATTATTCTAACTCTCTTTCATAGAACCAAAGAACTTTTAATAGCAACATTCCTAACGTTTATATATTTGAATTGCAATATGCAAGCAATTTTTCTGCTGCAGCAGGAGAGCGACTGGCTCTATAGCGCTCTTTCTTTCTGGCTTTTGAAGCAAATTTCAATAGGGTCTTCAGCCAGCTTTACTGCTCACGAAAAATTCAAGTGGAAAAAAATCGTATGGCGTTACTTATCTAAATATTCAAAGGTCTTTGCTAGGACACAGTGGCGATTTATCTGCGCCATCTGGCAACTCTATCTTTCAAACACAAATGCCGTTGGTCACACTAATTCTAAAAAAGTGACGGGACACGAACATGTTTGATTTCTGCACACATATTGAGCTTAATTATTAGGTTTAATCGTTAATATATAAGTTTAAAATCTAAATCTAAATCATGCATATGGTTAAATGAAATATCCATAACACAAAGGAATTTCTTGAATTTGATTCACTTGAAAGGTATCTGTACATATTTATATATTTAGTTTAAATAATAATAAAAAAGAAACACCAAACTCCTTCACTTAACGCCCTTAGTATGGCAAATACCTGTATATTATTGTTAATTTTTTTCCCAGTGCACATAGCTCAAGCGACTATATCTAGGACTATATCCCGACAACTACCCAGCTCGTAAATAAGACGGGGCAAATATTTATTCTGCTCAGAGAGATAAGCAATAAGCAAACAAACAGCGGGAGCGGTGGCTGGCCAGTGGGAAGGAGCAAAGGGATGGAATGGCAGGCGAAATGTACTTACAAATGTCACATTGGACATGAGGACACGTTCCGAGCGATTGGCTGCATTCAGCAGACAGATGCGACCCAAATGGTCCTGGTACAGGAACTCCTCGCCTGCGAAAAGATGACAGGAATTGAGAGCGCGGGTGGGACACGAAAAAACAGGGGCGGAAATTAAAAGCGATTTTCCCGATAGAATGGCACTCGTGGAGCATGGAGCGTGGAGCATGGGACACAGAGGACTCGGAACTCACCATCGATCCAGCTGCCGTTGGCGTGCTGCGGCGTGAAGAGGCCATCGACGATGTCCTGCAGCTTGATGCGCTGACCCTTGACCCGCGGTCCCTCATCGGGCGGCGTGAGCAGCACCTTTTTTGATAAATTTAGAAATTTTATATGTTGTCTTCTGCACACTCACACAGACAGACAGTCAGGCAGGCAGTCAGGCAGAGGCAGGCACACGTGAACAACACACACAAAACAGCAACAGCAACAACGAATGGAAAGGAAAATGTTCGGTGGTGTGGGGTTAAATTTATCAGGCAGCCACAAATTCGCAAAAGAAGTAAACAAACAGACAAAAGACAAAAATGAGCGTAACGTATTTACACAAAAATTTATCACATTTTCTTGTTTTTTTTCTTTAAATACATAGGTAAATACATATACATATATACACATAAATATTAATGGTAGTTCGAGTTTCCTTTTTCCGTCGGCACAGAGATTGTTGTGAAAATATTTACGGGCACAAACTGTGCAGTTTGGCCAATTAAAAAAGAAAACTTTTACCATCAAATTACGCGTGGATTTATTTTTATTTTTGTGGTGATTTTGAACAGAATAACATGTTACGAATTTTTGGAAAACACATCAGTTTTGCAGACCAATGAAATTCGCATTGCGGTGCCTAGTTTTACAGGGACTAGAAATTTATGTGGGTCGACTTATAATACTCTTACTATTCGGTTTTAAATATTTTCAGCTTCTATTTTGATTCAATTTATATTTTAGGTTTATGCTACTGCTTTCTTTTCCAAGTTTGATTAATATATTTAGTTTTGGAAAAGAAATACTTAATAAGATTAATTATATTTTATTAGAATGGAATTGGAGACAGGACAGATATTCTGTAATTCCTAAATGAGTTATCTCTCTAAATATTATCATTTTATATAAGTATTTTAGCCAACTCGAGGTCAATAGTTTATTTATTTTTTTTAAGAGTGTTCAGAGCTGCTAACTCCCTAGTAAATATTTTATTTTCTACTTTTATTTACAACGGATTTTGGTGTTCGTGTTAGGGAAAATGTGCTTTTGTTTTGACAGTATTTGGATTATTGCTTTCAGGATATTTTTGTTGCTGAGTAAATGTGATTGCATTGTGCGTTTGTTGAATCAATTTCGGTATTCCTGGCTGGACAATCGTTGGTGTTTGTCAATGGGGAAGGGAGACTCTTCCTTAATTGCATAAAAATTGATTTGTGACACCGATTTCGGCCATTGGCCCCTGATTACACCGCAATGGACAAGGGACAATAACCAAATATTACATGCTGGACTATTTGTGTCTAGATTTGTGTTTAGATTTGTGTCAGACTCACCACCGATGTGACAATCAGGGCCAGGACGATGATGATGACCAGGAGGGCGATGAGTATGCCGCGCCAGTTCCGCTGGTTCGGATTGCTGGAGACCAACTGTGCGAAATGAGAAGAAGAAAAGTAATCAGAGGGAACGGGGCAACATTAGGAAAATTAATTGAGAAATGATGGAATGCAAATGCTGCACATAAAGCGCACGTGCGGCTCATTAGCCCCGCCCGGAGTTATGAAGGCTGGCCATAATAAACTGGCCAATAATTGGTCGGCCAAGATGCAATTAGTAAACTGATGATTCAGTTTTCGCTCGCTCTCCCTTCTTCTGTGTACCGGCCGTTGAACCCCATAAACTTTCCTCCTCCTAATTTATGTCTACCCCTGGAGCTTACACACACTCGGTATGCATACAAGGGAACCAGGACCTGCCCCAACCCCCTGGAAATCAGGGCTTAATGCATATTTAATGTAGCCGAGCAACAAAGGGAAACAGAACCAAATTAGACACGACAAAAACTAAACTCACGCAGCCCGCACAAGTTGATACCGATTTTTACGAGGGACAGGCTGCCCCTGGTGGAGCTTATGTCTGGGTCCGGGCCCGATTTCGTCCTAGTCAGTCCATCATGTCACACACATACTCGTGCAGTGCCGCTTAGCCGTATAATTAATTAAGGGCTCGTAAAACGGGACTCCTCCGCCAGATAATGGAGAAATGGCAATGTATTAATCAAGAGTGCGTGCCGGAATTTTCGGGCTTATCAAATTAATTTGCGGGGACATTGTTACATATTTTTTTCATCATTTAAGATGATGTGCTATTGAATAACTTCCGTCCGGGAAGTATGCTTCTTAAATTTTTAACGAGCGAAGAGAGTTTCATCGCTTGCCCTATTAACATTTTGTCTTTTTTCGTATTTAAGGAATAAAATGTTAATAATATTTATGAATAGATTTTGGCAATATATATTTGAGCTTATGTCTTAGCTTTAACTGTCAGTTGAGATTTTTAATATCTATAAGTAGATCCTGGCAGAATAGAATAACTGGTATTTAATATTTACATTTAAATTTATGGCGATCTATTATCAGCATCTGGCAACATTATATTTTAGAGTGTCTAAAGGATAGTGTTGCCAGATAATCTTTTAGTATGTCTAAAAGATAGTGTTGCCAGATGGTGATGATAGATCGCCAGAAACAGATTGGTTAACTCTACGAAAAGCGACGCTACACAAAATACATATTTGATGAAAAAATATTAAGTGTAAACACATCGTCCGGCCTCTTACCTAATATGGTTGAATCCAATAACCGTAATTTCTTCGGAAGAAGGTAGTTTGTTATTATCTTTAATCTTTTTTAGGGTAGGTTTAATATCAATAATGGCGTCACTTAGTTGAGGCCACATAACATATTACTTCCTTCACAAAAAAGAGGAAATTCCTTCCGGATTACCAACCCTTAAAGAACAGAAGACAAAGACCAAAAACTAATCGATTTCCCCTACCTTCACAATTGCTTACCATTACAGACAGTAAGCGAGGGAGAGGGAGAAATCGCTCAATTAAAATCGCATAAATATGCTCAACCCGCAGAGCTTCCCTTTTGGCCATTAGTGCACGTTGGCGGAGCGCGATTCTTAATTAATAACACAGCTCACATACAAATGGGGACAAATTGCGAGGGAACGCGTGTTCCTTCGCCAGCATGTTTATTTATAAGGGTTCCACCGGCATAACCCCCTGAATGTACATATATGTATTTATCTGCTCCTATTTCAGCAGCAGTATTTATTACTTGCAGCCGCAAATAATGTGAAAACTGCGTAAACTAAACTATCAAACAACAATAGAGACCCCCCGAGCCAGGATAACTTTGCGGAACTTTATTTTGGGAGCTTGGCTGCTTGAAAATATTTTCGTGAAAGCCATCATAATCATAATGGGGATCTCTTGGGGGCACACGCGGCGTATACTTCATTTGTCTTAATTGAATTGAATTTATTTGCGCCAGGAGGGTCAAGTCATAGGACACTTACATAAGAACAACAGAGCTCAAAACACTCAGCTTGATTGCGGGGGCGGTAAATATGTTGAGCTCACACACAAGCGAGAGTAAATATGCAAAAATACGAGCATAAATGAAATTTAAACACTCAACTTGATGAGTTGCTGTTACCGCTAAAGGAATTAAAAATAATGACAGTCATCAATTTCGGCTGAGGCCGCCTGCCGCCACAGAGCCCGATGAGTTTACTTCTGACGTCTTTGGTTAATGGAGGAATTTGAAGGATCCCCCAAGTGAACAGAGCACATGAGCAGCGCCAGCTATTAATTTCTATAAATTTTTAATGCCTAGCTATTAGGAAGAGAGCCTACCAGAGGCAGAAAATATTTTTCAGTCGTAGGAAGAAATTAGTTGGCTTTACAATACAGCGCTTGTACGAGCATTTTTGGCAACGAAAGCCCCATTCGTTGATATTTTAACATTGTTTAAGGGCTTTAGTTCGGAAGCTAGGTTACAAATCGGCTTAAAGCATAAACTAAAAATACGTTCTAGTTATTTCTCTGAGAGGATTATTTTAGGACAATAAATTGTAGATAGAGGGCTGTATATTTGTCAAGGTTGAGTTGCAATAATTTATGTGTTTACAAGGAATTAAAGCTTGGGATTACATTTTAAATTAGACATCTTTTGCAGCTTTAAAAGTATTGAATATAATATACGAGTAATTATAAAAACCAATAAATGAGAGGGCCATAAATAACCGAACTGCTGGAAAAGATTTTTTTTCGATTCCCAGAGATTTCGATTTCGGGTTCCCTGGGCTGCCATAAACAAACCGAAGGCCGTTCGCTTAATGGGGCCTTCCTGGCCGAAATGGAGAAATATTGTAACCAAAATTGCACGCAATGCGCCACTCGACATGTGAAAGTGAAATGCACGAGAGGAAATCGTAATGGAAATGGATAGCGATTCAAGTGCAGGCGGAAGCAAAAAACCAGAAAGAGCCGAAGGATTGATGGAATGGGAAACCGCTTTCCCCCAGCTTAATGATGTTTGCCCGTTGGATTTCCCCACAATTCTGTTTGCTCTTTATTTCTGCTGACTTTTGATTATCCGGGGACTTTGGATCCACATTGTTATCATTTCATTTTCATTGTGTTGCCAAACAGGGAGCCCAGTGGTTACCGCTGGGAAATACATAAACAATCGGACTTTATTAAATTCTCGGCTACCTGAGATTTAAGCCAAGGCAAGCCAGTTCAACTGCTACAGAATTCTTTTTCAGGCATCGTTCACAGTTTCAGTTTAAGCCCGACCAAGTTCGGAATAACCAAATTAAATCCCTCCCACACTCTCACTCTCGTCCTTACTGAGCTGGCCAGGGGCCAGAGATAATGCGAATGGGAAACCCATGGCACATGGCACCCACATACACCTCCACTCCAGTCCCGGGGAAGAGCATTAGCTGCCTTTTGCGGTTGAGCTCGTCGAGCTGAGCTGGGTAAACTTTGGCCGCTTCTCGAGTGCAGAAAGTTGAAAGAGCCGGCTGCAAGGGGTTAAGCGGTGGGGAGCTGCCGCTTATTTGCATAAGTTGTCATAGTTATTAAGCTCTGAGCGTTAAAATTCTTTGCTGCATACTCTTAAGCGCATTAAAAATAGATGCCAGCCATAGTATTTGACGAGCGAAAGGGGTCGGGAACGGGAACGGGAACTGGAACGGGGACTGGGACTTAGCCCCGTTGGCAGTGAAAGTGTCGTTTTCAATTAACTTGCCAGTTGGCTCTGCAGCGATGGAGATGGCCCTGTTAATCGCATTAAGAGACAGCTGCTTGGCACACACACAAAGAAGGTCATCTATGAACTGCTCTTCAAGTTTGGTTTTCCGAAATTTTCCATCTTGAGATTAAACTAAAAATAATACCAAGGTCCTTTGGCTTAATGGAGAAAAGATGTTCATTGTAGCATGCCACTGGGGGGGAACTCAAATGAGTCAGTAAGCCATCGCAAAGGAGATTTAAGTTCAAGAAAACTGTCTCTGTATTTATTTAGTTTCAATTGTTTTTTTTAGAAAGCATAGTATAAGCTTTTTAATAAGTGTTTAACAGTTTGCGAAAAAGCTAAAATAAACCCATAACAAGTTCTCATAAAAGAGTTTTAAATTTCAATATTGATTTTCAAATCCTGTTTATTTATAGTTTTATATTTCACAGTACAATTGTAATTGTTCAGTATCATTTTTTATATTTTCCCAAGTGTATCTGCATATTTAAGCTGACCTCTCACCTTTGGAAAAGATTGAAGCTTGCAAACTAAATTTCACGGATATTCCTGAAGCTATGTTTGCTTTTCACTCAAAGTCAGTGTAGGGAAAGCTTCTCAGCCAATGAAAGCTGACTTATTGCATTTCTCGGTGGATTCGTTATTGTTTTTTTTTTTTTTTTGAGAATATTGGAAGCCTTGGAGGAGCACTGGGTAAACCCTCCTCTGGGGCAATATTACCTTTCCCGTTGGGCGGGTGACATTAGTAGGCAATCTTTATGGCCTGCTGCCTTCCTGTCAAACACGAAATCCATAAACAGTCTTCCAGTCGTTCGTTCGCAAGCGATTGCGATTGCGAAAAGGATGCAACATTCATACACACAGAGAAAATCATGGATCTAAATTGAAATTAATTTCAAATGATGTGCTAGCCTTGGACTGACGAAGTGGTCTTCGCAGAACCCCATAGAACAGAAATCCTACAGGCATTGGAATCACAACAAAGTGGAATTACTTTCTGTTGATTTAGAGATATGCTCAAGGTATTTCTCTGTGTGTAGTGCATCCTTGCTAACTGCAATAGATTTTTGCCGTGTGTGGTTGTGTGTGTCTGGCTTTCCGGCAGGCAGCCCCATTGTCTACCTGTGAGTGTGCCTGCTCCGCTCACCTGTCCCCTTGGCATTGGGTGCCGTTGTCAACAGCAGTTTAGCTCAAGGCCATAACGGCACAGCATTTGCTATAACTGTCACGTGTGTACTTGTACCCCTGTCGTCAGGTGTGTGTGTGTGCGGCGGAGCTGCCTCTATGTCAACACACACTTGAGCTCCCATTACACGGCCATGATTGCTTATTTTTCTGTTCTTTCCCCTTCCAAGCCCGCCTCAGCTCCTTGATCATCCTGCTCCTGCAGGTGTGGCGGCTGTCGGCGGTCGTTAAGTTACCTGAATTTGTCAAAAATAAAATGTAATATGCCAGCGCTGACACAATTGAACGCGATATGTGCATCGTCTGACTTTGGTTGGCGGTTCAGGAGCGATTATTTTTCCAACAAATCCCCTGAAAGTTTTTTATGTTTTTATGACTTAATGGTTGAGTAAATAGCTTAACTTTGTTGGCTTGGCGCAAAGTTGCTTTGACAAATTGCAAAAAAAGGCAGCTAGCTGGAACACTTGAAAAGACCATCATCGTGATTATGCAGTTATTCTAATAAATGCAGATTTACGAAAGGAAAATCTGGTATGCTATTAGTTTCTGAGCTTTTCTGTATAATAAAGAGTGCCAATGAAATTTATTCACTGTTTTATGAGATCTGAAGTGAGCTATAAGAGCTTAATGCTGGGTATTTTATGGTTATTCTCTTGCTGCGTGCTTTTTCCTTGATCTCTTTATAGTTTTGTATGCAAATCCATAACTCAAATTGAAAGCTGACGTAGCATATGTAATGAGGTTAACACCTGCCAGCCTTCATTAGCGCTATCGCCATAGTTGAAAATAGATTGGATGCACTGTCAAACTCGATTGCACCCGTAACTGATGGAGCGACACTTTGGTGTGGGCCAAAACCCAGCGATCCCGTCGCAGGAGAGTGAAAACGCCGGCTAATTGATTTCCGCTCGAATGGCTGATTGCCATTTCGACTGCTGTTTATCCTGGCGAGCGTTTGACACTCCCACTCCCGCTCCCTGCAACAAGTCCTCCCACTCGCCCCAGACAACTTAGTATGCAAATCACATACGAAGTCGCCGGCATGCAGGGCATGGCTAATTCAATTTTGCAATTGTAGTCGCTACTGTCAGCGCATAGCAAGCGGAATTTATTTCAATTAGCATCGCAGCCGCAAAGCTGATTCCATGGCGCCGCCAAGAATGCAGCCAAGCGGGAAAAGCTGACCATTACAGACCATCGAGCGAGAGTCTGGAGTGGAAATGCAAAGGACGAAGGACGTTGAGAGTGCCGCGCGAGGACGCTCAAGTTGCCGGCCTGCGCGAGTCGTCGAGTGAACTTTTCCGCCTCCTCGAAGTACTTCTCAAAGTTGAAATCAGAGTGAGTCGCGGCTGAAGAGGCGATGTAAGAGCCAAGTCAGCTCGTTGGCCAAGTGGAGCTAATAATAAGTCCGATGGCGGAAGGTGAGCCAACCAATAAGGGGATTTCCCAGATTTGTCACCCTGCGGCAGTCGTTTAGCATTCAATCTTTATTCCTTGACTCGCAACCTAATTCCCGTTGACTAAATAAATGGAAAAAGAATTAAGCTTAAACAGTCTCTTAAAGCAACGCAAAAGTACTGTTTTTATTCCCTAAATTCCATTCTTTTGTATGATATTTTTTTCTAAGATTCTATTTAAAATACAAAGCTTTCTTTTTTGCTGCTAGTATCATTTACCATAAAATCAAGTAGTTAATTATCAGCCTACATTATTGACATTTATTTATATAAATTAATAATAAAGTATAAATCATTTTATGAATTCCACATTCCTGCAATTAAAAATTGCTGCGCAATGACAGTTGCTTAATTGGCTTACTAATTAATCTCCCATATAATTTTCAATGTGTGAATTGAAAAACTAATTTAATGTTTAAAATTAAAACAAAGAAATTATTGTCTAGTTTAGTTAGTTTAAGTATTAGGTAAATTTATAATCCTTACTGGAAATAACCATAGTTTTTGCATCAACAGTTAATTATGTTATATAACAATAAGCCTCATATTTCGCTTACGTCAGCCTAGCCCATTTTCCGATTCCAGCTGTCTTTAATGTATTCTTCGGGCGCTTTTCAATTTTCCCAGTCATTAAGCAATTTTAAATTGTAATCCCAACGCCAGGTTCGGGTTGCCTTCAATTTCGAAAAGCGCTCGACTAATCCCGGCCCCGAATGCCCCGAAGAAGGGAACGGAACTCGGCAACCCCGCACGCGCACACACGTCTCGGGCAATATTTGTTTTTAAAATTAATTATGCCTAATTATATTTGGGCTCAAACATATTCTTTTTTTTTTGGGGCCCGCTCTGCGCTTTATTTTTCTTCGCCGGCGGTTGGCTTTGTACGCAAGTATAACAAAAGAAATTACCTCATCATCGTAATTATCCTGCTCAGGCATGACTCGATGTTTGTTGGCTTAAAGCGATGGATTTAGCGGAAGTCCGATGGGATGGTTCGTCCTGGGTGGTTGACAAATTAAAGGAGCCGCCGGCTGCTCCTCGTCGTTGGCTCTGGGCTTTTTCTTATGGCTAATCGAATCTATCAATTTCCCCGGCGATAATTTGCGCGCTCTGCTAATTTGTCGGGCTCTCGAAATCAGCTCGCTGAGTGGGACTCGGGCATCTTCTGGTGGGGCTCGAGATAACTGGAGTTGCTTCCTTGGGCCATTATGTTTTTGCGAATTATTTTACAGCTCGTCCTTGACTTTTGCCAGATGTCCTCCCAGTGTCCTTGTGCCCATCTGCCACCCCTTGGTGGTGTTATTGTTGTTGCTGTTGTTGCTGTTGCTAATTATGAATGGCGTTTGACTTAGGAACTCGCTGTCGCTGTCGCTTCGGTCCTTGCAATGCGCTTTTCAGTTAGTTTTTGCCGCTCGTCGTCCCGTCTGCCATTACTAATGAGCATACATTTTCAATTTTCCCGGCTGCAGCCAGCCCGGTGCTTCCTCAGTTTTTCCTTTGTTTTCCCCGCGTTGGTGTGGCGTTGGTGTACTTTTGGCGAGCCCTTTGCTCTGACACTAATGATGCAGCATACTTTTAGGCCAAGCGCTAAATTGGAATGGAGTGTTGGTGTCGGTGTGGAAAGGGGGAGAGAGAACACACACAATATTATAAAATGCAGTTTTGCCTAAACATTTTCTCATTTTTCCTGTTTTCTTCGTGCTTCCTAGTTAGTTGCTGTGCATCATCTTGGTGTGTGTTGCTGTTGTTAGTGCCAATTTCGTGTTGGGTTGTGCTTTTAGCCTTGTTAGAGCTCGGCAGTGTGTGTGTGCGTGTGTGTGCTGTGGGTGCTTATGCAACAAGACACATGTTCTTTGTCTTTGTGTTAGGCTTTGCTGGCATTTGTATGTGGGTTAAGTAGTCTAGTGTTTAAACATTTGCATAAACAAAGGCCACTGCCCAAAAGCGGGCAATGTAGGTTTCTAATTACATGTACTGGAAACACAGCTGCGCCTTTGTGCTCGACCTGGCAGCTGTGTGTGTGGGAGTGTGCGACATGCAGGTGAGCCTTAAAAAACTAATCTGTTTATTATGCAAAATGTTCCATGCGACGGCGGGGAGAGGCGCGGACTTAACACTTTAAACATGACTGTGTTGTAATATGCAAATTGAACTCTGGCGGTGGGCGGATGAGGGGCTGAGTGGCTGAGTGGAGTGTTAATAGCATTACATTTTCAATTTAAGTTATAGCAAGTTGGTCTTCCACCCGCTCGGTTTTTTCTAGCTGCGTTTTCTAAGCAGCTTATTATGCAAAAATGCATGCACAGTAAACGATGGCTAAGGCGCATGTGGATAAATATTCACAGACGGGTGGATAGTTCATTGATTTATGGCGATAATATTGGATTTAATAGAGAGAAAAATGGGAGAAGAGAATTCTAATAAAGCTATGCAGTTAAGAGGTGTAAAAGGGGTGAATAAGTGTATTTTTATTAGATTATTTGTGAGTTAAGGAAAAATTAGACTAGGTTTCTCAGTGCAAGAGGTAAATAAAACGATTTGGTGGAAAATATTAGATTAACAGGAATTTGTGATATTCGAGGATGCTAAAGAAATCACTTGCGTTTTGACATCACCTAAAAAAGTGCCTAAAACTATGCTACAAAATGTTTAATCGTAGAAAAAAATTATACAAACATTTTATTGCATAGTTTTAGGCACATTTTAAAGTGATGCCAAAACCCTAGTGACAAAAAATATTAATGAATAGAGCATAGAGTCAATTTCAAATAACATTCAATGCCCATTTTTCGTTAGAGACTCCCTACCGGCTCCTACCAACTATGACTCAACAACTTGTAGAGTCCCAAGGGGATCAAGCACATGTTATCCCCATAATCCAAAGTCTAACAAAGCTATTTTCTATATATATGTGTATACACCATAATTACCCTGACTGTCAGCTTTATAGCCCCATGGCCTGAGGAAGACAAATGACACCAGACCCAAATAAGACCACAAAACACTTTCCACTGCCGTGCACTTGCTGCTTCCTTTTGCACAACACTGGAACTTGCTCCTGGCCCCCCAGAGCAGCTTTGGCTTAAATAGCCAATGACACACAAATAATCTACAATAGCTCCTAGAGAGAGGAGGAAACAGAGAGGGTGTTTATCATTCGCAGGAGTCATCTTTGGGGAGCATTCACTGTGCACTCTTCCTTGGAGCGCATTACAATGCATAAACTTTCGGCCATTGTGGGTGGTTTCTGCTCGGCTTTCACCTAAAGCGACGGACGCAACTATAAATTAAAAAGTGTATGCTCTAGGAAACAGGAACCTCGCCCTAAACGTCACTTCTGGGAACAATGGAGAAATGTTTGATGTAGCCCCCAACAACAGCCAATATAAATTTCATTAATTTTTTCGTAGCCAAATTGTTTGGAGAAGTTTTTTGTTTTGTTCTGGTCTGCGGTCTGTGTTATTTTATTCGGTTTGCGGCATGCTTGCGCGGCCAAGCGCAGATTTTATTGTTTTCATAAAAATGATTTTCATTTTTTCGCCGAACAATGTAGCATTGAAAAATTCCTTACAGCGAAATAAAGCAAAAGGCATTGCATATTTGCGGGTGCACACAACTGCGGTGCGGGGGAGTGCGGCTCGGGGAGTTGACTAACGAGTATCATCTGCCGACCATGTGCGCCTCCATTAAGGAATGCTGAAACCCCATGGCAGCACAATAATAGTGGCTTATAAATAATTGGCCCGTTCCGGCTATCACTTGAGAGAAAAGAGTTTGAATTCCCTTTATATTTCGCCGTAAATCAAGCATAAGTTTGGCATTTAGGTAAACAAAAACTAATTTAACTAAAGTATGTATCGGGGGTGATACATCAATCACTAGCGTTTTGAAATCACTTTTAAATATGACAAAAAGTAAGCAACACAATTTGTCATTTAAAGAAAAAATAAAAATCATAGAATTTGGTGCTTTAAATATTTTATTCCATACTTTTGGACACCTTATTAAGTGATTTCAATAGAATTTCGAATTATCTCCTAGCTTTGGTTATTCTAGGCTTTTTCTTAATAAGTATAATTTTGCAAATATAATATATTTTATCCGTTTCAATAAATAAATAAATATTTTTCAGTTTCATAGTAAAGTCTAAATATAATTTTTATAAATGTATGCTCCATCCCCATAAAAAAACAAAAGGTATACATTAAAGTGGATTAAAAAAAAAACATTCGTTTGAATATTATTCCAATTTAGCTTTTATCACAACATAAGTTTGCCGTTGGATAAGCCCAATAAAAACATAAATATTTCTGCGGTTTAAAAGATTATACGTTACTCCCATTTTTATTAAATTTATCCTACAAGTTCTCTGCTTCTTTTTGAATACCATATTCTGCAAAACATACATTGTGCATTTGCAAATACCTCCTGCAGTAAATATTTCATGGTGTAATAGTTTGAATTAAATTTATTATGCAACCTTCAACGGGAGGACGAGTTCTGTGTGTGGAAAATTCACTTCCTCATATTTTCTATTTTTCCTTCCTATTTTGCGAGCACGAAAAAGTTTTTTTGTGCTTTTTCTGCAAGTTTGTTTCATGTATTTTGTTATCAACATGTTGACATTCATTCGTGGGGGATATTTTCCCCCAACATTTCATTGTCTCTATCTCGCTCGCCGCCCAGCTTCCGGCCTGATGCAGCCGTGCGTAAGTCACTTCCGGTTGAAGGCCGAGTGCCCGCTCCGTAAAGTGGCACGGACACAGTCACGACGGATGCATGGGAGTGCCAGCATAGCCCCGTATATATATCATTGTCATGAGTTTTTCGCATTGCTCCCATGACATTTTGCTAAAATTTTAAATTTATTGCTTCAATGAAGCGGCAGAACGTCATAAGGCCAGATCTACACTCGTAGAATATGAAATGTTGATTTTATTAAAGGAAAACCGGGCTCATAACGTTCGGTTGCTTATTTGGGAGGGGTGAGAAGGATGCTCTGAGGGAAAATCAATTGCAGCTGCTGCAAACGTGTTGCAGCGGGCCAATTTGAGGGGACACTTTTGCGGCTTTTGACGTGGCTGCTACGTGCCACTTATCTCTTGGACCACGGCCCATGTTGCACGTAAGCCGTAAACGTTTTTAGTGGATTTGCGGCATGGCTGTCTGACTCGGCTGCCGGGTTACGACAGCCATAATGTTTCATTAGTGGTTGCCTCACTGCTGCTTGATAGCGTATATCTTGTTTTGCGGGAAGAGGGACTCCCACTGAAGTCTAATCAGGCGCCTCTTCGAAACTTTAAGCGTAATTGCAAACTGGGGTTGAGTTTATTGCATTAACTTCAGCCTATTGGGTTTCTTGAGATGATATATATTGCATTGAGATTACACTTGTTGCCACTAACTTTAAAAGGAAAGTACTGTTAAACATTAGCTTCCATTTATAAATGTTTCTGCCATAGAAATTGGGACATTACATCAGTGGAATTACTGCTTCAACAACAGTTCACCAACGATAAGAAACTTTCTTTTTCTTAACTGCAAATCACTTTAAAAGAATTTTTTTTTTTTAATTAGTTAATTTCCTTTTATAATTTTTCAGCAACAGTTCAACAATAATTTATCAACGATATGTAGATTTTTCCTTCATGAAGATTTAGATTTTTCCCCCAGGAAATCACTTTAATGGTTGCGGCTAAGTGCATTAAATTTGCGCCACCCTTGGAGCATTTCCAACAGTTCAACAACAGCACAGAACAGCAGTTGGGAACTCAAATTCTTTATCTGTTAATGCAATAATAGTTTTTAAGAAATTATCGAATGAAAATTGGTTTCGTAGAACCTTCTTCTGCAAAATCAGTGTAATAACGACTTCAACAACAGTTGAACAACGACAGGAAATTAACAGCAATTAACTTTTAAAGCAAAGTATGGTTTGTATGGTATGGTTAAAAATATCATCCTTTTAATAAACATTAAAAATTGCATTCGATTCTTGTCTACCTAGAAACTTTTCCAACAGTTAAACAACAAAATAGAACACCAGTTAGGCAATTAATATCCCCATAGTAATAATAATAGTTTTTGGAATTATCGAATGGGAAAATGGTTTTGCTCAACTTTGCCCTATAAATCTGTTTAATTAGTACTTTAACAACAGTTCAACAACAATATGTAGCGCTCATCTGCTTACCAGGAAATGTCTGTACATTGGCAAGGAAAGTGCAATCGGCTTGAAACAATTTTCCTCCCTGAAGCAGCAAATGCATTGCGAAATTATCGGAATGGAAATTAGTTTCGCGGAACTTTATTCCTAAATTTATAGTAATGGGGAGCTTTCGTTCCACCTATTACCAGTGGGCCTCGCCCTGCTTTCACCACCTCTTCAACAACAAAATATTGCGTAGCATAAAATTAGGCTGCCATCGTTAAAGGGGGGCGAAAAACAGGGCCAACTCTTGCCTCGGTGCGACAGAAATAACAAGGCCATCTCCATCTCGCCACCTCTCCATCGCCCCTCCCCCGGCTGACTGTGGCGACGAGGCTTGCACATTAGTTTTAATGCATGTTTCATGCGCCATTAGGCTTAATTAGTGGCATTCGCAGCCCCCATCCGGGCTCTACTTAAATGAGTTTCAATGTAGCGCTGGAGGTCAAGGGTTGGGGCGGGGACGTCGACCAGACAGGCGGCCTCAACGGGTATGCATTTTTATTATTGTCGCTCGGTGCAGGATGTGCAGTAAGCCCTTTATTCCGCTCCTGTATCAGCATTAAGCCCGGCGGGCGGCCGCATTCGTCAGTCCTGCATTTATTTTAAGCGCCCGATGTCCGCACACACGCGCTCGCAAGAAAAATTAAGATTTAATTAAGAAAAATAATAAATGCCTCTGGCCGGGAGCGACCACGCCGGGCCGGGCTTAAGGCAGAGCCAAATAAATTGTCTCTTATGGCAGGACCCGAGCTGTGAGGCGGGAACTGGGATCGACCCTGACAGCCTTGGCGGCAACGAGATTTCCAGCTCCCCAGGCAACCCAGCTCCCGTTCTGTCGCACGTCGTGAGCAACAATGCCAAATGCCAAATTTAGATTTCCGCCTATGTCTACCAGTACTTGATTTGCGCCCTGATTAAAGGACCTGTCTGCCTCTCAGTGATGCGGCAGGACAATGACAAAATTAGAGGGTCCTTAAAGCACATCGTAGTATTCCAATTGTATATTCTGTGAAATAGCAAATTCTACAACTCTTGATGCATCTTACGCTCTAACGGCTTCTGAGATAAAAATGAGGCAGTTCCAAAAGCTTGATCCTACTTTAAGTTTATAACATTTTGCTTGATGTCACTTTCAGCTCAAAATTTATTTAAAAAGCTATCAATTTTTGATTTCCTTTTTTCTAGAATGTTAAAGAATGTTGGCAAAGAAGCTAAGCTCAACAAACTTTTGACAAGCTATATATTTCGTGAAAAACTAATTGGAATAACTGGACATTTCGCTTTAAAACCCCACACGAATTTTCTCAAGACTGACACCACATGCACAGTGTTTAAGCGCTCGGTGACAGCGAAATTGATGCAAGAATGCAAAATAATAATTTGGGATGAATACACTATAGCGCACAAAATAGCCTTTGGAGGCGGTTGACGGAAGTCAGTCTTTGTTGTTGGGTTTTACCCAGAATACCAATCGAAAAACATTTTCTCGGAAGTTTGTCAAAAAATTTAAGATATCAAATAACAACTTTAAATTGGAAATCTATGTTTTGTTTGTTATCAAGTTCTCCTTTGACTTTGATAAATTCCATTGAATTATAAACTATGTGTGTTTTATTATAATTTTAGATTCTACGTGAAGGCAATAAATTAGAGCGAGAAGTTCGACGGTTTCCTTAGAGTTCTAGAGTTTTTAGTCAAGTTCAACTCCATGTACGTAAGAATACCTTTTTAATATGATTATAATATTATGTATAATAAATATATAAATAAATTAATTTAACATGTATTTTTTTTATTATATTAATTCTTTGTTGTATGCTGTAATTTTTCATTTTGTTTAATACTGATATAAAGTTAGACCGCAATGCACCTTTTTATGTCACAATCTTAAGTTGTCGACCGTAAAATCACTTTTGCACCAAAATAGCTTCATAACCAACCTGCCAAGAAATTGGCTGCGCTAAGAGCCACTTCCAGATCTTTGTTGGAGCGATGGAATTATGTGTTATGTTCCAGCTGATTTGGTCGGCATCTCTGTTGATTTCAGATACTTCCGCCGAATGGCGCCAACACTTTATGGCCGGCAGACTCTGAGCCGAAGCCGCGCCGACTTACAGGCCATAAGCAGGCAGCGAAGCGGACAAAATGTTCGACATGTTTGCCCAGACAGCAGAGACTGGTGGGGGGAATAGGGAATTGGAATAAATTTGGCCAAGACAGCCGAAAGTGGCCCACAGAAACGAGACTAGTTAACTGCGACAGAAGCGACAGAAGTCGGCCGAATTGTAAAGCGAGGCATAAAAGCCAAATTAGAAGAGAGTCGTTGGGCAATGTAAATAAACAAATAAAGACGACGACGACAAATGACAGAGAATAAGAGACAAGTTCATGTCCATGTCCATGTCAGCGTCTTCTCGTTGCTGCTGGCTTTCCGTGTTCCGTGTTCGCCTTATTCCGATTTTTCTTCTTTGAGGCAATTTCAGTTCAAATTTATGGGCCACATTTCCAAAGAACATTTTTCACCTTGTAAAAGTCAAGACCACGAAAAAAGAAAATTACATAAAAGCTTCGTGAAGAGAAAAACAAATTTTCCAGCGTGCACATCCAAAAAATTATCAAAACAAACACGACCGACCGCCTTCGAAATGTAAAAATCGGCATGAAAATATTTAGCGATAATAAACAGGCCACGAAATGTTGAAAACAGCTCACCGGGCACTGGAGACAATGGTGTGGAAGGCCCAAATATAGACAGGAAGGGACAAAATCGAAGGCAAGAAGTTCATCAAGATCAATAAACAAAGTGCAATCGTTCGGTTCCCGATAATGTACGCATTTTCCCGAAACCAATTTATGCGGGGAACGTGTCGGTTGTGGCATGTAAACGAATATTCAAGTGCCGACGACCCTCTGGGATAAACTTTTGGAACGAAAGGTCAGTTAGCTGGATGAACTTTGTCTGGCATTCTCGGAATTTATTTTGGATGAGTTTTCCTTTTAATGAGAAATTTACAACTAAATAAAAGCCCCATCGATTCGTATTTTATTTGTATTCATTTTCGCAGCAATCTATAAGTTCAAATTGGGTTCAAAATAAATAGGGAAGCTAAAATTACCGATAATTGGGATAGAATTTGTTTAGGTTCTTGGTATTGGATTTCTGTGGAACATTTAAAAAACTTTATACGTGGAAAACATAAGTTGTATAACCAAATTCAAATTAAATTTTTACTTCTAATTTAAATACAATTAGCTTGTTTGTACAAAATTAATGGCAGTAATTTATTGCATTATCTGTAATCAGCATTTCGTATCTCCTGGTCATCAATTAACCCCTCTGATCCCAGGAAATATATTAGAAATCCCATAACATTAGCCCTGCCTACCGCCACACAAGCATACGCCAGCCAGGAAAAATTACTATAAATAACAAGAAAATGTTTTGCTTATTGTGGCACAAAGCTTTTAATGTACAACCTGGCGTATACACAATATTTTACATTAAGCCAACAAACAAAGCCCCGCAATTGTGAGAGTGCAAATGGACTTGGGGAGGGGAGGGAAATCCCCTGTCGCTTGACTGTCTAGGTGAGCCAGAGCACTATGGAAATGATTTTAGCATCCATTTCTGAGGTCAGCCAAGTGATGAATTCCATCCTCTGACAGACTGACAGGTATCGGAGGTATTGGCTGAATCGGCAGCTTCAAAGGTGATTCGTTCATGGACAATATCGTCAGTACTTTAATTCATATAACATTTTCCAATTTCCCTCTGATGGTAAAACAATAAAAGTCGTTCGGTTAAATAACATTATTTATAAAGAAAGCACAGGAGGGCGAGGCCATTAATTAAAATTCACGGGCCAATTATTTATGGCATAATTGAAAAATACTTAAACAAAGATAAATAAAATTCATTCTCTACGAACGATGTATGAAATACCCTTTTTAGTTTAAAAAAATCATAATAAATGAGAAATTCGATTGTTAGGTTTGTTAAAAAAATTATTGATATAAATTTCCTTGCCAAACTATATTAAAGAGAATAATGCAAAGTCATGGCAGCGAAAAAAAATAAAATCGGCACAAGAATAAACAACCCTTATTAAAGCGGAAAATTGCTTTTTCAATTGCGGGCACATCTAGCTGATAATATATTAACTTAACCACACGCTATATATACTATATGTATACATGGGAAATATAATTTTCAATCGAATTGAAAATACGCCATTAGTTGGCTATTTTCGAATTCAATTTCAATTGGACGAAGACGCCTTGCTGATTGATGTTTATGGAGCGCAATTTGTTCTGGCTGCGCTCGCGAGGATATATGTATGTATGCGCACATATATCTAAAATCTGGACAAGGTGAGTCAAATTAATGGCCAGCGATTGAGTAATGATTGCCAATACTCGTAAATGTCGGAATGCAAGTGTTTGGAAAATAATATTGAAAATGTTATACAATAAAAGAGCGTTGTGCTCTAGATATTGTGAAAAATAATAAATAAAGTAATGGTCAGTTTGCTTATTATATTTCTTTATAATATTTAATAATTATTTTTGTGGTTTATTATAAGAGATTGCATTGTTTAGGTTCTGAACTTCATTTAAACCATCCAAAAACAAAACTTCAAATCTACTTCAATTGAATTCGGTATTGTACTTTCTCCAAGAACCGACACAAATGGCAAACCTTCGACTGCAGTTGCTATTTTAGAGGGGAAACTATAAATAAATATTTATAGAAATTCCTTCATTCTGAGCTTTCCCACAAAGCGACTTAACAAGCTGGCCACAAAAACTCATTACGCTCGGCGATTCAATGGAATCGACATCGGCGATGGAAAAGGCTCTCTTTAGCAAATGGAATGCGGCATGGAAACTTTCGCCAATGTCCTTGCCACATGCAATGCAGTGGCACCAGGAACTGGTTTAATAAAGGACCGCAATCGAACCACAATGCAGGCCACCCCCCTCCATAATTCTTCAATGATTGATAATCGTTTTTATTTTTTCTTTTTTGCCATTTCTGTTGTTCGTGTCTTATAAATTATTCACCGTTTTCATTTCGAGCTGGCTTAAAATGACCGGAAAATTGCATTATAGACATTCTGATGGCAGGGGCAATTGTAGCGGCTGGCAGCCATGTCGGATGCTTGCCACTCGAACATGTCATTGGTGCATTAAGGTCACCCGGCCATGTCAGTGGTGTCCTGTCTGGTCCTGGCCAGCGGCAACAAAGCATAAAATATACATGCCATGGCACAGAACAGAAAAGTGTCACGAAAACTGTTAAAAAGCGCTTCACCAACTTTCACAATCAACAAACATGACAAAAACTGTATGTTCCCATCCCTCGGACCCTCGGATCCTCGGACCCATTGTTTCGCCCCCCCCTTGGAACCGAAAAACAAAAACAAGTGTCAAATACGAGTACACACAACAAAACAGAAACAAAAATGAAATGGCAAAAACTTGCTTCATAAGTTCCAGGATGAGGGATGTGTGGGCCGAGGGCGGTGGGCGGTGGGCGGAGGGTTTTTGGTGGCCCAACAGAAATCGGAGGCCAGTGGGTGACCAGTTAGTAAGCACAAAATGCTGTCAGGCTAAAAGAATAAACAATGGTCCCAATATCTTGCACACAATAGTGTAGTACAAGCACACACGCACTTTTGATAAGTAATACAAATGCTTAGTTTACATTTGAGTTGAGAATTGAGAACCAAACCTTCTTGGTGTTATTATTATTATTAAATGTTTCTTATTTTGAAATACATTAAAAACAATAAAATAATACGATTTATTGAAACTTTTTGCTGTATTCGGTTTCATAATGACAAAATTTAATACATACAATTTAAAGTAAATTATTTAATGGTTTGAAGAAGCTGGCAAAATTTTATAATTTTTAACACAAAATCCTATTAAAATTTTAAATTTAAAAGAAAAAGGAAAGGAAAAGGGAAGTCATTTAAAAATATGACTTAAAACCTTTTTGCAGATTAAAAATAATATTTGTGTTGTTCCTGATTAATTAATACAGGTAGTAAAAATATAAAAGGTGGCCTTCATGTAATTTAAATGTTAACCAAATTCGAATTAGAGAGTATTTTATCGTTAATGATTAAAGGAAAAATAAGTATTTAACAAATATATGAATAATAAGGATTAATCAATAAAAAAAGATACATAAATAAAAAACATTGTAATAAAATAAATATATGTAAACTTATAAAGCCAACTAAAATAACTTTAACTTTCATTAATATGGAGCTTAAAATAAGTCCTTGCTGAGGTCTCTATGAGGGACTCTCTAAGACCATTTCAATGATAAAGTCTTAATAAAACCATTCAGAAGTCACCCAATCCCTCCAAATCACTCATCCAATTGCATTATTTGGAAATCACATTCCCAAAAATCAAGAACTTACGAACTGCTTTATGAGCCAACTACTTATAATACCCGCTCAAAGAGTATGGCCAGAGATGAAACTGCTGCTGGAATGGAATTTTTACTGCATGGACATGAGTCAGCGACAGAATGCAAGGCATACGTTGAGGCGCAAATGACAATGAAAAAAGGGCTTTGTGCTCGTGCCCCTCTGCGGGTGTGCGGGTGTGTGTGTGTGTGGTGTGAGGGTGTGAGGGTGGGGGTGCCAGAGCCAGTGCGAGTGTGTGTGTAATGCGAGACTTGCGTGAGCTAAACGCAAATAATGAAAGTGCAAGGGAGGCAGCAGGGCTGGCTACGTGAGATGGGAAGCAGTCAACGAGCGAGCGCAAAGTGAAAGTGGAAAGTGCACTCAACACCGAGTGCATCAGTGTGTGTGTGTGTTACTGCTGTCTGTGTGTGCACTACTTATGCTGCATACTTTGGGGGAGCTCGCGCTCAAGATAAATAGCTGCGGATGCCAGGAAAACAAATCTGAGCACCACGCTGGCCGCCCCCTTCTGCTAGCAGGTGCGCTCTTGAAACTGAAAATGCCAGCGAAGAACGCAAAAAAAAAAAAGCAGGAAGGCTGAGGCAAACTTTCAGAATTCTCCTGGCTTTTTCGGTCATAATTATGTTAATTAAGCCAGCGGAACAAAAAGTTTGCCATATGCCAGGCACCCGAACAATTTTCGCCGCCTAAATGAAGCGCAGACATTTAAATTTGAATTTAAATAGCCTTTCCTTTGAGTTACTGCTCTCTCTCTGAATTCCCTGGCACACATGGGCCTGGGAGCTCCACGTACTTGGGTAACGTTTTTATTTGCATATCATTTAGTGTTCGTAACGGCTGAGGAAAAATATAAAAAGGAGGCGGCCGAAGACAAACTACCTGACTTCATGCAGAGAAAACTCTGGTCTATACCGATACTGAGAATTTAAGTAGAAATGTGAACTATTCAACATTATCGATCGCATAGTCTTCGGCCTTCAACAAAAACACATACCAAAAATCTTTAAAAGCCTAGGAGTCACAACACAAAATCAATAGCAAGCGACAGACAAACATCATGACTTTTTGAGTGTATCATGGAGCTTGGCTAAAAGTTTTGATTCAGAAATAACACTTCTTTGATGACTTTTAAACCGAAACCAACGGACCAAAATGTAATGTTTTTTGCGCTCTGTACGAGCCTCAGCGGGGGAAAGCAACTCAGTCAGCAATTTGCTTTAATATTAAATGGGTAACGAACCGTAAGAAATATGAACGTGTTATATAGTTTGATGCGAACGCATTTCGGCCCGAATGTAATGTCAGGAATCATTGGGGAGTCCTCGAAGGTGGCGGAAGGCGACAGGCGGCAGGTGGGGGTGGCGAGTGCCTGCAAGGTTGAATGGACATGGCATTGAGCTGGCTAAGTGGATGAGTGGGTAGGTAATGCGAACGGGTGGCTTCAAATCTTGTCCAAGAATAACTTTCTCAAACTTTGATTGCGTTTTCACTCGGCAAGGAGAAAACTTTTCAAAATCATTTGCCTAGAAAAATATGTTTTGTCAGTGAAAGAGACTCTTAAGATTTTGCCAAAATTAATTGCTCCATCTGGAAGTTTGCACTGAATTATAAGTAAATTTTCTGGGCGACTGTCAAAGATATTTAATTTATTTCTGGCACAAGTTACAGTCTAAGAAAATCCATTAGTTATGTTTATTGCTTTCCGCGATGGTGGAGTAAATTACTAGTGAAATATGGAATTTCATGAGAAACTTAAGATGCCTTTAGTTATTTATTTAATATAATTAAGGCATTATTTTCCCTCATATCTTTAGCTTATTTCAAATCACTTTCCCAGCGCAAGGAAAGTAAGCCATCCATCAATTAGGTCGTGTCTTGAACTACTTATATCCTTTTACTTTCTTCCTTTGGTCTCGGAACTTTTGAGGCCAACCTTGTGTCAGCTTCCTGGCTCGAGCGAAAATTGTTGCTTCTTCTGAGGTGCCCTGAGTGTGTGTGGATTTCTTGTGCTTGCAGGTGAATATACACACTGTCTTGTGTGTGTATTTCCGCGCCTGTCTGCTGGGAACATACACACTATACAGCTGTCGGTGTGCAAGGTGAAGCGTTCTGGCGGCAGAGACATTCAAATTTAAATACAAATGTTGCACGTGCCTCGCAGGAGCCCGTCCCGACTTGGGCCACATCGGCGGCACGTGTGTGTTGGCCCTGCGAGGGCGCCTGTGTGAGTGCGCCCATTTCGGTGATTGCGCTGCTAAGGTTTAATAAAGCAACACCAAGACGACGCCGTCGAGGGGAACAATTACGTGGAATTGCGTGGAACGCAGTGGAGAAATGGCTGCCATTCCGAGGCATCGAGCACCGGAGTGCCCTGGCTCTGCTCTCGTATAATAAAGCAACTTGCCGCCGTAATTGGCAGCCGCAGCCAGGAATAAAAAACGGCAGAGCGGCAGCCAAAACTGTGGCATAGGCAAAGGGCGCCCAAGAAAAAAAAAAACTTAAAATTGAAATGAAATGAAGTGTGAAGCTCCAGGATTCGCTCCCAGAAAAGGTCGAATGCTGGCACACAATTTGTGCCTCTGCCAGGTGCGAGGACGTCTGTATATAATTGTTTTCGGTGCGTTTGTTTAGCTTAATTAAAATACTCGCTGCAAACACTCAAGTGTGCGTGGGCCAGGCCGCAAAAAATATATATAGACAATCTTGCTTATATATAGAATATAATTATATTTTTTATGTTGTCTTCTACAGCCCAATTCCTGTTTTTTTTCACTTTTTTATTATTGTGTCTCTAAATTTGCCCTGGAGCTGGCCAGGTGATAAGTCAGGCTCTGAAGCTCTGATATTAAATTCCCAATAATGAACCAATAGAAATGTGAAGGTAAACTTTAAACTGTACAGCAATGTATATAACATTTATAAGCCACCATAATGGTAACAAATTTCTAAGTGTAACCCTGGTTGTAAACTCACTTAAATATGACATATTTCAGGAATTTAAGCAGAGGTTCTGTAGCTTTTTACGTCTGCAGCAGAATTTAGTGCTTAGCTAATCACATGACTAATTGATTTCGAATTTCAACCCACTTAATTTGTGGTAAGTGAGGTCATTTTAAACTTTATTAATAATTAATTTATAGTAATAATTCTCTCTTTCGAGCCATTGTAAAGACGTCATTGTTCTGTATCTTGAATAATTAATATTGCGGCATGTCGAGGCCTCTAAGGCATGTGAGTGTCTACTAGACAAAGGCCAATACAATGGCCTTAAATTGGTCAAGTCTGTGGTAGCCATTTGAATAGACGGCTTATGTTCACCTTTAAGTGGTGGAGATTTCCACACGATCACGACTCCGGGGCATCTCTGGGCCGCCACCTGCTGCTTCTCCACGCTCCTGTCTCCCGTTGTCAGTGGCCGCCCTTTGGTGTTGCTGTTGATGTTGCTTCTGTGCTTCTGCTTTCGCCGGGATTCATAGGGCAAAAAGCAATTTGGCCTGCCAGCGAGCGGCTTTGGTCCGCGTTTGGTCCCTCTCGCTGACAGCCTTTTGTGCTGCGCCGTGTCTGTCCGCCTCCTTGGGCTCTCTGCGTCGCGTCCTTTCTCATGGCAAACAAGCCATTTTATACAGTGTTGCTGTTTCTGTTTCTGTTTCTGTCGCTGCGGTGTTGACACCCCGCTGGCTTTAGCACTTCAATTTTATAACGACAGCAGCAACAGAGCTGCGAAAGTATTCCAGACAGGACCAGAAGCAGAGCAGAGCAGAGTCCAGATCCCATCACCTGCCTAATGGTCTGTGCTGGCTGTTACAACCGGACATTGGCGACCATAACTTTAATGGAAATCACACACACACACCACACACCACACACAGGAGAGGGTGGCTTTTTTCTTCTTCCACTCACTTACTCATTCACTTTTTCTCCTGGCACCATAATCTAGGCTATTAAAATTCAGTGCTGGAGATGACAGTGCGTATACGTAATGCGGCGAGATTGGCCCAAATTGGGTATTCAAAGGACGAGGGCTTTTCGCAGCCCCAGTCCCAGTCCCGTAATTGCCGAGCTTTGCACCAGTCGCGAGCGAAATATAAAATCGCATAAAAGCATCGTTTTATAGGTACCGAAATTTTGAGGAATTTTGCGAGCGGGAATTTTAAATCCGCCAAAGCAAGTTAATCCCTTCGTTTATTATGGAATTTCATCTTGAGATGAAACGGCCCGGCGGAGCCGCAGGAACCGCATTCCTCATCCAGCCATCCATCATTCGCAGCAGCCAGCATTCAGCTACACTCGCATCCTGCTAATGATTGTGTGCCAGGAGTCTTCAGCTCCTCGTCCTTAATCAAAACCAAAAAAGCGTTTACCCGCCGGCGACCGCTTCACACCGATTCACAAAACATAATATTTTTTGAAGGGTGTGTGCGTGCCGTCGGCCTTGGCGGAAAACTTGCTCCTACCGAAGCATAGTTTCCCAAGCACACTTTAATTAAAACGACGAACAAACACGAAACTCGAGCGATTTGAGCCCTTCGAGCCGGAGGAAGGGGGAAATGTCGGGCTTATGGCCATCAATCAAAATGACAAAATAAAATGTTTGTTCTCCCGCTTGGGGGGCGGAGCCTCTGCAGATAATAATGTGCATTGACAGGGCCTCGTCAAGTATGCAAAGGCATTCGCATTCGGTCCTCGGATTCGGATTCGTAATGGGAATGAGATTCTCGGTTTCGACTGTTTGCAGCTGTCGAAAATGAAGAGACCATAAAATGTTGTAGCCAAGCGGGACAAGGCGAATGAAATTTATTGCCCTGTTGTGATAAACGTGACGCGCTGTGCCAAAGGGCCACGCCCTCTCAGTGGGGGCGTGGGATGAGCAGGACATTTTACAAGTGCCTCTTACATTTGATTTGTGTCTCTGTGTGTGTGTGGGGGCCAGGCCAGAAGAAGGCGCAAAGGCTCACTTGCGAACGGCTGACAACAGGTTAATGCGAGCCAAGCAGCTGCCGTGGGGAGTGGCGTTTTGAATAATGAGGGCCAGATTGATGATCTCTAATGCCTGAACTTGGGCCCAAGTTGGCCAAATTAAGTTGTTGCCTAAATGGCAGAAACCAAGACAAATTCTTATTCGAATATTGACCAACGCAGCAAACGATTTGCTTCCCATTTTTATTTTTCTTTTATAAATAAAGCTCATTTCCAATTCGGGCTTTTCCTTTTCTTAGACGAACATTTTTTGTAAAACTTACAAAATGTAAAACTCTTTCATGGGAACATTCTTCAGAATGATAGGGTTAATGTTCTAAATATTAATTCAGTGTTTTCTTTAAATCTTTATTTAAAAAATTAAGCCGAGAAACTTAACTACATAGCGGAGAATATGCTGAGTTAAGCTTTTATGGTAAATATATTATATAAGCTTCAATTTATTACTTATTAAATGCATTACTTTGACCTAAGCTTGTTAAATAAACATAATCTAAAGTCGACAGCTAACAATTTTTGTTTAACAATATACAAACTACATTTTTGTATACATGTACTAACGAACTTTCAGTGTTAATGCAACTACACTTCTATAAAGACAGGACCATAAAGACGAACTATTACCAAACTGGAACCTAAAAAAATGGCATCCCTGAAAATCCGAAAATAAACACCAAATAAATTTAATTTTTCTCACATTCGGAAACGAATTGGTTTGCCAAATTCACCGAATCCTAATGGGAGCCAATGCCAAAGCCAAAGTTCAAATGCAAGTAAAAGCCCCTAACCGGATAACTGATAACCTAGAAAAGCTGCCGTGGCAGAGGGAAAACTTTCCCGTTCAAGGTTCAATCAACTTGGCCGGGAACACACATATTTGCCAAAAATTCGTGTCCAACGTGGCGTATGCTCGACATTGGCCCTCCACGAGTTTCTCTGTGCCCCGCCGAAATCGCTTTAGTAGCTTGTTTTGACATTTTTCCATCCCTCTACTCTTACTTTTTTTGGGCTGTACTTTTGGCCGTTTTTCGGGCCAGGTTTTTCGCTGGCTTTTCATACCTTTGCGCCTTGCTGCAGCTGTTGCCCAAATTAAGCCTAAGAGGAGCAAAAATTCGCCGGAAAAAAAGAGGGAAATTCCACAAAGGATCCGCCAACTGCACTTGCATTCCTTATTTTTTTCATTGCCTGCTTCCGCTCGCTGGCTGCTAGCTGGCCTTTTTCATTGTTAAATTCTTTTCCTTTTTTGCACTGAACAACTACCGAAGCCAAAAAAAGCCAGTTGGTTAGTTTGAAGGCTGAGATAAGGACTCTGGGAAATTAATGCGCGATTTCTTCCTGGCTACGGGCGTCTGCTGTTCTTGGCAGCCAACTTGGCTGGCAGATAAGGTTAAGTTTTTGTCTCCGTGTTTATGTGTGTGCTTAAACTTAACCTCACGAATTTGGGCCAGAAAACGCATAAAAAGGAAACAAACACATTGGCATCGGGACGTGTATGTCACGTGAATGGACCCTGACTGCCTCATCCTCATCCTTCGACGGGGCGGCAATAATCGTAAAATAAAATTTCGTGCAAACCCAACCGAAGGTGACCGCCAAGACGCTGGGTCTGTAAATACCCTGTAGTATGGATCGAGCATATTGGTAGGGAGATTAAAAGCCCACATTCCTGCCAAAACGTTTAATATTTGCCAGACGCGTGACTGGGTCAAAAAGGCAAAGCAAACATCCTGCGGCCAAAGGGTACTCGCCATTGACGAATGGCGAGAGTTCAAAGAGTCCCGAACTCAATGGAAATGAAAATAAATATAAAATTAGCAGTGCGGGGCAGAGGAGCGAGTCGGCATGCAAACGCGTTAAAATGTGAAATTCAATTTTGTAGAGCAGGAACAGGCAAAGGGCAAAAAAGGCATGCCGCAAAAATTCGGTTGGTGAAAAATGTGTGTCTGCTGGAAGTGCGGAAGTGTGTGGGTTTCGGTTTTATTTCTGCAGGTTACGCTTTAAAGTGTTTAATTTTAAAGGCGGGAATTCCGCTGCCTGCGGCCTTAGCCAGCAGGCAGTCGAAGAGGAACGCAAAGGAAAGTAAAGGAAAGGAAAGGGGAGAAAAGGAGTTTCTCGGGACTCACCACAATGCGCCTGACACGTGTCATTTTGCGGTAATCGCCCAGCTTGAGGCTTGGCAGGCGAACAATTTCCCGGGATTTGGATGAAGTGCGATGGCAGGACGAACGAAAAACCGGCAGCAGGCGCTGAAAGTTTTTCCTTTGCCGATTTCCCTTTTCGTCTCCGATTGCCGCCTGTCACTTGCAGTATTCGTGGCTCACAATTAGCGACGGCAAATGCAAAACCTCAAAGCCGCAGGAGACTATCTGAGTTCCTCTTTCAAGTAAACACAACACTTTAAGACACAAGCTTGGGCTTTAACTCACAAATTTGGTCTATGTATATTTTGGCAAAATCTTTAATTCAGGAATCTCGTTTCCTTAGGTTTCACGCATCCTTCTTGTTCTTGCTCGCACACAGTTCGTACTTTTTAACAGCGCTTGGCCTGGTTTTCCCCAGGTATCGACCGCTGCGCCAAACGTCTCAGATGAAACTGAACGCTGCCTGAGATTCGCAGTCAGATGAAATACTCCCTGGAAAATCGGAAAATCCATGTGGCCAGGCCAGGAGCAACAACAAAACTGCGGCAAAGAGCGCAACTGCCGCTCGCCGTCTCTCTCTCTCGCTTGACTCTTGCTCTCCCGCGCTCTCGGCACACACACGCTGCGTATACGTAACGTCACGACAAAAACCAGCTGTGCACACAGTGGTCTAAGCGAGCAATTCTGCCCTAGAATTTTGTATTTTAAATATTGTAAGCTGTAAAAAAAACTGAACTTCAATATATATATTTTTTTTTGTTTTATATGATAGGAGTCAATAAATAAATATTAATTATTAATTATTCTCTTTTTAAGATTTTAATTCTGCTATGTTGAATATGCTTAATAAAATTAATGCTATCCGAATTTACTTTATTTCAGACATCTATAATTTTTCTAATAAATCTGGACATCATTCTTCTATTTTCAATAACTTTTTAAATAATAATAATACTATTTTTTGTGATATTGGTAAAATGCTAATGCTAATTCCTTCTATGATTTTGCTTACCTATAACTACTTCTTTTACAAATATATTCAACCATATTTTCATTAGCCTTGACCCACTGTCTCACTTTTATCCGCGTGTTCCGTTCTTTTTTCAGTGTATGAGAGATGGCCAGAGAGAGTTTTTTGTGCGGCCACAGAGAGCGCTTCCTTTATGCTTGATAAAAGTTTTATTTTCCAAAAACAAATTGCAGAGCCAAAAAAAGTAATGCTCCCGGCCAGCCTCGGCCGCGGAGAAGTCGGGAGCAACAGCAAAAGCAGGACCAGGAGCAGGATCCCGGGGAAGGACTCGGCCGGAGTAGAAGTTTTTATTGCCAGGAGAGGCGAGAGAACGCTAAGTGGGTGCCTGTCCAAGGGAGTGTATGTGCGAGCCTCTGTTTATCTGTTTGTTTTGTTACATTTTCTGTGTATTTCATTGCTTTTTTTTACCCTGCGAGAGAAGCGGGCTGAAGTCGAGAAATTCAAAAATCAGACACTTCAAACTTGTTGATGAAAAGCCAGTGCACGTGAGGGAAACTCCCCCGGCTCTGTTTTGAGACTAGTTTCCATGTGGGGGTGCGGTTCCGAAGGTGGCTTTTACAGGAGCCAAGGAGCAACATGTTGATTTTCCACGTGCTCGACTAGAGCACACAAGTGCAGATGTTAACCCCTCCGAATGTGAGATAGCGTCCGTCTGCGAACTCCTCGTGTGTGTAATTTAAAAATGCAATTCATTAAGCTCGCGCTAATTGCAATTTAATTGCAGAACGAGCAAAAGGCAGAGATCGGAATCAGAACATGATTTTCCCGGGACTTGCTTTTTATTTTTATAAACGGAAATTGCACGCAAAGATTTCATCAACTTTGGGGGCTTATTTTAAGCAGGTTTCTTAGGCAGGAACAATTAGGCTAAGGGGACCTGGGCAGTATCCTTAATTCGGGTCTTTTCAAAGTGTTAGTTGAGATTTTTGGTTTTAATAATGAAGAAGAAACAGTCTTTCAGAAGAGAAAAAGCTTGCCAAGATTTGTAAAAAGGGTTCTTTGTTTAAAAACACCTCAGCAAGTAAAGAGCTAATTGTTTAAAAGTTAAACTGAAAAGAATAGCCAGAGTTTCATTAGCCCCATTAGCAGTTATAACAAACTTTTTAACTTTTGAGTTGGAAAAAGATTTTTGTTGGAAACCTGGTCAGAAGGTAAGGGTAAAGACAAAATATAAATAAAAGTTGTGAGTAAGATTACTGATTTAATAACAAACTCAGTATGAATCACAAATATTGTAGATGTAACACTGCTAACTTTTAAATTATTTAAATAAATTAAGTCACAATAAATCATAAGAAAAATTGTCTTAAATTTATTTAAATCCTAATTCTGCGAGCCTAAAAAAAGACGTTGAAGCTTTCGAACTTAATCTATGACAAAATGAAAAATGCCGACTGTTATTAAGCCTCACATGCTTGTTTGCTGCCTCGTTTTTTCACTTTTCCTCTTCGCTTTTTTCTTGTTTATCTGCTCTTTGTTTTTCCGGGCTCAAAGTTAGTCGCTATTATTGCTGCTGCCCTGGAAGGGCCGCCTTCTGTTTTGCTGCTGTCTTTTGCTTAGACCGGCAGTTCCGGTGAAGGAGCCGCAGCAGCGTGCCCAAGTGGCCCGAAAGGGGATTTCCCAGTCCCGGCTGCCACGTGTAATCCTTTCTGCCATATGACCCCACCGGTGGCCATTCGCATTCCCATTCCCATTCCCAATTCTCCGATGCCCGCCTGGGCTGTGCTCACATTCTTTCGGTATTTTTAGGCTTCCTTTTCAATCTTTGCCATTGTTGGGGTTTCTTGTTTTGTTTGGGCTTTGATTACTTTAAGTTTTGGTTTTCGAATGATTGGCACACAGCTCCGAGGAGGCGGCACTGATAGGTCTTTGATGTAAATGATAGCAGGGGAGGATTTCAGCCGGGATATTTGGGGATTGGAATTTGCATTCGGTCCGGGTCCGGGTCCGGGGCTCAGCTCGTATATCCGAGGCCCCCGGCTTTGGCCGGTAATTCATTTCATAATTACGCATTTGGCTTAATTGGCGGAGTTGGACCGTGAATTGTGGTCGGCCATTCAATTTGAATATTATGCCAGATTAGTCCCCCCTTTGAAATGTGCGCAATAATTTATCATAATTTCATATACTGGCCACACAAAGCGCATCGCAAACTGCATATAAATCGGGGCAACTATTTCAGTGATTCTCGGCCAAATGGAGCGATGATTAAAGCGGCTTTATGTGGAATGCTTAGAGCCAACACCAAATGCCACAAGCTCTTGAATGTGTCGTTAAAGCCAAACAACTGCAGAATCAACACAGTAGTTATACCCTTTAAAAAGGCCAACCCCTTTCTATATTCGGTGGTATAGTAATTAATTAATTTAAAATATTTAATATGAATTATTCACAGGTTTTCACGAAATTCGATCAAAGTATTTAATTCTTATTTCTTTTGGTTATTTTGAAAGTGGATTCCTATTTATTTTCGGTGAATTAAGAATATTTAAATATGCCTTTTAATAGCAAAATATACGTCTGTATACTTAGAATATGTATTGTTGTATTATTGTTTTAATATATTTCAAAAATTATCTAATAACTTAACAATAATATTTTGCGCAAAAATAAATTATTTTTTAACTTTAAAATAAATTAAGAAATTTCTTTAAGCTGTAATTTAGTATGTTTTTACTATTCTAATACTATTCTAATAGAAATGCATTTTTGTAAGTAAGAAATAGAGCAATGAGACTAGATATGAGATAAAAAACCACTCAAAAATGTTATAATATTTCTTAAAAAATAGCTATGAATATATAAAATATATATTTAATCTTAAAAAAGGCTAGACTTAGCCTTTGACCGCACTGGTGCTTTGCTTACAGTCTGTGCATACTCTGCGAGTGAGGGCAGAGGCTGGGCAGAGAAATATGCTGACTGGCGAATCAGGGCCCCGGGCACCACAGCTCTTATACATTAAAACCTTCCTCTAAAATATTTATAACAATAAGAGTTCTTATAAAAAAGCCTAACCTAGATTTAAAAAAAACCAAAGAGTATCTCAAATTCGTGACAGACGTAAAAGTTTCAAATCCGTTTTTCATTGCACGAGTTTTATGGCCACGCTGCAGCACTGTTTGCTGACAATTAACATTTTATGAGTTCTATTTTTTCCAGCTTTTATATCGCCCACTCCAGAAGCGACTAACTGCCTAATCAAGAGTTAATCCAGCAGGCCCTCCTCCACCTCCGCCGCAACTCCTTTCGCGCGGCGAGTGAGGTCATAGTTGGGGCTTCTGGACCGACGCATAATAATTAGCTACCAGCGAAATTTGCGCAATTTATGCGCATACATTCTGGCAAGGACTACTGGGCCCTACGCGCTTATGGCTTTTGTTCAATTTATGCAGAACATTTTGCGATTGTAAATGCTTAAACGATGGAAAAACTGGTGCCTAATGTTTGAGCAGAGTCTGGCATCCGGTTTTAATTGTGGCCGAGCACAATGGATGGACAGGATGGCAGAGCAGCCATATCTATTCGGAATCTCCATCGCCATCTCGTCTTCCTTTTGGAAAATGACAGCTTGTGTTAAGTGAATTTGGTCGCCGCTTTCTATTTGCCATTTCAATTGCAAATTAACTTTGCAATCCAATGTCTGACAATGGCGAAAGCCCTCGACCGACATGTGTGCGAATGCCAGGCAAACGGACGCACTGGATATATATTCTACTTGTGTTCTGGAATATATATGTATTAACACCACATGGCAGCCACAAAAATAAACTCAACTGATGCTGCTCTTCCTGCTGTCGAGTGGAAAATGCAATGTTCGTTGCTTCGCTGGGCGCCTTCACCCCATTCCCTCAAGTTATTTCTAATTAAAGCTTAATTGTCTTCAACTGACAGCCATATGTAGTTGAATAAGTGGAGAAATTAAACGGCGAATCAACAAATTACACTTTAACCTGCTCTGGCCTTTAGTATGCCATGCCTCGAGGAAGGCTTTGGTCCTGGATTAGACGGCTTAAATTCAATGGCAATCGCTATGGGCTAGGCTTACACAATTTTGGGGATTTTTCAACTAACTTCCTTGGCCGCAACGATTATTTATGTCCGTACGTGCATCAATGTTGCTGCAGCTGCCACAGCCAGCCTGCAACCGATGTGGCAGACAAAACAACCGCTGGACCACTGCGGGCGGATGGCAAGGCAAATTTACATAAAGACTTAAGCCAGCAAGCCAGGAAACGTGGCCGAGTCACGTTTATTGGCCACAGGCTGGTCACACAGGCGGCACAAATCATGCAAAATTAAATTCAAGAGAGCCGATAGGAGCTCTCCGACTGCCCATTCAGCTATTGATTGCGAGTACTTTCCTCTTTTTTTTTTTGTGAATTTTCTAGTCTCTCACGGAATGCAATTTGCCACTGCCACTGCTCTTCGCTCCACAAAGTTACGCATACGCCGTGCTGACCGCATGCCCACCAAGAAACCATTTTGGGTTCAAGTGTTTGGCCAAACAAGGGAACATGTGTCTCTTGTCTTGTTGGAACAGGAGCGTAGGATATTGCAGGACACTGCACACGCAGCACGGCAGAAAGGAGAAGAAAATGAGGGCAACAGCCACACCCTCGGCAGGACAGGACCCGGCGACACATGTGCGTGTGTGTTCGGAATGAAATGAAATTGCGGAACACAGGGCATGTTTTGGTTTTGAAGAAACTACAGGAAATTTGCTGATACAGAGCCAAATCAAGTCGATGATATGTTTTCCTTTATACTGAAGGATTCTTGAGCATTTTAGATTGGATATGAATTGATGATACACTTGTCCTGGCCCCAGATGTGGGGATATTGAAGTATTTTAAATAAAATAGACTAAGCTACAAATATAGAAAAATCGTATAAATATATACAAATTTATTTATTATTTATATAAAAACATTCACAATTACTTCTTAAATTCTTTTAGCAATTTCGTACAATTTTAGTGAGTGAAAATTCCCCCAAACAAAACCTTGCCAATAACTTGCAGTCAAGCAGCCCTAGTTAGAGTTAGAGTTAGAGTTATAATCTTGCTTTCACATTAGCTTAGCCCACTTCTCTGTTCCAGCCATTAAAAGTCTGCTGCAACAAGTTTGAATAAATATTAAGGATATATTATGTGTATCTTTGACCAAGTTTTAATTATAATTCCTCTTTTTGTTTGACCACATCACGCACTCGCACTCGCTCCATGGTGTGCTATTCAACTTATTTATGACTTTGTGTTTTGGTTCAGCAAATTTAATTAAAGTTCATTTTACGGCCATTCATCAGCAGCGTACTCGTATGTGAGGGCGTATCCATATATATCTGTATAACCAAGGATATATGTGTATAATATATAATGTACAGTGCACAATTATGGGTCGACATTTAAATAATATTCTTTCTGGTTGAGACAAATTACTGCAGATTTTTGTTCGGCAGCTGTGAGGGGAGTTTTATAAGTTTTATGTGTGAAAAAATTCATGAGAAAGGAATACATTTATAAAGGTTAACGATCTAGATTGGAAAATATTTTCTATAATTTTATTGATATAAATAATGGTCGAACATAGTTGTCCACAATAAAATAAAATGTAAAAACATCGAGTTTGAACTACATTCTGTCTAATAAGTGAATCTTTCTCTACAAAAACAGATTTTAAATTTATAATTTATGGCCCCACAGGAATACACCTGCGTGTGCACTACAAAAAATTTAGTTTAGACTCATTAGAGTGCTCCTTTCCACGGAAATCTTTAGTAAAAGGCGAAAGATTTATTCGACAATTGAAAAGAAGCCAGAGTGATTTGGTACCACCAGACAAGGGCCTCTCTATATGTTGCGAGCTAGAAGCGGTTGGGAATTATAGAGCAAGGCGACATTGAGAGGGATGCGCCCTAAACTAGGCAACTCTATAGGTTAAGGGTTGCTTTGGTAGTCTACTTAGGTAAAAAGAAAATTAGGCCTACCTGGAAACAGAATAATGTGCACAGATATAACTGTAATAGAGTTTTGTTAAGGGATGGAACCATTTTAAAAGTAGGTAAATTGGAATAAGAATTTCGGAGATCATTACGAATATTTTAACAGAAAGAAAGAAAACATTAATATTTAAGGTGTGAGGACTAGTAACTCCCAGCATTAATTTTCTTTCCTGCAAATATATCTTAGTACAAAAGGAAAGAAATACTAAATGGCAGTATCATCATAAGATCATAAGAATAATTAAATTATTTTTTATATGTAATAGGTAGTTACTCTAAAAGACACCCAGAACTCTGCGACCAACCCTCGTTACTTGGTCAAACACCACGGCCCCAAGCCATGGCGACTCTTTTGATTTTTGTTTGTTGCCTTTTTACTCATTTCTGCCGCTCTGGCCGCTCTGGAAGGCTGTGACCGAAAGAAACTTCTAACGAGTTTCATTTTCGGGTTTTTCTTTCGGCTCTTTGTGAGAGGAAGGCGGAGGAGGAGGAGGCGGAATCCTGGCCTGTCACTTGCCAACAAGGAACATTTTTCGCTTCCCTCCGCCTTCTGCTGGGCGCTCGGTTGTTGTGTGATTTATTTCACAATTTACTCGCATTCAGCTCGCCGTTGTCGCGGGGCAGGACTATTGGGCTGTTATTGAATTACCGGAAACTTACCTAGCGGCCCTCTCCGACTCTCGCCGATACCCCAGAGCGCACATATATCCTATAGTATAGTTAGTGGCGGAGACACGAGGCGGTCTGTCGATGATAAATCAACGTGCTAACGAATTTTTCGTTTGCTTTCGCTTTCTCGGCTTTTGTTTCGCTGGAAAAACAGAAAAGGTGAACAATACCCTTAAGCCTTTGGTGAGGGGCTGGAGTTTGGGCTGCAACAACAGCTTCATAAATTGCCAGCTTTCCTTTGTTTCTCAAGATTTTTGCTTGGGTTATTTTTAATTTCGTGGCGCCTGCAATTTCTCAGTGTCAGTTGGAGAGCCTCGGAGCCGGGATCCTGCCGCAGACAGCGCTGAAGTGGGTGGAATGGGGGCGTGGCGGACTGGAGTCCTCATTAGCCTTTGTTGTGGGCCGAAATACAAGAAAAGCAATGCATATTTTCCCTTCAACTTGATGCCACTGATAATCATTTCCAATTGTTGATGGCCTGTGTTTAATTAAATTAGCAACACTCGAGTAATTACAGGGAGCTCCTACCCGCGGCTCCACAACGTCAACCCTTCCTTGTTCCGCCCTTCGGGGAGAACATCAATCATATGCCGAAACACAAATACAAAGCCTGACGAAAAATAGAAAGAGAATTTCTAACTTTTTGCTTTCTGTGTCAGCCTCAAGAAGATTTATGGCCAAAACGGGGATGGGATCCGGGACACATGTGAGTTGGCAAACCAAACAGCCCAGAGAGGGCCAAAACGAAATGTACCGAGCGGGGAAATCCCTTAAACGAGGCTAACAAATGTAGTTTTGAGTCACATTTGGCTCAGCATCCGACGGATTGTTTAAATAAATGAGTCAGTGGCCCAGCTATCCAGCAATTTTATTGATTTTGTAGTGCAACTTGTCGGCTCATCCCCCTCTAAATTGACAAGCCATTGATTGATGGATGGCTGGGCCATCCTCTCTGTCCTTCCGGGCACATTAATTTACTAAAGAATTGCATTTTACTTTAGTTTTTATGGCCCGCATATTTCTGTTCCCCCGAAACCATTCCCTTCTGTGAGCTCTAACAAATAGTTTGCAATTATCCCTTCTGCGGAGATGGTGCGCTCTTTGGAACCCCAAAAACATCCCGTCAGGAGCTCATCCACTTCGATGTCCGAGGCTGCTCCCACGACATGTCCAGGCATTTGATTGAGCGACCACATAACCATTCGACCGTCCATTCCTCACAAATCTACAGTGGGTACTCTTTAGCAAGGAACGGTGGAAAGTGAACTCGAAATAATATCATGAATATAATAATATAGGTAAGAGTTTAAAAAGAAGAAAGAAAGCTAACTTCGGTAAGCCGAAGTTTGTATACCCTTGCATCTCTTGAAAATCGATCCATTTTAGAAAAAAATTAAAAAAATATCGAAGTGTGTACATTTTTATCATAATGAAAAAATAGAACTGTAATTTTAGAACCGTAAAGAACAGCTATATCTCGAAATTTATAGAAATACGTTGACAAACAGAGAAGTTCAAAATTTTTTCTTTTAATTTCCCGATTATTCCTATGGCAGCTATAGGATATAGTGGGCCGATTTTGGTCATTCCAACGTAAATACTGCTTGCATAGGAAATAAGACTATTTCAGACCGTAAGGTTTGAGATATCGAAATATCGAATTTAACGTTAAAATATCGATAAAATCGATATTATTTCGCCGATTTTTTTCATAACATTAAATTAACATTTTCTATAATCTCCTTATATTTATTTCCAAGAATGATGGCTCAAACCTAGTTAAAGGCACAGTTCTATGTATCAAACAGAATATCCACTTATCGCTCATATATCGCTACCATAACATTTCGATTTATATACAAATATCGATACAGTATCAGACGGAAATTTATTTTGTACATTACAAAGACTCTTCACTGTAACATAAAAATACTTCTTCAAGGGGAGAAAACTATATATAAGTCGAATGTGTGTGGTCGCATAATCGATAGTCATAAACATTAGAGCTTTAAATTTAATATCCCTGATGGCCTGACACTTCCAAAAGGGACTCGCCCACAATGAGTGAATGCTTCATTGGTCATTGCTTATGTTAAGGTTGGGCATCCAGGGGAGTATATTCTCGGAGCGGGTGCCACTAAATGTGGCATGACACACGCTGAATAGAACTAATTTTCCTCCTCTCAACGCACTGCCAAAGGAAGGACAAGACTGACAATGCAATTGATGAACAGGACACGAAGTGATTTCGTTGAAGGACCCATGCTATTTGCGGAACCAACTTTGAGGCATACAAATGTACTGCAGCTGCTTCCCTTGGTCCGCTTTAATAAGCCTCAAATTATATGGCAAGCAGCGGCTTGTGCTTTTTTTTCTCCCATTTTTCTTTTGCCCGCAACTTTTTTGCCTGCACCAATTTGATTTTGTCATTAAAAAGTTTTTAGCGAAATAATAAAGTTTGTCAGCGTGGAATTCGAGGACCGAGCCGAGAGAAAAAAGATCGCCAGAAAGGAAAAAGGAAATCACAGTCCAAAAGTGGCCAATGAAAGTTTTCGTTGGCCATGCAAGGGCGCCCGGCAGGGACTCTGTGAGGGCAGAAATGTAGCTGGCCCAGAGCAAACTATGGACTGTGGTCGGAACCGAAATTGTACGCTTATCTTGGCAGAGTCAGAGATGTGTCCGAACTCGCGGGCGATATGTCGAAAATTTAAGCGCAGTCAGCTCGGATGAAAAACGATTTTAAATAACCCGCAGTCATCACTTTTTGCTAGCGGAAGTTTAATTGCAATTTTATAATTCAATAAATTGATAAGTTTTTAAGTGATTCTCTTTGCGCTGCCCTCAAGTTTTTTCATGCCATTCAATTTTAATTGGCGAGGAGGTGATTTTTAAAATTACCTGAGGATAAATGTATGGCAATTTATGGGATAATTGGTAGGTAAAATTAAAATACAATATTTAATTAGCTGTTGAAGTTTATGAGTGAATAATTTATTAATTAAATTAAAAAAATGTAATCTTAATCATTGTCCAAATCTAAGGCGGTAAGTTATATCATTTATATTTTCCATTTGATTGCCTATAATAAGCATTGATTTCCATGTTAATAAGGGAATATTTACTCTTAATTTGCTTGTTCCAGCTCCAGACCTTGTCCATACATATCCCATGAGTTCCAAGGCATAATTCTGCCCAGTTAATACAGCGATCGGAAGCTGGCAGCATCCTCATGAAATATTGAGTCCGCCGCATGAAGAAGCCCAGTCACTCTGCACTCATTGAATTACTATACATGCAGGTCCTCCCAATGCAGATGCATAATTCAATTAGCATATGGAAGAGTACAGCGGGCCAGTGCCTGCTGGCACTTCCTGTGGCCAACGTGACGTATGCGCAATGTGAGGGCAGCAACAGGAGGAATGCGAGCCGATGCTGCGTTATGAATTACAACATTTCAATATGCTTCAACGTGTTCATCATTTATTTAGCCAACTGGGGAATATGGACTAGCGGCAGGTAGCTGGCAAATGGCAGGCTGCGAAATGCCAATAAAGGAGCAACGCGAGAGCCTTGAGCCCGGCCAGGGACCCGGGCCCGGCTGCAAACAGGAAGCTGGAATGCTGCTGAGCCACTGCCGACGAGTGCTTAGCTCCGTTTGCAATTTCCGTTTTGTCACATTTGTCTAACTAAATGGAAATTTATGCAGCTCCTCGACGCGTCGGTCGTCCTCGAGAGTGCCTGCGTTCCTCCACGTTCATTTCTGAGCCGGGTTCCGGGCTCCGGGCTCCCGACTCCGGAGTGGGTTAATACTTTATTCACGGTCCAGCGCTTAATGAAAGAGTCATTACACTCATTCATTCATTCAATCGTTGATTCATTCATGAGCAGACGGGAGCGCGTGTCCTTTGTTTTCCATTTCCCAGCCACTGTTGCCGCTTGGAGCCCGTGTTGTTGTCGTTAATTAATTGATTTTCATTGATGCCTTGGTAGCATTAATCATACGCCATGTTGGCCCCGAGCCCCTGGCAGGCCATTGTTATTCTTTCCCTCCAGTCTCTTACTTTGCTGTCTTTCTCGGCAACTTTTGAGATGGGTGGGAGCGGTGCAGTTTTTTGTCAAAGTTTTCCATTAACGCTTCAATAGACAGGACGCAAAAAAGATGAGGAGAACGTTGCATCTGCAGAAAATGACAAACCTTTTCCTTACCTCAAGAAGGTAGATACTGGCACTGTCAGGCTACGAGACCTTCGTACATTTCTGCAACATTTTTCTAGGGGAAGACGTTATATATTTATTGTTAAAAATAGCCTAATTTTATTAAAATCAATCTGTAATTTTAGTTTTCAAATATATTTTAAAGAGTACTCAAGTTTCGGATAAACAGAGCTTGACTTCCTACATTGTGGAACTTTAAGTCTTTTTTCACGTTTTAATTAAATTAAATTACCTGAAATCCTTTGAGGGACAAAGCAAAAAAACTGCACAGGTATTTGCTATTGGCTTTCTAAAGATAATTTAGGTCTTTAACACAATATTTTTCGTTCCTTCCACATCCAAGTCCATTCTTTCAAGGATATGCAGACGTCCGTTGTGCACTAAAACAGACTTTGGTCTTTTTATCAATTTCTAAAGGTAATTGCAAATACTTTTCAATTCAGACACGCTTCGATGAGCCACAAGAAGTGGCAATTTATTCGCATCAATGATTGAATTAGCGTCCACGATTAAGCCAGTTTAATTGCATACCAGGGAATGCAATAAATTGCGATGTACTTTCGCCTTTAAAAGTTTTGTAAACGCAATTAAAACAAATACAAAATAAAGAGCCGAGAAATTTGCACTTTGGTCGCTGGGCTTGGTGACGCGTGAATAAATCATTTCCGCAAACAGCAAGCGGATTTTGCATAATAGATGGCGGGGATTTATGTGCGGTAATGTTGCCTAAAATATGCATAACTTATAGCGGTATATATATATTTATACATATATTGCCTGACCCAGCCGGAAGCATCCAAATTGTCTCCCAGTCCCGAAGCGCGGCTGCCAACGCAGCTTAGCGCGAATCAATTAAATTGGCCTGTGGACCACAGTCCGGCCGGCGTCCAGAGAGTTTCCATTTCCATTTCCAGCTTAGCGGTTGACGTTTTGACACTTTTATTGTAAGTCATTCGTGTTTAACTGCTTAAGCGAGGACTTATTTTGTGACCGACCCGTCACTGTCTCAAAACGATTACAATTTAATCAAATATTTGTCTGAATCGAATAAATGGAATTTGAATAAACGGACAATTTGAAATTAAAGTTTATAGAGAAAAGGAAAGCCTTGTTAGATTAGTTAAAGGATTTTGGAATTATTCAATTAGTAAGATCCATCTAACGATGTATTTTGTTTTACAAATTATATTTTTTGTGAACTTCAAACTAGTATTTGGTCGTATAATAAAATTTAGTAAGCGTGGACTTTGCTGTTTCATTCCCGAATAATTTGTAATAGTTAATACTTTTTTTACAAATTATATTGTACGGGTTAGTTGACTTTTTGTGAACTTTAAACAAGTATTCTCTGTTAACAAAATCTAGTAAGCCTGGATTTTGTTATTTCTTAGTAAGTTCCATGTTCCTATGGTATTGTGTTACAAATTATATTTTTTGGGTTTATATAACTTTTTGTGGAGTTCAAACTAGTATTTGCGCGGGTAATAAAATCTAGTGAGCGTGGATTTTGTTGTTTCATAGATAATTTTTTTGTGAACTTCAAACTAGTATTCGTTCGGATAATTTCATTCCTGAATAGTTTGTGATAGGTGATACTTGTGTAATTTAGTTATTTTTCTCATATTTTCATCAAAATTATCCAACAGCGGATCGCGCTCTTGGCTGTTGAAATCCAAAAAAAAACGTTTGACGAGACTTCGAAGAGGAGAGTAGTGGTCCTCTTTGTTACCGCCTTTCCGTTGGTCCAGCTGGTTCTCATACAGCGCGGAAGGACAGCTCCAGAACGTGGTCACCATTTTCCTGGAGGTTTGTGGCGCCAAGGCCTTTACCTTAAAGCTGGTCGCACTCCGCCAGGTGACTTTGGCCATTGGCATTGTGGCATTCAACACCATCTCGGTATCGTGGGCACTACGGATCCCCAAGCGATAGGCTACCACCTCTACTCCCGAGGCTAGTGGTGGTGGTCCTCTGACGCGGATCAGCTGGAGCTTATTCATTCTTGGCACATCTAGCAGGAACCCGTCAAGGAGCAGTTCTAGGCAGTTACTGCAGTTACAGCAGTTACTGCTGGAGGTTGCAGTTTGAGCCTAGAACTGCTTCTCAACGGGTTTCCTGCTCGACGTGCCAAGGATGCATAAGCACCAGCTGGCTCGAGCCTAACATCAAGACTCTGCCCGAGGTCAAAATCCAGGTTTGCTTCAACGCAGGATTGTCCTCTTGACGGATATGTTCCATTTCCCAAAGGGGTAAGTACTAGTTCTCTGGAGCAAACCCTTTTATTAATTTACCAAGCAACTGATTTCATTTCGAATCCAAATCAAAGCTTTAAATGTACTTTTTCTTATAATTCCTTTTGATCGTCTTCATCCCAGGTTAAGCTTCGGGAATTGTCCTGATTCAGGTGGATCCGCCTACCAACAAAGGTTTTCCAAGAGTCCCCATGAAAGACTAGAAGACGCAGGCGGAAGTCTGCGAACGGGATATATGTGACAAACGGACGGAGGAAAGATCGTGCCCAGCAAGTACCGGCACGCCCACAGCTTGCTGCTGGCACAGGACGATGGGATAAAAAAGATACGATACGACTAAAAAAAGAAAGCAAATATTAAATGATAACTTTTAGCACAAGTATTACCTGTATTGGTGTTTCTTTCTATCCACGATAAACTAGAATAAGGTGATTAGGTTATTTATTTTATTATACCCTTGCAGAGGATATTATAATTTTGCAATGATATTTGCTACGCAGTGCAGGAGGCATCTCCGACACCATAAAGTATATATATTATTGATCAGCATCACCAGCCGAGTCGATCTAGCCATATCTGTCTGTCTGTCCGTCTGTCTGTCCATCTGTCCGTCTGTCGGTTTCTACGCGAACTAGTCTCTCAGTTTTTGAGCTATCGAGCTGAAATTATCAGCATTGTCTTATTTCTTTAGCAAGCAGTATATATCGGAACGGACGAAATCGGACCACTATATCCTACGAGATATAACAGTTTTTACGGTTTTAGAATTACGGTTTTAATTTCATTAATATCGGACAACTTTATTATATAGCCGCTATAGAAGCGATCGGTCGATTTGTATGAAAATGTAAAATTGTACATGTAAAATGAAAAATGTGTAGGTAAATTATACAAGTTTACAAATTTCGATATTTTTCAATTTACCAAAATGGGTCGATATTCAATGATCCAATAGCAGAATGCAAGGGTATACAAGCTTCGGCTTACCGAAGTTAGCTTTCTTTCTTGTTTTTATATCATTTCATGCTGAAAAGTCGTTATTTTATTGTTTTTAGTATTGTATTTTTCTACACCGAGGAAGGGGCGCCACCTATGTGTGAAATAGAAGTACTGTGTAAGGTAGATGTAGAAATCAAAGTATCAAAACAACTCTGGGGTTTCGTTAATCAGCGCTAGGTGGCGGTCGTATTGTATGTAAAAACCATTCTTTAGGAATGTAGAAACAAACTTAAGAAATAACTTAAATTTTAAATTAAAAATTAAAAGAAACATAACATAACAGGCAAATTTATAAAAATAGTTTAAAACTTGTACCTACATGTACATAGCTATGTAAATGTTAGTTAAATATCATATTAACTGAAAATTCCATCTCGCCAATTCGGTATCTCCATCAGAAGATACGGATTTATTATCATTGAACATGTAAATCTATTGAATTATTTTGGACTCAACGATCTTTATGCTTATACATGTTTATAAATGTTTAGAAAAACATTATTTATAACTTTATGGATAAATATACAAACCGTGCATCAAGTGCGCCAAGGCCTGCATCTATGAACTCTCTAAAACAAGACAAATGTAATTCCTTTGTAATACAATAGCAGCATTTAATTAAATAATTTTTGAATTGTGTAGTATTTTTTAATATCTATAATACGTAATATCTCAATCACAAGAGAGATTAAATATATATATTTATATTTATATAGGATATACTTAGACTGTTCGTGACTTGTAAATGGCTAGCTAAATGAAAGGAGAACTTATGTCGATTAATGCGCCGTGTAAGTGATGATTTGCAATTGTACAACCTAGATTTAATTACAAACTAAATTAACAGTTCTAAATTATATCTAGTTTTGGTATTTGTACAAAAGATACGGCCCCTCCGAGAACATGGGGAAATTATACTAATTCAAGGTCCGTCGTGATAACAGAAAATTATATGGAAGTTATGGTGGTAATGGCAATGCTGTTATAGCTTAGGGCGATCTAACGTGTGGAAATACGTAGAAATATATACAAAAGCTAACTATGTACATTAGGAGAAGTCCGTCCCACTGTCTCAATTATTGCGTCTGTGTCTCGGCGGATCTCTTGGAGACCGCGTCACTCGTAGCTTCCGTTGGTTGCTCCTTGGGCGCCGGCATCAGTTCTCCAACGGCCAACTTGTTGGGCAGTGCATCCGGCGTATTTATAATGCCGTACGGCCTCAGATGGTAGATCAGATAGTCCAGCACGTACATTTGATTCGGGGAGACGTAATGGAAGGATATGGCATTGTCCGAGCAGCAGTCCAGCCCCTGAAATAAAGGGATAACCAGTAAGTAATCCTTCTTTATCCATACTTTTCTGCACTCACCTCATCTGTCTTGTAGAAGATGTACTGCCAGTACCAGAACTTCTTGTCCGTATGCGCGGGAATCAGGTGGTGCTCTGGGACGAACGGAAAGAAGCGACCCCGTCCGTTCGCATCCCGGGAATCTCCCGCCAGAACCTTGACATTCTGCAGGCACTTGCCGATCTCCACGTCCTCGGCGCCCGTGTTCTCCGCCTTGCACAGCTTGGGATTGGGCAGCGCCTCGACCACAAAGCGACGCACTGCCTCCCGGCTGAGGACATACCCGGCACCGCCGGACATGTAGCCCTGCTTCACGTATGGCTTGAACTTGCAGCCGAAGTAGACCGGGGTCTCGGGATTGTACGGATACAGCATGTAGCGCATGTTTTCCACTATCGTGTACGTGTCGTCGTCGGCCTTCAGGAACCAGTCGGCGTCATTGATATGGTGCTCGTAGATGTACTTGTACGCCTCCTTCGTCTTGCCCCAGAGGTTGTTGCGACCCTCGCCCACGGGCAGAGCCACCGCATCCAGTTCATCGTCCTTGGCCGAGCTCATGAAGATCAGCTTGTTGCAGCGCTTTCCCCAGGTGCGCTTCACGTGCCGCGCCTTCTTCTGGTGGTTGCTCGGATTGGTCATGATCCAGCACAGCACTCGGACCTCGCCGTAGAGCTTCTCCGCAATGGTGGAGTTCTCATGGGCGTGCTCATGGGTACCCACATCCTGCTCCGGCCCCGTCAGCTCCATCATGTCGTGACTGTGGTGGGCATCGTTCACGTCGCCATGCCGGTGGCCATCGTAGGGCATAAATTCGCTGCGTTCCGGAGTGGAGGAATACACGAATAGCTCCGCCAGGCAGAAGCCCACCACCAGGCCCACAATAAGCGACACAAACGATCGTTTATTTGAACGTCCTGTGGGGGGAATATAGAATTTATTTAAATTAAATGTTTTAAGGCAAGTTAATGTTATTATCGGGAAAATGTTTTGAATTAAGAAACTTAGACATGGATATTATTATACTAAAAATAAATATAATCTTGAAATAGACCATTAAATTGGCCAAAACAATAAGTATGATTAAAAAAATCGTAATTCAGAAACAGTATCCAAAAAAATGTATGCTATAATAAATTGTAAATAATGTTTATAATTAAAAAGAATTCGTTCTAAATCAATTTCTGCAACTATAAAAAAGGCGTCATAATAAATTGAGCATTTGTGGATAGCAAGGGAAAATCAATGCTTTAAAATAATTAAATTTCCATTAATTTATTTACGAGGGCTCAATTTATTATGACAGCTACTAAAATTGCTCCACTTATTTTGCTATTTATTTGACCTAAGATTAATTATATCCAACGACAGCTTAATGTTTGGAGTATAACTTTTCCATAGAGTTCTTACTCACCTTCATTAAGTATGGACCTTCCTAGCAGACTATTGGCAGTCATTTGGCCTTATTATAGGGTTAACTCTCGCAGGGATGGAAGGAATTTTTGGTTAAGAGTTGGATGAGCTCCACTTTGGGGGGGTGGGGCCTGGACCTGGACCTGCAGCTTCTTTGGTTGCGTTTCTTTAAAGCGGGGACTTCCACTCTGGTTTCGCCTTACATCTTCTGCAAGGCAAGATAATAGGTACTCCCTTAGTGGTGCATGTTTCGACTGCGGTTTCTGGTGTGCATCTGCTCACGTCAGACACTCGGTCACTAGTGTCAAAACTATCTGAAAATTGTGCTGGTTCTGCTCGGTTTGGTTCGCCTCCGCTCGGCTGGGCCGAACTGTGCTAATCTCATGCAAAACGTGACAATAGCTGCTGTTCGGAGGTGCATTCTCCGGCTGCGCGTTGCTGATAAATATTTATTTATTTTTCAAAAACATTTTGGTTTCTTTCTTATTTGCTCTTTTTAATTTTGCACGTGTCTGCGTGTGTGTTCTCCCCGTTTAGAGAGCTTCCCTTCCGAGATAACTGCAATACAGAAATACGCTTTTTGGCATATAGTACGTAAACATCATCGCCGACCAGCCGAGTGTCTGCAACAAGATTGGCTATTTTCGAGCTTGTGTCGTAAAACTAACAGACAACATAAAGATCCTCTAAACAATCCGCTTGTTTTGCATGCGAAGAGCAAATAGAAAAGCAATTACACTTTTGACACTATAATAAAGATAATTCTGTTCGGTTTAAGGCATTGTTTAGTTGGGAACTAGCGAGGCGAGTTCTCAACAAATCAAACACAAATCGGGGCCGTTGAACTGATAGAACACTTGCATAATTAGTGCTAACCAATTAGGTATACTTATAGTAGTAATGGATTTGTATTTATTAGCACTAACCAAACGCTTTTAGCCAAATATAAAGATAGAATGTAAAATAAAAAACAACACCTTTGAATTGACACTATTGGTTAAAGATTAAGACCTATAAAAGACCAAGATTACACTTCCCTATATGAAGATTCATATTTTTAGTTTTGTTTATAATGTTTTTGGTTAAAGTAATGACTTCTTTATACTTGAAAGCTCAACCATTGTTTGTGATCATTTCCCTTTTATAAGCTACCACCGATCGTTCAACTCGTCACATTTTGTTAGAATAATTAAATCTTTGTTTTGCGCAAACCAAACTCTTTGTTTCGGAGCGTCTTTAGTCATTGTTTAGCAAATCGTTTGTTTAGCACTCACTTATCAACTTTATTTGCATCGATGAAACAACAATAACTTTGGTAATAATAGCATCCAGAGTGCAAAACAGCTGCGACAACAGATCGTGGCTTTAGCAAATCAGACCTAGCTGGAGTTCTGAACCCGGACAAGACGACACCTTGTCAAGAAATGCAGTCAGACAGCCAAATAGCTGAGTTTTTGAAGCAAAATGCAGCCAGTTCTGAGGTTTCTGTTTTTTTGTTTCTTGCAGTTGTACCGACCATACAGAGATAAACAAAAGCAAAAACACCCATCAATATTTAGAACCTGCCGCATTCCGATAATAATGGGTCCCTACATTATATTATTGGGTTTCCGGTGATTCACGTGGGTTTGCCACTCATTTGCAGGGCTTATCACTGAGCCTCTATTCAAACTTATCTGCAGCAAGCAATTACTCTTTATCATGACTTTCCCATAAGTTTCCGATTGCCTGGCCGGGTTTTAATCATATTTTGTGGGTCAACTTCTGTCGGCGTGATTAGTTTTTCGTACAGTCCATTATTGATGCATTAGGAGACCCTTGATTTCTAGACAGGCCACTTTTCCATACACAAAGTGGTTTCTTGGTAAAAAGATAAGGTTATCAACAAGATAAGAAAACAATTTAGTTAGTTAACTTTCTGGTATTTTTCTATCTATTATTAACCACATTTTAATCACAAAAGTCGATATCAGAAAAACATTTTAATTGTTGGCCACACAAAGGGTAAAGAGAGTTTATAAAAATCAATATAAATTGTGAGGGAGTGTTTCCGTGTTTTGATTGTAATACCTCTGCTATAAGGTACTTTCAGTTCCCTTTATTCCCAGAGACCACTGTAGGTTCTGGCATTTCAAGCATTGTAGTAGTTTTTGTTTGAGCAGCTGGCCCATCTTTACGTCATAGATATCTCAATGGCGGGTAAACTCGAATTACATACGAGCATACAGCTCATTTTTAATTCAGTTATCAAAGTGAGAAGTGCGATAATAACATGATACCGTCAAAGATACAGGTGCCTTGGTCCTCCAATAAAGGTCTTGAAAGTGCCCCACTTATTTATAAAACAAGTTTAATAAGGCCTTCATATTTCAGTGTCACTATGTCAACTTATTTTGACTTTTCTCCTGGGATTAATTGTGTTTTTTGTCCTGGCTGAACTCGTGTCTATTCCCCTGCGCATCGATGACTTCGATACCTTCCAATATAAGAATGAGGATGCTCCATTGGCAGGTCAAGGACTTGGACAATCCGAGATGAAAGCCTGAACGAGCTGCGTTTAAGGAATGTTCTCAATTGGCATTCGTGAGTAGGCAAATGCCACATGTGGGGGCAAGTCGGACCTAAATGTTTGCCCGACTTGCTTGGCAATTTTCAATTTCATTTGTAATTGCAAATTAATTACGTTTAGGCATGCCAAACCTGAGAGACCTCCAGCGCTGTTCCAATTCAGCGTGCAATTGCAATTAAACGCAATTTAACAGCATATTTGCCTATCATCGTTGCCGACTGGGGAATTTCGACTGCAAGCTGGAAGCTCGATTTGCGTGCGGGAAATCCAAACAAAGATGCACAATCTGAAGCAAATATTTTACATACAGATAGTCTAATTTTAGACCCATTGCCATCGTAAAATTATTCACATGCACTGCAGCTGCCAATTGAAAAATTTGCAGGTGAACAAAAAAAGAAAATTATGTAATTATATATTTATTTCGCAGCACGAATATGAACTCATTTGCCAACGTGCCTATAATTCATAGCACTTTTTATACTACTACATATTTGCTATCTATCGAGATTAGTTTTATTTATGGAATTACGCTATCATGTCGCTATCATTGAAAATTAAGTTATTATTATTATGGTGCTGGAGGTGATGAGAAGACACTACCCAAAACTTTATGCCTTAAATACGCAATGCTTAAGTACCTCCTTGTTGAGATAAGTTTTTATAACGCTATTTTTTTTGACTGGAGTAACTCAAGTTTATGTTTAAGGTATTTCGTTATGTTCGCTTGAAAAAGATAGCAAAGTTTAAAAAAAAAAACAGCAAGCGTTCATTCTCTTTAGTGAGGAATGCCTTAGACCTTGTAGCGGTCAATAAATGATTTAAAATGATTATAATAAATGTATCTTCTTAGACATAAAGAATAAAATAAAAAAACACAAAGTATATTTCTTGTGATTTATGCGAATCTGTCATGAAAATGTTCTATTTAAAGATATTATTTCTGCAGCTTGAACACTTGAATACATTTTTCGCTTTCAATTGAATTTTTATTCAAAAATTACTCTATAACATATTAAATAAATTTATTTTCTATTTTTAAAAACCCTTTCGGTTTCAGCCCTAATGGATACTGGAGCATCTGTTTGTTAAAACGTCGTTAAAATAAATTTATTATTATTATGTCATTCAGTTAATAGAATTGCTATTATTGCCGCCCTACACTCAGCTCACATTAGCGTGACAGTCCACTCATTCACTGCAGTCCGAACAAAAACCGAGACCAAACCAATAGCCCAACCAGAAAGCAAACCAATTGTTAAATTGTTTTGTTGGGCCTCTGTTCATCTGCGGGCAATAAAATCAGCCACGCTCTGCGATCCCGCGAATATTTCAATTCCAGTATTGTTTTATTTTTGGAGTGGTGAATACACAATATACATTATTCGAAATGAATCTGCCTTATGCGGCCCATTTTATTTGACTTCACTTTCAGCGGCTTCCCTTTCAGATAAACAATAAAGCAGCCACAATAGTTGGTCCCTGGTTATCAATGTGGAACTGTTACTGCTGGTAATTGTTATCGGGCACAAAAAAGAAATATGGCTTGCATCCGTTTCAGAAATCTGTTGTTTTTTGTTCAATCAGTTACTGTTCACATATGTATTTCTCACATATCAAAAACCCATGTCGATGACTAATTATGGGAGGCAAGATTGTACAATGTTTGCAATTGTAAATCAACTTTAACAATAATAAAACTAGTCATGAAATACTGGTAGCTGGCAAGCATATATCTTTTACAGAACGCTATAATCTATGAACTATAAATTTCCAATTACAGCTTTTAACTAAATGAAGAGATAATTTAAGTATAAGAGTGTTTTTGCTGACCGAGGTCTAGTCGGCTAATTAAATTCACATAAATCAAGACACGATATACAATTGTTTTTACCGCCGTGCTTCCGAATTCCTACTTGGGAATTTCAGCTGCACTACTTGCCAGAGCGGGGATTTTTCCCCTTTCTCAGTTGTGTAAAATATTTTTAAAATTCAATTTAGTGCACAACACAAACTGTAATCACAAACTTAATATACAACTCAATTATATTGAATACGGGGGCAAACGTGCACAGAATTATTAAATCAACTGAAAATTAATTTCTTTTGTAGTTTGGTCTACTTAATTGACAGTTAGGTGAGCTAAAAGCTTTGCCTGAAACCAGTTGTATACTGCTTAAATTAAGAATCAACGCGTTTGTAAGTCAAACATTTATATAAACGACACTGACAAAGGTCGTTAAATGAAAACAGTTTAGTTCGCCGTTGATTGATAAATAGAATTCTTTCAGCTATTTCTTACGTCAAATGTCTGCATTGGCTGAAAATTTAAGGGAATTGTTTCGCATTTACCCTGAGGGCATGGAAGCTGGTTTAAGTTCGTGGGGTCATATCATTCAAATACAAATTTTCGACGTAACGAACGAAATGACCTACATAAATTTTGGATGGCCCGAGATTCTTTTCAGGTCTTTAGAGTGCAATAAAAAAGTATACAGTAAGATCTTTTTAATGTACTCTTAAATCTTGAAGTGATCAAGATTCGTGACACCCCCTTAGATTTACAGTTGCACTTGAGCAATCCTCCCCTTTTGGAAGTAATTCAGCACGATTCAGTCGCTAAGCTGTCATTTTCAAGTACTCTGTTAATAAGTACGTTGATAATGATTACAGCGTAGATGACGGGGTCAAGTGGATCGACTACATAATACCCTACTTGTGTACACTGAAGATTAACGATTATTTGTCTGGAGTTCTTTTTCAGTTTCCCCATTTTGCGATTAATAGAATCTTATCTTAAAAAATCTGGGGCGCTAAAGGTTTATAAAACTAACTTACAAAATGCGTCAACAAAAAAAAAAATTGCGATATTTATTTTTGCCTTAAACGATTTATTGCATACTTTTAGACACCTTTCAAAGTGGTTCAAACCCCTAGTGATTTGGAGAGCACCCCTGATAGATCAACAATCGGTATTGCAGGGATGACACATCTCTTTTAGAGATCTTTTCAAATGATTTCAAATATTTCGAGAGTTTGCAGTGAAAAACACTATCAAATGTAGTGGCATACCATTTAAACTACTGCTTAGAGCCAATAGTATAATAATAGCAAGTATATAACAATACTATGTGCAACTAAACCAGTTCTGTGATCCAATTAAATTTGTTTATGATTAGATTTTACACTGGAATCTAAGGCTCTTCAGGTTAATGAGATCTCCGTGAGAGACAACAACCACTTCCAATCCCCAAAAATGTCATGCATACCACTGCATACCCTTTTTCGGCGGACAGATACCCGAGCAGGCAGACCAGAAGTCTGGAGCCCGGACACTCGCTGCTGTTATCAGTGCCGCTGCAGTTGAACGGCCAATCGGGGGTTGTAATCTGCATACAAATTAAGCACAACAATAACAACTACAGAGGGTAATCAGAGAGGCGTCAGGCAATCACATGTGCAGCAATCAGAGAGCGGCGGAAAGAGCGGGCACGCAGTGCAGGAGAGATGCCCTCGTGGAATTGGAACCACAAATAAATTAAAGTAAATGCAGTTCGGCTGCAGACAATTCACCCCTGGAGTGCAGAGGCGGTGGGCGGGGACAGGGGGTGACACCGAGCACATAACGCGACAGCCAAGAACGGAAATGACAACTGAAGAGAGCCGGAGAGCGCGCGAAGATGGCAAAGGAGAGGGAAAGGGCAGCTGTTTGGGGGAATGTCAGCATATTAAAAATAACAACAACCACCAGGATAAGGCATAACGAATATAGATCACGCTCCTCGGTCCTAAAATATTAAATTCCATATTCTGTAGTCTTGAATGTTGGTTTTGAATTTTACAAAAATGTATCTTAATATACATATATTGTCGCACAATGATAGTATTGTAATGAAGGTAAAAAATTCCTAAATATATCATGTATTTATACTTGTCACTGTATTTTAAAAATATGTTCTATATTTTAATATTTAATTTTAGAAAAAACATCAAATATCTTTCAAAACAACTAGAAATTGAGACTTTTTTAAAGTTTAATGAAAATGTAACCAAGTGATCTTTTTTGATACCCCTACATTTTACTGATCAATATACGAGTACACGGTCGATTAGTTTAGTTTGTATTTTTAAGATTTAAGAAGAATAGTTATCTGAATTCCACTATACATATGTACATATGTTTTATTAAAAAGTTCTTACACTTGACAACACTAAACATTCATTCAACAGAAGTGCATTCATAGTTAATATAACCGTTTAAGGTTAAGAGTACCGCGCACTGCACGGAGAGGTTTCTCTCCTTTTAGTTATTTTTGCTCATCCTTTGTTTCCGGTTTATTTTAGCATTAAATTATCGCGAATGTATAGTGTTTTGCGAGACTTCAAAACACCTTCGCTCAAACAAATTCTGCTGGGATTATTTTAAGGAGGGGTTCCTTGAGATCCCTTAAGCGTTGCAAAAGCATGTGCCTCCGCACTGTAGCGAAAAAACAGGTTTTGGTTAGAAGCGAAAATTAACTTTATATGTTTTCTGATGCCACACATTTAGACCGAATTGGATGGAATCGCTGAAAGGACCGCGTATCTCTGATTCATCATATTCCACTTGACCGTTTACAGTTTACAATGCGCAATTGTTTTTATTGTCAATCTCTGCCTTCCTTCCTTAGCTTTTCTCGCGTTGCTCTTGCACTTAATTTTCCGTTACTCGTTGCGTTTTTGTTTTGACACACAAAGTAAAATTTATGCTGACCAAATTATTTTGCGTTTCGTTTAAATTACTGAGCGTTTCACTGAAGTGGAAAGAGTGAACTGCAGCTGCCGCGGGCCCCTACTTACAAATTGATTTTTTGCACAATTTCTCACATGTTTTCCAATCGCAGGACGCTTCGCCGACACCGATTTGCGCTTTCAATTCTGACGACACTCACGTTACGCTTTGCCAGCTAATTGCTCGGCGTCTCATTCGTGCGGTGGAAATTCGTTAATCGAAATATTTAATTAAACTTATTTTCCTCCCCGTCGCCAGCCAACGAGCACAGAACTAAACATGAGCGAACGCGACGAGTTGAAAAAAAAAACTGCCGCGAAATTCTATAGCTGAGCAGAACCCTCGAAAGCGAACGAACGAAGAGAGTGGCGAGCATTAAGAGAGCGCAGCGAGTCTCTCCCCCGCGCTACTGTTCTTTGCGCAGGCGAGGGAGAGGGAGAGAGATGGCCAATTGCCGGCTGCAACTTTCCCGAGAGAGGGCGCTTAAGAGAGCCGCTGATAAAACGGCTGATTGGGAAATGACTATTAATAAATATTTTTGATAAGTAGAAGAGATCACTAAGGAAAATCGTATATGTACACACTAAATTAGTAGAAATACAAGTGATTAATGTTTTATACATATTTCCTTAGATTTTGTATTGCCTCTTTTTGGTCCAAGCAGAAAACAGCTGTTGAGAACTGTTGTCTAGGTTAAGGGGTTGTCTTTGGGGTGGAAAACTCGACATTAGGCGTTCTCTTAAAATTGCAAAAGCTCTCTTTTACAGAAATTTTGAGTGCGTTCCATTTTTTAGGTTTTCCGGCTATTTTAAATTAAATTATTAATTTAACTTTTACATATGTACGTTCAAATATTCTGAGCACAACGGAAGTTTTCCTAAAATTTACGTACCGGGTATTTCACAGCCGAAAACACTCTGCAGTAGCTTTCTTATTTATTTTTAATGACGCTGTTTAAAAAAATGATAAATCTCTTATCGAAAAGGTACCAGTTACAAAATAAATATTTAAAAATTTTGTAAATAAAATTTGAGCTTATCCTATTTATGGATGTAAATACATACATAGAACAAAATTTATATATTTATTTAAGATAATAATGATTAAAATTACTGTTTTGGAATACTCAATAACCTTTTTCGAATTTCATCTAACCCATTACAATTTCTGTATTAATTTCAAATAGTTACTTGTATCTCAGAACTTATACCTCTTTCTCTTAAAATAACAATTTCTTAAACATAATAGTGATTAATTACGTTTACAAGGCCAGAAAGTCCTTATAGTTTTTTATTTGAGAAATTTAGTACCGATCAACTTTGGCAGTAGTGAGCTCTATCAAATAACGGTTTGCTATCGATCTTTTATGATAAGATATTGCATACATTCGTACATACAGTAAGCTCTTGTGTACAAATATGATAAGAAAAGTTTGCAAAGTCAATTAGTCAGATATGGGGCTCACAATGTTCTTCAATAAACGTGGAGATGTTTTCACACCTCGACATGACGTTGAAATGTGCTCCAAATGTGCATTGTCGCAATAAGCATTCAAAACGATCTGAATTTATTTTGATTTTAAAAGTGTGTATTAAAAATACAAATCTATTTATGTATGTTTCCAGAATATATTGGCTTAAAAAAGAGTTGTACAATACTAAGAGCAATACTTAAATAGCAGCTCGAAACCAGGAGCAATATATGTACATATGTATGTATACTTGTATGATTGCCTTTTTCAACATTGATAATTAATTACCACATTGTGTCTTTAGGAAAGAAAGCTGTACAATTATAAAATGAGTTGTTAAGGGAGAGTTACTCTATGCAAAGCACAAATCTAGGTTCTAGATCACCCTCTTAATCCTCTTTAATTAACATAACATAACTTTAGCCCACTTGGCGTCAGAAAATTTAAAATATTATATGTACAATGTCCTCGAAGGGGTCAATTTTTTTAATTAATAGGAAATCAGTTAAATTTTGTGTCTGTGTTACACAAATTTACTTTACACAGTAAAATAAAGATTAGTTAGGACAACAACCTATTTCTCGGGCGTGATCGTTTGTCGTTCCAGTGTGACCAGTTGCTAGACAGGTGCAGTACGAGACACTTTTAACCGTTTTTTATTTAAAAAATAATCTTTGTCTGGGCTCAATGATTAGAATACAATTTCATCACAAACCCTTTTCTTTATTTAAATAAATATACAAACTTGGAGATGATTATAATCAATAATTATTGATCAATTAATATATATTCGAATTGCTGATTGATTTCGCTGATAATGTTGGAGGAACTGGCTTCATTTTAATATAGATTATTTCATAAGTAATTTAACAAAAATTTAATTTAATTTAATTTACAAAATCGATTTTGTTTTGTAAAACAATATACATACATATGTACATATATAAAACATTTTAATTCTCACAAAATAGATTGCTCGGGGTTCGTGTACGAAATGTATTGAATTTTTCTATAATCTTTAATTGTAAGTCTATTTTGACTGAATTTCTCCTTTGTTTGGGGACAAGCTCAAACTGTGGCTAATGTGCCTTATTTCCCCTTTCCATCTAGCCCCCAATAAAACATTATATATTTGTGTACTTTTATTTATTAAACTTATTTATGTATTTGCTTTATTACACTTATTTCCGTTTAGCCTAATGAAACTACGATAATCGGATAATCCAAGGCACTTTGTTTGCGCGACATATTGAACGCATTAAACCGACAGACTGTAAAGTAAATGAATTCATTTCTGATGACAATGTTATTTTCCATTCATTTATTATGCCGACTGCAGGCCGATATTTTGTGTAAATATTAGTATTATTCCCGTGGCCAAATTAGAAAATAAAATAACGAGTCTCACACACCACACAAGCGCACAGCAAATAAGCATTGACTGGCTGACTTGGCTGTGAATTAATCTAAAATAACAAAAATCAACAAAGTTGTTTTCTGCTCTGAAATTAGAGACCACTGAAAATATTCTGCTGTATGATTATGCCAACGGCGAAATGTCTGCATTGGATATAGCAATTATGGCTTTGCTTTTCTCATCGTTAGATTGGCCTTAAAATGTATTTAGATAGAAATGCGGAATTTAAGGTTCAGCAGGAAATTTCCTGAGAATTTAGACCTATACTTAAGGAAGCTTAACTAGAAGTAATAATATCAAATAATCAAGAAACTTAGGTAATTTGTTTTTCCTAGCTCGTTGAAAGTAACAGCAAATGAAATCATTTGAGTCTCGTCATTGATAAGTACTACAGTTCCCACTTAAATGTATTTTATTCTATTAGTTTTTGTACACAATATACAAGTTATATACGTTTGCTACGGCTCTAAAATAAACATTCAGTATTTGTAGACATTCAAATGCTTGCGTCTTAGGCTACATTTACATTGCACACTACGAATATTGATTATATTCTGTGAATTGCTAAATATGAATTGTTCAGACTGTTCATTTCGCGTGTATAATCGATATTGGATCCAATGGCTATGGCCACTTGAAAAGCTCTCGTTTTGGAGCCTGCCATCACGTTACCACACTCACATGCGCGTATATCACCAGTTACCTCACTATAAATATCACAAGGCTCCGCCGGAACGGAAGTGGATTCAAGAGGACTACAGGAAGGAGCAGCACAGGATCAGGACGAGCACCGTTATCGGGAAGAGGGCATAGATCTCGCTGCGCGGATGGCAGGTGGAGATCAGATTGGTGATGTCGTCCTCCTCGTGCTCGATTCCATCGCGCGTCGGCACCTCCACCACCACGATCTCGTCCGAGAGGAAGCTAATGTTGAATGTACAGTTCGTGGTGTTCAGGCAGCTCTGGGACTCGCTCAGGTTGGAGTACTGGTACGTCGGCTTGTATATGTCAAAAATGGCGTGGATCTCGTTCCGGACGTGATCGTTGTCACTGTAGAAGATGTAGTAGTAGTACGCGTCGTCGGTCACATTGTGCACGGCCACGGAGCTGCGGTTGCCGAAGGTGTCCATGACGTGCGGATTGGAGCACTCGTTGCTCGGCCTGAAGAATTCCTTCAGCAGGATCATTCCGCTGAAACAGTCCATTAGCCCGGTCTCAAAGCTGGACACCGAGTTGGACTCGTCCGTTTCCGTAAAGTTAATGGCATTGCCGCCATGGACGTACCTCCGATCGTAGACATTCTCCCGCTTGGATCTCTTATAGAGCTTCTCGTAGAGTTCCTGCCTCTTCTGATGCGCTTGGGTTCCTGCCATGTGTCTCCTCAGACGATCTCGATGGGGTCCATCGTGTGGCTGACTAGAGTGCGTGTCAAGAGTTCCAGGATCTGACGAGTGATGATGATGGGTTGCACTTGAGCTGTGATTGTGATTATGATGGATATGCTCGGAGTTGTGGGCTCCGGAATTCTCAGTTCCCATATGTACATCGTAATCATTGTGGTGAATTGTGCCCTTTTTGAGCTTTTTCCTTATCAGTTTGGGCGTTGTTCCCGTACCGGCTGGCTTGAGCGTTATGTTCACCGTGGGATGCGTGGGATCCTCGCTCAAGTCCTCGCCTCCGTGGTTCTCGTGCTCCATTAAAACGTCCTGGTTGCTCTTCTCCTCGGTGATCTCCACGTTATCCTCGAAGAACACCTTGACTTCCTCATGGCCGTTGGCATAATTGGCGCCCAGCTTGTTCTTATTGTGATCGGTGAGGCCGCAGAGGTTCAGCTGTCGCTGACCCTTGACGATCAGGATGCGGGAGCCATCGTAGCGGGAGCAGAACTTGACCCGCACATTGGCCCCTGTCAGCAGGAAGAAGCCCCAGTACTCCAGGGTGTCGTCGGGCAGGGTCATCGACTTCTTCAGCCGGATGTGCTTGCGGTTCGTGGATATCTCCGGCTTGTTGCGCAGCTGAAAGGCATTGAAGTTGGAGTTCATACGGAGGGTGTGCTTCGAGCAGAAGATCGACGAGATTCCGGCGCGGATCTCAATGATGTCCGACTCCGCCATGGGGTAGATAACGTCCGCGAAGACTGTCTTCCGCAGATGCAGTGGCATAATGATCAGAATGGCCGGCAGTATCACAATCATCAGGCAGAAGATCAGCACCCGCTTCACCCCGTGCATCTTGCGGGTTTCTGGGAAGAGAAAGAAAAGAAAAACAAACTTTACTATCTGGTTCTGATAAGTTAAGGGCCCCTGATATATGTATATCTAATTTATTTTTAGCCTCTACGGGCTGGCACCTTCAAAGTGATACTCCGTCAGGGGCTGCATCTTAGCGGGGCAGGATTTTCCTTCGGCCTCTGAAAATTGTTCGCGAAAACAGTACGTCTGATTGCCAGGCAGGTAAGTTGCTCACTGTCTTGATTGTGCGATTATCAAATTAGTCTGGCCGGTCGGTCTGGGTTTGATTTCACGCCTACCGCCCATCGCCTCCCGACGCCCCCAACATTGCCTTTATCTGGCTAGCTGAGTATTTGTGAGAGGCGCGATTGTATCAACAGTCTCCGCCACGAATGTTGATATTGTCCGAGTGTATAACTAAGCTATTCACAAGATTCAATTGGCAGGCTCAGATCGATCGATGGCCGGGCAAGTGGGCAGGTGACAGTCAATGTTTGATCGATGTTTAGCGACCCACGACTCCGGATCATCCTCTCTCTCTCTTCACCGACTTGGTTTTGCGGAAAAGATTTGCTTATCGTTGTTAACTAAGCTAGATTCGGAACAGGAGCGGACTATGACTGGCAGGGGTTCTAATTAAGTACAGTAGAGCATTTAAATAGTAAACTATTTTAAACTGAAGATCGGCAATAATACCAGTTTGTAAACAGACCGACTCTATGGTTATTGGGTATAATAATAAACATTTTTCCAGTCATTATTAATGGTTTTAGCGACCTATTTTCTTCTTCATATACGTAATCCTTGCTATATAATGATCTGTGTGTTATCTTGGCAAATAGTCGAGTCTCGAATTACGTATATGAATTTGAGCCGAATTAGACCTCGAGTTCAGCTAGAAATTCTTCACATTTTTGCAGTGTTTTATAGGAACCTTACTCTTTGCAAACGGATGAGAATGTGCAGTAATTATTTTGCCAGAATTACGAGCCTAGTAATCTCTCTTGGTTACGCATAACGAGTATTCACAAACGTTATCGGGGGCCTCTGCTAATTACCGACTGCCTATTGATGCCAACTCTGATAAGCCATGTTTTCCTCCATGAAAATGCTGTTAATATTAGTCAGGTCTTATCGACGTCAACGAGTGAGTTGTACTCATGGACAGCTATATATAATTTTGTATATTCCATAGCATATTTATGGCACACACGAGTTATTTTTTATTTGTCACGTTTTTGTCGAGTGCTTTTTCGGACCCGACAGAAATGTGCTTCAAGCTATAAACAATATCTCTCCGCTCTCTCTGCTTATCAACTAAACATGCATGGTGTGCTCTGGCTATAAAAGAATGCAAGGGAAATCTTAATCGGGAATTCCAGGGAAAGTATCGCAAGCTAAATTTTCTTTACATAAATAAAATGTAGATAGGTGCGAATTAATGTAAATTGAATGGCAACTAAATGTGCATAACAGAAAAGTAAGATATTCAAGACTTATTTGGTTGCTATTCTCTCTAATGAGAAAAACGGGTTTTAACTTTACTATAGTCTCGCTTGCGATTTGCTTGAATTAAGAACTACTGTTTTTTCTAAACTTGAAACAGATGGTAAAATTTGTTGTCAGTGATAGGACCTTGATAAGTGAATTTAAAAGAGTGCTTCAGCTTTGATTTGATAAAAGTAACTTTTTCCTAAGCGACTAGAATCAACTTTAAATGGTTTAAATTTTACTCGCATTAACCTGGCCTAGTTTTTATTAACGTTCATTATCAATATCACTATCTTGAGTGCTCGATAGCATTGCCCCTAATAATTCTCATTCCAAAAAGAGAGAAATATAAATATACAAAATTTACTCATACTCTTTGTCGACATTTTCCGTATTTTTTTCTTTTTCAGGGTTTTCCCATGTCTTCCCCATGACAAAGACCCACATCTGTGGACGCAAATAATGCCATAGGTCGGGCATTATTCTGGTTTTCGCTTTTGTTGACATTTTTCGCAAGTTTACCAATGTCTGTTGTGTTTTCTTTGTAAAGGTACAAAAAAAAAAACCTGTTGTGACACCACTGAAAACAATTTAATGCATCTTTGCATAATATATGCAATACAATTATCATATAGATGCCTTAGAAATCAGTATTGATTTTAAATCCATTAATAAAGGGCTCAAAAGTATGCAATAAAATATTTTAGGCAAAGAATTACTTGTAGATTTCTTGGATTTTACAATGTATTATTTTTTAGAATTGTTTTGCGCACAATTTAAATGACTAACAAGGTCGAAACGATTTCTGTGGCAACCCCGAGTTACATGTAATAAACATATATGTAATCGGAGGTGCTCCAGAAATCACTAGAGGTTTGGAATTACTTCAGAAAGTGTCTAAAAGTATGCAATTGAATGTTTTTTAAGAATAAGCACTGCTTTAAGATTGCATAAAAATCGAAATAAAGATTGGGGATATTTTTTGTCAGTGCTGGATTTCTTGTTTTGCTTCGAGTGTGGAAAACCTTGGCATTTTCACAGCCGGTTTTTTCGGGTTCAGAAAAACAAAACACTTTTGTTGGCTAGTCTCGGAAAATGCATTTGAGACGCTAGACCTAGACCCGAACCGCTGCAAGCACCTGTGGAGGTGCTGTTCCCGTTCGCCTTTGCGTTCGATTTCGGGGGCGTGGGAACCGAGTCAAATTTACACACTTGGTTCTGATAGTTGTTGTTGTTCTTTCCACTTACATTCTTCCGATAGCCGCACTATATGTCTGGGATTAGCGCGCCAGCTGACGTCAAGAGGTGGTGACAGGGCGAGTTTTTTTGTGAATTTCACAGGCAGTTGTCTATTTCGTGCGTGTCTTTTGTGAGGGCTTCTGTTTGCTGTCGCTTGTCTATCAACTAAGTAGCTTCGGTGAGCAGATAGCCAAAATTAGACGAATGCATTGGGGAGCGGGGGCGCACGTGCATCTTCCCATGATTTATTATCAATAACAACTGTTTTTTCCATCGCCTTGCCGTTGTGTTTTGACACACATTCTAATCAACAACTGTTGTTGGCGCTCTCTCACGCTCTGGCTGCTTATCGCGACGCTCTCTCCCACGCTCTCCCCAGCTCTCTCTCTCTCGCGTTGTCTCGTCTAGTTAACACTTTGTTTTTAGCTCTGCTTCCGCATATCATTGTTTGTTTTCAGATTATATGTATTAATGAAGAGGGCATTTTTCTTGATGCTTATTCAACGAACATTTCTCCAATTGATTCAATATTTATTTGTCATTATTATTACGAAATTTTCCTCGCGACAGCGGCAGTGGAAAACAAAGCAATGCAGTCTTTGAGACAGAAAAAACTGAACTGCTGCAACGGAAATTTTAACCCCAAACAATAAAGACGTTGCGATAGCGCAACACTCTCTCTGCGCTCTCGGTTTGCGAGTGTGTTGGTGACAGAAGCGAGAGAGGCGAATAGCTCTCTCGGAAAACTCTCAGTACGGGGGAACATTAAGAGAGTCCCGTTATGTTTTGAAGTGAAGTTGGCTGCGATGACGGGCAGTTGGTTGCAAACTTGGCTATCAGTGTCTTTGCTAAAAACTAATTAACAAGTGAGAAAGCTACAGTCGAGTGACCGACTGTGAGATACCCGGTACCCAAAGTATTGTGAGTAAAATTAAATAGCATTCGGACTTGGAAAATACAAAATGTTGACAAATGAAGACAAATGTTGCTAAAAGCATGTTGAGCAACATTCAAAAAAGTCAAATGATGCTAGGAACATGTTGACCAACGTTCAAAAGAGAAAAATTCTGCAGCTGTATGCAGCTGCATTACGAATTAATACTGCGCCTGAAAGCACGCAACACTTTTTTCGCTACAGCCTTTGCGGCCGCTCAGAAGAAGCAAAAGAAGCATACACAGAAACTTTATTGTTGGCACTCAAATTTTCCGAATACGTCCGCAAATGCCTACTTATTTATTTTATCTATTTACTTATATCTAAAAATTAAAACAATTGCTTATATAACGCTTTTTAAGATTTTCGGGGGCGAAAGTGTGCATGGCCAAAATTTAAAAAAAGATGAGCTGCGTGCAACAGATTTCAAAGTTGTCACCAAATTTGGTAACTTTACCTCTTATAGTCTCTGAGATCTGTTGTTTCCTACGGACGGACGGACGGACAGACGGACATACGAACAGACCGACAGATGGACAGACGGACATGGCTAAATCGACTCGGCTGGTGACGCTGATCAAGAATATATACACCTAATATATGGTCGGAGATGCCTCCTTCCCCTATATAGTATAGCAAGATTCACGAACTCATTGCTTAGAATTCATAAATTTTACAATTCAATTAATTTCTTAAAATTAAATGCAAAATTAAGTCAATAAAGTTCCTTAATATTTTTCACATGTTTACTCCTATTTGAAAACCAAAACTCTTCTTGCAATGCATAATTAATTATTATACAGCTGTACAAATTTTTTCTATCTTTAGTAATATAAGTAATTGTGCAAAGGGGCATTAAAAAAAAATTAACTAGAAATTTCCCATATGCATAAGCGAAAGAAACCACATTGCGTATGCGTCATAAGCTTTTAAGCAATTACACATACTTACATATCTTAATATGTCTTCTCTTACATTTTTACTTCTTATATGCAGAAAAAGGCAACACACTCGATTTTATTATATTTGTTTCTTAGTATATTGTTAAGCCCTTGCAGGGTATTATTATTTTGACCAGAAGTTTGCAATGCAGTGAAAGAAGCATGAATCCACCCCATAAAATATATGTATTCTTGATCACCATCACCAGCCGATGTGTGATAAGCTATCAAAACATTTCACAAAACTTTATAATTAATACATCTTAATTTATAGGTGTTTTATGCACTAAAGTCATCATGACAGACTAAAATTAACCTTAACACACACTCTAATATTTTAGAATGGTTTCGTTTTATATTGTTTTAAAAGAGATTTGCCCACTTCCTGCATCAGATTTGCGGTACTTCATTTAGAAGAGAAAAATAATAGCATTTATGAGGTTTATAATAACCGCCACAAAGAATTCGTAATCTACCAAATGTACCAAAAGTGAAAAGACATATTCTAATCGGCAAAGTAAGTAGATAACTTAATACAAAAGACGAAATCTTAACAAAAAGATTGCACCGAAAACACTTTTAACACTGAATGCACGGTTAATTTTAATGAGATCTCTTCAAAGCAACTTACTATGCAAATCCGGCATTGAGTAGTAGAAATCCGTGTGATAATAATGCAATTGTCCGGGACTAATTGAGGTTGTCCTCTTGAACATCTTTTTGCTGGCCATTCTAAACACAGAATGTGAATCCTTCCCAAGGACTTGGAGGCAGTCAAAGTAGAACCGAAGCGAGCGAATTACCACGGCGAACTAACCGCAGAAATATAATCCCAAAGGGGCGACGCCATCTACGGCCAGTGGCTGGGATAACGATGACGCCTAATCCAAACAGACGTCGGCCTGTCTGTCCGCCGCATCCGAACAGAGACTGATACTGAAACTGGCACTGATACTGATAGGCCCCCGGCCTATTATCATAATGAATTAGTAAACAGTGCTATAAACTCTACTGAACATGCAGCCTACCCAGCCATTCAATTGATAAGCGGTTAATTATGATTGTCTGGCGGTGACACTGTCTCTGGACCTATGCACACGCCTATATCTATTTATCTGCGGATGTGTTCGATATATACCTGGCAACAGTCGGGTCTTTGGCACCTTGATTGGAAATTAATATCACGCGCGTTTTTCATTTTGTGGAGCAGTCTCGTGTTTCCCGAGTTCCGGTTCGGAAAGTTGCACAGGAAATTATATTTTTCAGAGTGTACGATACATTTGAACGATTTTTTAACGTTTCTGGGCTAGGTATTATTAGAGCAAGCAGCCCTTTCCGCTTTGGTGGGAATATCTGTGAGTGTCTTACTATCAACTGAGTTCATCAGTTACTTCTGTCTATCTATCAGGTAAACAAACAGTTAGGTGACACCTGTCAGCGTCATCTGCACACAGAGATAAAATTGCTAATTGCCGCATCTCCAGATCCCCGCCTCATGAGTTTGAGACGTCAAATAAATAAAGGATTTATGCTCCCAGTGTATCTCTTCTAGTGCAATTTTCTTTATTAGCCGGGTGGAAAGTTTTGCACCAAAAAGTGCAGTCTAAAGGGAATGTTAGGCTGGGCCTCATTGCTATTAGGTGGATTTAATAGTGGCATTAGTGGAAATGGTGGCGAGCAGGCAGAAAGGGCCTGTAACCTGATTAGTTGTTATTTCAAGCGGTCATTCATGGACTGATATACATATGTGAAATTTATTAGAAATATAGATTGCGGGGTCCTGGTGTATCCCCATATATTATTCGGCTCCTGTAAATGCAGCCAACCTATGCAGGCAGTCTGAATCCTTGCGGTAAATGTAATCAAATAACGTGAAAAGGGGCCAAAACAAGCCAATGATATTAGTTTTTAATTAAAAAAAAAAAAAGGCATTTATAAGTGCAAGTAGGAGTAATTAGTTTTTCTCAGCAGTCCTCAGATCTTTAGTTATACTCCAAAAAACACTAAGGGGATCACTTGGATCTTTATTTTCCATATTTAGATCATTTTAATTGCACTCGATTAAATTTGTTACACACAAAAATTTTGTCGAGCAATTTGGCACTAATTTCTTTATCCTTATTTCTTCAGGCCAATTGACATCATCTTTGCATTGTTGACATACTTTTTTGTGCAAAAAACGCTAGATTAGCAAAAGGAAAAACCCAAAACCCCCAAAAATCCTTTTAAAAAAGCTTTTAAAAAACCCCTAGATTTTCTTTAAGACATTTTATTCAAAGTTTTTAAAAATATCGTCTGTATTGACGGCCTATACGTCAGAGAACATATTTATACCCTTCCAGGGTATTATAATTTTGTGAAGGAAGACTCTCCGACCCCATAAAGTATACATATTTTTGTACAGCATCACCAGCCGAGTCGATCTAGCCATGTCCGTCTGTCCGTCTGTCGGTTTCTACGTGAACTAGTCTCTCAGTTTTTGAGCTATCGAGCTGAATTTTCAGCATAGTCTTATTTCTTTAGCACGCAGTATATATGTCGGAACGACCGAAATCGGACTACTATATCCTATAGCTGCCATAGGAATGATGGCGAAATTAATGTAAAAAAAAAATTAACTTCTCTGTTTTTCAACGTATTTCTATAAATTTTGAGGTATAGCGGTTTTTTAGATTAAATCGGACCACTATATCATATAGCTGCCATAGAAGCGATCGGTCGATTTATATGAAAATGTAAAATTCTACATGTAAAATGTAAAATGTACAAAATTCGGTTCGATTTTCAATGATCCAATTGCAGACTGCAAGGGTATACCAACTTCGGTTTGCCGAAGTTAGCTTTCTTTCTCGTTGTTGATGAATCGTTGATGAAACGTTGATGACAGGTACTGCAGGGTAGATGTTGCTCCACCTCTACAGTTGACAGTTCCAATTCGATTAGCAAGCGACTTTTAAAGCTATCGTCTATCGGACCTATTAGAAGCGTCATCGAGTTTCAAAAATACCCGCACTAAGGATCCATTATTTAGTTATAACTTTACCACTTCTTACCAAACTTTTGAGCTTTAGGTGCTGTTCCGACTATTGAGAGGCTATCAATGTTTAAATGGAACAATATAAGTGGAACAATATAAGGCATACAAAGAGAAAAAAAGAGAGATATAGTCTGTTGTCCTGTAGTAGAAATCTGTTCAGAGAACTGTAGTCCTGCAATCGTTTTCAGTTTTATCTCTTTTTACAACCATAGAAAGAAATAAGCTGGGTTTGTAAAAAAGGTAGAAGTCTGAAAAATATTTAAAACTGTGGAATTATAATGATACATTATTATTTTGCCAAGCGCAAACTGAACTGTTATTTGGTGTCTGTAAATACTCTAATAAATTTCCTACCCTAGAAATGAAAGTCTAATACTATATTTAACCGTAATATCGTCCCAGGAAGGGCTTTTTAAAGACTCCTGGATTTCGAGGGCGGAAGTGCGCGTGGCCGAATTTTGAAAAAACTTGATCTGCGTGCATAAGATAGAAATGTAGTCACTTCCAAGTACATATGAATTGTGATTTATTTAATGTAATAAAATTAATATGTTACACTTTTTTTAATTTTTTTTTTTATTAAGATTTGAACAATTTAGTCTATTTAAATTTACCAAGATAGTATCAACGTTTTAATTCTAAAAACATCGATTCTTCTCCAGCTCTAGAGGTAAAACTTTGCTTCGAAATCCAAGTGAGCCGAGAAACAAAGATGTCAATTATTGTTCCATCTGTGATTCAAATTGGACATTCAAATTTCTGTGCTCGTGTCGTAGTGTTCGTGTGTCGAAAAGTGTTAAAAAAAAGGAAATCCATTTAGGAACAAGATGTCTTCAAACATGTCTTCGAACAATATGTCTTCGTCCACCACCTGCCTGGATAGCGAGGTGTGCATTAAGATGCGTCCCCGCGAGTCACACCAATCCTCCCTGTGGCAGGTGGTGGAAGGGCGCTCGATAAAGCCGGCGGACGACCACGCAGAGCCCAATGTATTTGGTACGTAATGTAATCCTCCCTAGAGTCCCCCCCTTATGCCATTCCTCGCAGACTATGTCTTCGATGAGGGCGCCAGCAACCAGGAGGTGCTTGACCAGATGGCCCAGCACATTGTCCACTCCTGCATGCAGGGCTTCAACGGGACTATTTAAGCCTACGGCCAGTCGTCCTCGGGTAAGTATTTAAGTATATATTTATATGGCGCCTCTCCTGCTGACGGTCGCTGAACGCCTGGCTCTCCGCAGGGAAAACGTACGTAATGGTGCTGGCGGCCAAGGAGATCTTCCGTCTAATCGCCAACGATACGGAGCGCGACTTCCTGCTGCGCGTGGGCCACATCGAGATCTGCCACCAGAAAAGAGCGCTCGAAAGGATCGCACGCCATCTTCCGGATAGTGAGTCGCTTAACCGAAATATTTCCATAGTCCCATAGTAATTGCGACTCTTAACAGACCATCGAGTCAAGGAAGCCTAAATGCCCCGGCTCTATCACACAGAGCGTTCTGAATCTGGTGGACCTGGCTGGAAACGAACGAGTACTCACTACGAGCCCCACTGGGCCTAAGGTCCCCATCAACAAGAGTTTGATGTTCCTCAGCAAGGCGATAAAGAACCTCTCCATAATGGATGTGGATATGGACGATATGTTCATCAACTTCCGCGATTCTATGCTGACGCGCATCCTGCGGAAATGGCTTCACCTCCATCATCTGCACCATTAAGTCCTGGAGGAGTCTCAGTCCACGCTGAACTTCGCCACGGTGGCCAAGAAGATCCACCTCAAGCCGCACGCCAACAACATTGTATGCGATCTGAGGATGAAACAGCTGGTCACCGAAATCAGGTATCTTCAACATTAGGTCGCTGCAGAAAAGCGCATTGGCAACAACCAGATATATCTGATCCCCCTGGAAGGACGAATCCAGGCCATATTGCACAAGTTCGTCTCAAGCGGAAACCTGAGCCGTATCTCGTGTCCATCCGCGTCCCCAAAGCAGACGATGGGACGCACTTCGAATGCCTTTGAGGAGCAGTGCCCTGAGGAGCATCTGCAGGCGGACAACACGAGACTGCAGGCCGAGATTGGGACTTTGAAGGAGCGAAACCTGATGCTCCCTGAAGCTCCCAGGCTAGATGCCGTAGATGCCGTTGCCAAAGAATTCAAGGCTCAGAACGCAGACCTGAAGGCCAAGCTAGCCGAGTACGACAGTCTCTCCAACCAGCTGTTGGAATCTGTGCAGGAGAATGACGCTCTTCGGGAGCGGGAGGAGCTCCAGCAGCCAGCCAAGCCATCCGAGGAAGGCGCTCTCAGGGCATTCCTCGCAGATTAGAAAACCAAAGTGTGCGAGCTGCAGGCAGAAATGGAGAGTCAGTTGAAGCAGATGCAGCTAAAGGACACGAATATCGCCGAGCTTAAGGCTGAAATTAAGAAACTAGTGGCCCAGGAGAAGCAGCAGATGCAGCAGCTATTCGATGCCCAAAGTCAGAAGCTTTCCGATGACGATCGGAATCTGCTCATCGAGCAGCTGCAGGGGAGGAACGCCAAGCTGGCTCAAAACGAAGTCATAAGGCCCAAACTAGCGGAGATGGAGTTAAACATCGCCAGGTTGGAGCTGGAGAACCGCGAGGCAGTAGGCTTGGAGTTCCAGTTCGAGGCTTACAAGAAGAAGTCCAGCCTTCGAGAGAAGGACTTGCTGGCAGCGCTCTCGGACAAGGAGTTGCAAGGCAGGTCGAAGCCTTGGAGCTGCAGAGGCAGCATCAACAGTGAGCCATCGAGACCCGGCAGGCAGACTTCCAGACAATCCAGGAGAAGTACCAGAAGCTGCAGGAGGAGTACGAGCAACTCGAAAACACTTCGAATGCCTCTGAGGAGCAGTGCCAGCAGCTCCAAACGGACCACACGAGACTGCAGGCCGAGATAGGAACCCTTATAGAGCGAGTGGCGGACAACGAAGCGCAACGAAGTATAAAAGTCATATCATCCTCATCCGATGACGCTCTGCTTATCGAGCAGCTGCAGGAGAGGAACGCAAGGCTGGCAGAGTCTCTGAATCAGCTGGAAGCCAGGCCGGAGCCGGAGCAAACAATCCCTTCCCTTCCCTCTGAGCCCGAAAAACAAATCGGGGAACTCAGGGAAGCATTGAGGAAAGTCAATGATGAACTGACAGCAAAGGAAAAGCAAATGACTGACGAGATCAATGCCCTGCAGCTGCAGTACATGACCGAGAAGCGCGCCAAGTTCCGCTTCTTCACCTTGGAACTGGAGGAGAGCAAGGGTCGCTACGAGGCCATTGTGGCCATGATGAAATAACATAAGGTGGTCTCGTCGTGAGCCGAAGTTTTTCGAAGTATCCACTGATTTCAGTGCACGTTTGCTCGTTGACAATTTTGTTCTATTTTTTCATTAACCCTTAAGCGTGCACGCATTGATTGACTGCTTAAAACAAACTTCGACATTTACCTATGTAGATAAGGTGTCTCACGGGGGCCTTATTAAACCGTCTGATCAATTCAAAAATAAGCTCAAAGAGCTAGAAATAATTTTTTCTCATTATACAAAAGAAAATTTTAAAGTAACAAACCATTTAAAAGAAAAATTAGTAATCGCAGCACAAAATGTAGAGCTGGATAAACTTGTAATTTCGTTTTACTTTAAAATAAGAATATATTTTAGAGTTAAGTACTTATACAAAAAAATTTGTATTAAGAACCAAAATCATGCTAAGGGTTAATCAACAATCATATTGCCGCCTCACTCACACTCAATACGACACTCAGTTTACTATGTTCCTTTCACTCGCACTTATTGTAAGCATACAATAAGTGGATGTCAGTTGCCGACGAGACCACCTTATGTTATTTCATCATGATTGAAGGAACATCACGAGGAAAAGTACGAGCAGCTTGCTTTATACACGGACAACTTGAGGGAGGAGAAGTCACTCCTGCAGGTCAGCAGAGCAAGGCTTTAACAGCCAAAATTAAAATTAAATTAAATTAAAATTAAAAAATTAAAATAAATATCACAAATACAAATTAATATTTAAGCCTCAAATAAATAAGGGAACGAGCTCTTGACTGCTGCTCGATTCCCCGAGAACTGATTTCTTGCCGCAAGAGACCCGGCTTTTATATCCTTTGGTGGACTGACAGAAAAGGTTCTTTGGCGATTTACTAGTTCCGATTAAAGCTATCGACTATCGAAACTTTCCTTATGGTCATCAAATTTGAAAATTTAAAAAATCAGCCAACTGCAATGAAATGTTTCCATAATTTAGCAAGTTCTTCTTCGATTATTTATGTCCTTTGGCTTTTATTTTTAAGAATATACTGGTCCTGTTACTGCATAACGATATTGTTAGGATTATGATTTTGTTTTCGAGATAATTGGCGCATCAGTTCGATTTCTCCGCAGCAACAATTGCCACTTGCGCCGTGTGTCCTGGAGTTTGCCCGCATTTCCCGCATTTCCGATTTCCCGTTTCCCATTGTCTCTCGAAATTAAAGACAAGAACGCGGCGTGTGGGCCCGGGCTTGGAAAATCAGCAGGATCTGGGTGTGTGGCTAGTTGAGTCAATTAGAGAAACATCGATGAAAACATCGATTCATCTGGGGAAACATCGATGTTGACTATCACTAAAGTAAAGGACAACTTTTTAAATTTATTTAAGAGCACATTTTTTTTTTTTCATTTTATAAAAACATCGGAGAAACTCGATGTTTTTTTTCAATCATTGTGTTTTATTTAAACATCGAAAAACAGATGTCCGCAAACATCGATGTTTCTCCACCTCTTCCGTCAGCTTCTTCTTCTTTTTTCTGAAGTGAAAAGTAAACAAACATATCAAACTAATCAATTTTAATTGTAATGCATGCTACAAAGATGTTTTATTATGAAATATAGTTTACTAAAGATCAGTAATGGGGTAAGATGGGTGTTGCGTTGCTCAGTGTCCACTCTTATTTCTGGGTATCCACCTATCCACCGGCCCATTAGGCAGCCTCGACTGGATTTAGCAGTCGTATCCGACGAAACTTCTTTGGTTGGAAGAATTTAAATTTTTGCATTTGCTGAAACATCATCCTATTGGTCCAGGATAGGTTCTGCCTGCAATTCCTGCAATTTTCGGCTAGTGGTGGATGCATAAGGATGTAGGCTAGTTGCATGCTGCTGTTGCTGCTCTGGGTTGGGGCCATGTCGGTGGGACGGGCATTGGGCAGGATTGCGATGAGGGCATCGATCAGGTTCTTGGTGTTAAACTCTGCGATCTGTTGCCGATATTGTTGATGTACGGCGGATCGGACGAGTCCACCATGTTCACGGCGACATCAACTGTTTCTCACCCAGGGTGATGGCGAGTGGCAGAGTGTGCTCGCAGGTCTGGGGCGTTCTTGGAGATGCCAGCCACGAGAATGCCACAATCTGCACAGCGCAATCGGCATGGGGAGGTGCCAGTGATCATGTTCTTTTTAATTAAATATAATATTGGTTGAAATGTTAATAATAAATTTGAAACAGAAATTACATGTTTCCTTTCCCGGCATTTCGACTTTGTTTATTTCTGCGTTGTGAATATCAACTTTTCCATTGTGAATGACAACTTTTTAGTGGTGGAACCAAAATGATCGTATATCGGCTGGGTGAAACAGCCTGACATAGTTACATCAAATAAGGATGGTGGAATATTTTGAGAACATTTGGAACGGCAAATTCATACGCACCATCATGGACGCTCGATGGTAGATGTTCTGTAGCGTGAATTGGGTTTTAAGCTGAAGATATTGGACTCAAATTAAATATATGATAATTATATTATAGCTATACATTTTAATTTTATGAAATTTGGGCCGCTATTTCTTATAGCTGCCATAGGAATGATCGGAATATTATTGAAAACAAATTAAAACTTCTCTGTTACACAACGTATTTGTATAAATGTCTGGATAGCTGTTTTTTACGGTTTTAGGATTACAGTTTTAGTTTCATTAAGATCGACCATAGAAACGATCGGTTGATTTATACGAAAATGTAAAATGTATAGGTAAATGTTATAAAAATGTACAAACTTCGGAATTTTTAAAATCCTTTCTTGTTTTTAGATGTTCCGATCATCCTTAGGAAATTTTCTGGTATATATAATATAATCGTGACAACACAATTGTTTAATATATAAATATAAATATATAAATATAAATACAATATAAATATAATATAATAAAAAAAAATATAATGAAACAAGAATTCATGATTGACAACCCCACTTGGGCTCCAACCAGAGCGGCTGGAGTCCCGCGAATGGCTTCAATGGCTTCAATTATATTTTTTATTTTTTTTTACCTTATATTTCTGAATATTACAAATAAATTATATAAGTAGCGTCCAAATTGATAAGTCACAACCCCCGACTTCTCTAGAAATATTCTAAAAATCACCGTGAAATTAATTTTTCACGGGACTCCACCGTTTGGTCGATTAGTTTTTAAAGTTAGTTAAGTGATGTTTCGATAATGGTGAGGCTCATGGCGTACTCTTGCAAAAGATATCTCTGGTGCCTTGTGGCTTTGTCGGTAGTAATCGTGTGGAACATGCTGTACTTCAAAGAGATAGAAAAGCTTAAGGTTAGCATTCGGGAAATTCGCAAGCTCGAAGAACGGTTTTACGTGAACTCCGCCAGGTGCCGGATGCCGTATGTGGAGCCCTTTAATGATGAGGTGATGAGGGTCTACGAGCCAATGCCCTTTATACCCTGCACCAATCAAAGTGACCTCGTTACGGTGCACTACGACGGCATTTTCAATCAGTATGTGCTTCACATCAACGAGGAGGTGATCCACGAGGAGACCCAGTCGGAGGGGAATGTCGTTGCTTGCTTCTACCAGAAAATTATTTACGGTCGAAAAGTTGATGTCTACGACAGGTAAAGCCGCCTTAACTAACGTGGAGTTTGTAAATAACAAGATTTTTCCAAGCGTAGCATTGGGAATAAAACTCGATTCCATCAGGACTTTTTGGTGCCCGTCGATGTCGAGGGAATGCTGGTAGAGTGCAGGACGGCGGACGAGAAGAGAGTCCTGCAAAGGGACGCGTTTGTGCTTGTGCAATACCAGAAGCAAGCAAAAAAACATCCCAAGGAACCGGCCAGAGATCGGCAGCCCAGTATTATCATGTATGGCATAGATACAGTGTCACGCACTAATCTGCGTCGCACCATGCCCATGATATATGAGTTCCTGAAGTCAACAGGCTGGTACGAAATGATGGGTTACAATAAGGTAAGTTAAAGAAAAGCTAAACGTATTGGAATTCCTATGAATTGATGCGTTATCTACTAAACTAAAAGCTACTGAAAGAGTTGTTTTCCAGCTAAAAAGCTATTAATCAGATTACTTGACAAGGTGTCGTTGGGTTACTAATTAAAAATGTAGAAAAGAGGATAGATGGATAGCACTAACCTCTATATAAAATCTCTCTATAAAATTATTCACTGCTGGAACTTTAGCCTCTTCCTATATACTCTTTCCGATCCTCTACCAAGAATAAATGGATAAAAACTTACAAGAGCGGTATCTTTCCGAGTATAATTCGTTTTTTGTCTCTATTGTGTCTGAAGGGAACATATATGGCGTTTTGCTACTTTGCTTGCACATTGCAGGTAAAGCGTAAAAGGGGGAGAGGGAGGCAAACCGTCCAAAGAGAACTTCATATTGCTTTCTCAATATAACTGAGAGCGGAAATGAAAAGAGCAAGCGTAGCGGATTTTTCAATTCCCTTTTAAATCGAGTCCGCGGACAACCGTTTTTTTCGAACCTTTAGTAATTCGGGACCCCCTGAAATTAATAAATAACTGAAGTAAAGTAATAGGAATAGGAACTAAATATATACATAAATACTATACATTAAAATTATTACTACTTCTGATTCCAGGTTGCTGATAATTCGTTTCCCAACATATTTGCAATGCTCACTGGCTACTCACCAGAAACGGCGAAAACTCAGGTTTGCGACACTGATCTCGAAGGATGCCTGGATAGAGTGCCGTTCATATGGAAGGAACTGAAGAAAGCTGGCTACTTAACGGCCTACGCGGAGGATGAGGAGATTGCGAACACCTTCACCTACATGAAGCCGGGCTTCACCGTGAAGCCAACGGACTACTACTTCCGACCCTTTTTGGTTGCCCTGGAAAACCAGACCGAGGTGAAGTACTGCCCGGAATGTTTGATGAAGTACTGCTTGGGCCGGCGAGTGGCCAACAGCTATATCTACGACTACTGCCGCCAGTTTATGCAGCGCTTCGTGGCCGATCGGCCGATCTGGGGCATGTTTTGGTCGAATCACTTCAGCCACGACAACCCCTTTGAGCTCTCGGCCATGCAGCACAAGGTCCTGACCGACCTCCTGAACTTCGAGAGGGACGGGGCCTTCCAGCACACGATCATGATTTTCTTCTCGGATCACGGCGCCCGCTTCGGTCCGATGATGCAAATGAAGGAAGCCTTCCTGGAGGAGCGACTGCCCATGATGTTCATTTACCTGCCGCCCTGGTTCCGCACGAAGTACCCCCACTACGCCGAGGCCCTGGCCCACAACCAGCACCGGCTGAGCTCGAACTTCGACCTGTACAACACCCTGAAGCACATCATGCGCCTCGACGGGATGGCGAAGGGCTGGTCCCACGACTGCCCCCAGTGCCAGTCGCTCCTGCTACCACTGCCCGAGAGTCGCAGCTGCTCGCAGGCGGCCATTGCCGAAGCCTACTGTACCTGCCACAAGTACGAGGAGGTCAAGGCCACGCACTGGTCCTGGCGGATGGCCCTTCTGGTGGTGGAGCGCATCAACCAGTACCTCTGGCAGCACAACCTGCAGCAGCACTGCAGCAATCTCACCCTGCGGGTGGTCAATGCCACCGAACAGCGAGTGGACAACTTCGACGGGGACTCCCACTCGGAGGGCGGACTGCGTTACTACCACATCAAGTTCCAGGTGCACCAGAACCTGGCCGAGTTCTTTGCCACCACGCTGTTCGACAGGGAGACGGAGGAGCTCGAGCTCAACGTGGAGCTCATCAGTCGCACCACCATTTACGGGACCGACTCCGAGTGCGTGCGGGACAAGATCGTTAAGCTATATTGCATATGTCTCGATAAGCTGTGGATGGTGTAGCTTATGTGACAATTTGAATAAAGAGAAATACCTTTTTACTTTCCTGAGTGCAGGAAAAAAATAAGCTCTGCAGATAGTTTTGACGCACACGGAATAGTAACTGAAATAAGTAACTGAATAACTGAATATCTTTACAGAAACTTCATTTTATATATAAAATAGTATTAATAATTTAAAAATATACGTCTCGCAGACCACAATTTACATACGCTCCAGCTGAAAGATATTATTTAAAATGAATTAGAATTTTATATAAACAAGTTTTAGGACGATTGGTTGGAAGCTTAAGGGTGAATCGAAGTATATTTTAGAAAAGAATGCTTTGATTGTATATAATATAAATGTGGCAACTGAAAGGAAGACTAGTGGCCATATTTATAATAACTCTGTCTAGTATATTAGTATTTGTAAGTTAATCGTATAGTACTTTATACTTTATCATTTGCAACCCTGCGAACAGCTATCGAGGGCAGAACCATCGCTAGAACTTACTTTAAGTTCCGGTACTTGATTTTGCTCGCTGCCAGAGAGAAGATGCAATCCAAGTAATCCAAGAGGAAAAGTTAATGTTAAATGTCAATAAACTTATATTGTTGAGTCGTTACTGAACTCCAGCGGCGATCCTACATAAATATGACTTTGGATTTTTCAAAGGCAATTTTATAGTATAGCATAGAATGAATCAAAATTTGCTCTACAAAAATATTGTTTTTTTAAATAAATATTTCACACTCTTATAAATATCCCCAAGTTTCTTTATTGCAGTTTCTTAGATATTTATCGTATCTATCTTGGTATAGTTACACAATTACTTTTCCCACTATTCCCTATTATTGTTCCACACTTTTTATAAATATAAATATTTAAAGGCACTTGTCTCTCCGTCCATCAATACCAAATATTTTTCCTCTGTTGCCATTGTACCCTTTGTATTGACACACAATTTATTAAATTACTCGAAGCAGCCGGGGGGAAGTGACATAGAAACGCTTTTTGCCATGCCAATCCTAATAGGCGTTGTGGTGCAATGTGTGGGAGGCGAAATGTTGCCTTTTGAAGAGGAAATTGTTTGAACAAAATTTTCCATTTCATTTGACTTGGCCAACATTTCGTTCCATTTTACTCGGAGTGCTGCTCTTCCCGCCAAACGAAACTAACAACTGACACATTGAGCTTGAGTTCTATTACGCAAAATTCCGTGTTGCAATTTTCTCCGACATGTCTCGCTCAAGTGCCCCACTTCTTTATGGGATCAGAGTCTCCCTTCACTGCGTTGCATACTTCTGCCTAAAATTATAATTATTATTAGCCTGCAATATTTGTGTGACGATTCAATTTAAAAACCATTCTGAATACAAATATGACTCCTGATAAGATCCTAGCTACACATTTTTAATTGTATCTGAGGTGGAGTCTTCCCATAATCTGGGATCTGAATAAACACAGATATGTTTGATCTTGGCATAAGGAAGCAACCGACTTGAGTTAATAACTTTGGTTCTTATTTTCTTAGAGTTCCAAGGAAAAGCAACTGATAACTTCAGCCATATCTTTTAATTGAACATTTTCAAAAGAGTACAATTTATTTCGTTCCATTTATTGATTAGAATTTTTGGCATTGGATAAAAGGAATTTCGGCTTTTATTATTTAATCGGGAATATGAAATTAAAACCGTTCATCGACTAAGAGATACCGTTTACCGTGTGTGTTTGTGATATAGAAACCATTTAGAAGGCCGCATAAGTCAGAATATAGATAAAATAAATTGGTCAACTGTGCAATTCGAATTGAATAAGGAGAACTGGATAGTTTAGGCTTTAAACTATAATAGTTTCACAAAATACGAACGCGCAAATATGGTGTTTCCCCCAATTTGTGCCTGTGCCTATGCCTGACCTCGCCCAAGATATCGGGGTTCGTGCCATTCCGCATTCCACCGACCCTACAGCCCAAAGCCCTCCCCCGCCGACTTCGGATCGGGCTCGAAATTACCTGTGTCTGCACCTCTGCTCGCACGAGCGCCGTGATAACGCCACGCGTGTGTTCTATTAGAGGAGACTTCTCTTCGGGGCAACCCGTTGCGCACCATTTCAGTTGGCATGTATTTGCGGTCAACGGCACAACATGGAGTCGCGATTCCGGGCCGGTCATCCGTTCTACAAGTTCCTGGGCCTGTGCTGCCTGCTGCTGATCCTGCTCTGCCTGATCGGCCAGCCAAATGAAAGCCCTGAGGAGGAACTGGAACGCCTCCCGACCTCGCCGCGATCGCGTTTTCTCCTCGGGTCAAAGTCAAAGCCCACGCCAAAGCCACAGCAGTATTACGTGAAGACTTCCAAGTGTCAGATTCCCTATATAGACCCTTTCAACGCGGAGGTCATGGAGATATACAAGCCGCAGACCCTGGTCACCTGCTCGAACGAGACCGACCTAATTTCGACGGAGTACAACTCCCGGCTTAAGCGATATCTTCTGCACATCGACGAGGAAGTTGCCCAGCAACTGCTGAACTTCACAGAGTCGGAGTACAACTGCTTCTACCGGGAAATCAAGTACGGTAAAAAGGCAGATACCTATGACAAGTAAGATATGGTGAATCCCCTCCTCCATTCGCTAGAAATACGTTATCCGTTGCCTTCAATCGCGCAGTCTCAAGGCGAATAAGTATTTCACCGACGGCTATGTGGTGCCCAAGCACGTGGAGGGCATGGTCGTCGAGTGTCACACGGCCGAGGAGCCAACGGTGCTCCTTCAGAAGGACGCCTTCACCTTCGTCCAGCACCAGGCGCTGCCCAAGGACCTCATCAAGCCGCGTGCCGCCCGGAAGCCCAGTGTCATCATGTACGGCATCGACTCGCTGTCCCGCATCAATCTGCGACGCACCATGCCCAAGGTATTCAGCTTTCTGCAGAGCGAAGGATGGTACGAGATGCAGGGATACAACAAGGTGAGTTGAGGGCACACTTTTTAACCCTATGAGGTATATATTCTGGCTCAGCATCAGAGAATCGTCTTCGCTATTTTCATGCTTAGCTTAAAAGCTATTGACAAGGCTGTGGTTCTTATTTGAAAACTTAATCTTATATTTGTCATAAATGTTGAATTCCATTAACATCATCCAAAAGATAGAGAATAATTTGCAAGAGAGATTTTGCTACATATAGGAGCTCTTCCCTTAATTTATATATTTATTGAGTTAGCAACAATATTGCTCCAAGTACACTTCTATTTATATCGCACTTTAGTCACAAATCACTATTTACTTTTATAATCATTCAAAGATAAATAAATAACGCTTCCGTTTTTTTAACCTTGATAAGCCAACTTCAAACTTTGATAAAATATATACTAAACTGATAATAGATTCTGAAGCCTCAAGGAAAGGAAAGATCACTGAACTTTAGGTGCAACCTCAAACCAGTAATGACACCTAAACTTTGCGACTAGTGTGGAAAGAAACAAAAGTCTGGCGGAGATGGTCATCTCACGAGTAAATAACTAGAATATTGATGCTTTTTGTTGTGGGAATTACACCTAGACATGGCAAAAACAAATAATTACTCAGCAGTCCGATAGTTTTGAAGGCTCACACGAAAGAAGGAATGTTAAAAGATCATATAAGCATGTGGTATATATTATTGCTCCCAGATATTGGAACTTGTCAGTGTCCAGACCTCAGCTTCTTAAAGTCAGCTTCCTTTACTGTTTCACTATCTTAAGTATACACATTGTTTTTCTACCTACACGCATATGTTGTTAGAACAATAGATAATGGAATCTTCCTGCAGGTGGCCGACAACTCGTTCCCCAACATCTTGGCCATTCTCAGCGGCTACTCGGCGGCGACGGCCAAGAAGAACGTCTGCGACACGGACAAGGCCGGCTGCCTGGATGAGATGCCCATGATATGGAAGTACTTCAAGAACGCCAGCTACCTGACGGCATACGCGGAGGACGAGAGCGGCTCGAATCACTTCAACTACCTGAAGCCCGGCTTCTCGAAGAAGCCCATGGACTACTACTTCCGGCCAATGCTGCGGGCTCTGGAGTCCGAAATGGACGTGTACCGGCTGCCGGAGCACGACTACATGCGGTATTGCTTGGGCCGGCGGATGGCCAACCGATATATCTACGACTACGGGCGGCAGTTCACCCACAGGTTCGTCCAGGAGCGGCCCATTTGGGGCATGTTCTGGTCGAATCACTTCAGTCACGACGATCCCTTCATGCCGTCCGCCATGCAGGACAAGGTGCTGGGCGATCTGCTGGACTTTAAGGCTGAGGGAGCCTTCGAGGAGATGATCATGATCTTCTTCGCCGATCACGGCAACCGCTTTGGAAAACTGACCGAGCTGAAGGAGGGCTTCCTGGAGGAGCGGCTGCCCATGATGTTCATATACCTGCCGCCCTGGTTCCGCGAGACATATCCCACCTACGCGCGGGCACTGGAGCTGAACCAGCACCGGTTGAGCTCCAACTTTGACCTGCACAATACGCTGAAGCACATCGTCGAGATTGGCGGCACCCCGGATGGTCGTAGTCTGCCGAAGTCCTTCGACTGCCCCACCTGTCAGTCCCTGTTCTACGCGCTGCCCGCGGACCGAGCCTGCAAGGATGCTGGCATCGAGGAACACTGGTGTACGTGCGAGCCCTACAAGGGCATTCCTGACGAGGACTGGACCGAAGCCATTTCCGAGAGCGTGATCGATCGGATGAACGAGTACTTTGTGGCCAAGAATCTCAGCAGCCTGTGCAGCAACCTGACGCTAAACTACGTCCACAGAACCGAGATCAAGACGGGACTGGAGGGGCCCAACTGGAACGAGGATCTCAGGGAGATGGAGACGGCCGTCTACCGGGTCAAGTTCAAGGTAAACCAAAACAGCGCCGACTTCCAGGCCACGGTCGTCTACCATAACGCCACCCAGAACGCCGAGGTAAATGTGGAGGAAATCAGCAGGACGAACTCGTACAAGGAGGACTCCACCTGCATCGATGACAAGCTGGCCAAGCTATACTGCATTTGCTTCAGTGACCTCAAGCCGTAGTAATCTTTAGTTAGGAACTTAATGGATACTAAGTGTAGGAACTTAAGTAGGTCTGTCATGTGATAAAGCAATCAAATATGTACTCATACTAGCCTTTAGAGTTTTGTAAATCAAAAGATCATTTTAGCACATTGAAAGTCTTTACCAATCTTTGATATTTATCTCAATAATAAAAAGAGTGAGTCGAAGGCCCCACTAGCTAGTACTCTTTAAAAGTCCATTAGGTTTAGTATTGTTATACTAGATTTAATTTGTTAAATAAATAAAAATAAATAAAAAGAGTTAAATATTTATGTATATTGAATAAGAGTTCTTTAAGCTTTTGAGAGTTTTATAGCTATCTGCTTTTCCCCCAAAATATTAATCTAATATTAATCAAATAACGAAGTGTACATTGCTTTATAAATCAAAAAGCACTCTTTAAATTTGAAAATAATATTAATATGTTTCGATATTATGTTCGCAAGCTTTTCCTAGGTGCAGGATTCTTACTACTGGTTTTTTTCCTAGTTAACCGAAGGCCCGAGCACTTGGCGCACTCATTTTTAGGTACTTCCCGGAAAATTGATATAGTTCCTGAAACGAAAATTGAATTAAATGAAAGTAACCTTACAAGTGAGCGGCCTGAGGAGAAACCTGATCGCAGGTTCTACGTCTTTAGTCCGCCGTGCAAGATTCCGTATGTTAATCCGTTTGCCAAGAGCTTCTTGCAATGGGAACCCATAAACTTTGGGCCCTGCACAAATGAACCGAGTTTGGTCAGCGTTATCTATGATCTGTCTAAAAGGAAGTATATTTTGCACTTGAACACCGAGGTGGCTCTGAAGAACTTTGCGAATTATTCGACTTACGGTTGCACCTACCAGGAAATAGGTCCAGGATCGAACGACCGATATGCCTAGTAAGTTTCTATTCCCGGTACCTATAATTATAGATAATTGTATCATGCCCATGGGGTACAAGAGTATTATAATATAACAGGTAGAAGAAAGCTAAACATGTTCCTAGCAACATTTGCCTTTGTTAACATTTTCTTCCGTGTTCATGCGCTATTTATTTTAACCACAGGCTTTGGGTACCGGGCATCTCATAGTCGGTCACACTCGGCTGTAGCTTTCCTACTTGTTTCGTAATAAGGCAATGAGAACAATAAGGGCTAGATGCAGATATTCTGTCTTATTTAATAAGATTTAACAACAGATCATTGGTTTAAAAATCCATCTCTTTCAGCATAAAATCTCATGTGTATTTCCATCAGGATTGGGTAGTACCGAGTGACTTTCTGGGTGTGATTGTTGAGTGTCACGAGATGAACACATCACGGGTCCTGCAACGAGATGCCTTCTCCTTTGTCCAGCAGCCCAGGAATCGCAATGAGTCGAACGATGCCAAGAGGGCCGCCAAGTACCCCAATGTCTTTCTCTTCGGGGTCGACAGCCTTTCGCGGATGAACTTCCATAGGTCCATGCCGCTCACCGCCAAGTTCGTCAGCCGGGAAGGATGGTATGAGATGGAGGGCTACAACAAGGTGGGCGACAACACACTACCAAACTTGCTGGCCGTGCTCACGGGTCGGACTCCGAGACAATGGCGGTCCAAGTGTGATGTGAGGAGCCCGGGCTGCCTGGACAGCCTCACCTTCCTGTGGGACCACTTCCACAACGCGGGCTACCTGACAGCCTATGCCGAGGATCAGACCGCCATCTCCACGTTCAACTACTTGAAGATGGGCTTCTCCCGCCAGCCGGTGGACTATTACCTACGTCCCTTCCTCATGGTCATCGAGCAGGCTATGAAGAGCTTGGAATACCTGGGATCGAAATACTGCGTGGGCAGAAGGACCAGTCTTAACTACGTCTTCGACTTTGCCAAGCAACTGATCGAACGCTTCTTAGTCGAGCAGCGAAAGCCGCTCTTCGGCTTGTTCTGGACAAGTAGCTTCACCCACGACGACTTCCGGGGAGTCAGAGACCTGGACCAGCCGCTCGTTCGCTACCTGGAGGAGTTCCGTGAGTTAGGGCTGTTCGAAAGATCCATTGTGATCCTGTTCAGCGACCACGGCTCGCGGTACGGACCTTTGGCCGAGCACTACACTGGCTTTCTGGAGGAGCGACTGCCCATGTTGCACATTTACCTTCCTCCCTGGTATCGGAAGCGCTACCCGTCGGCGGCAAAGGCACTGCGATTGAACAGGAATCGCCTGAGTTCCAACTATGATCTGTACCTGGGCATCCGACACGTGCTCGAGCAACTACATCCAAGAATGGAGTTTTCCCAGTCACCTATCTCCAAGGGTACCCAATCGATTCTCACAGAGCTGCCCAAGAATCGGACATGCTCCCAGGCCGGGATAGCCGCTCACTGGTGTACCTGCAAGCCCTTCGTAGATGTTCCGCTGACGAGCTTCATCGTGGTACTCACCAAGCTGGCTGTCTTTCGGATGAACAGGTTCCTGAAGATGCTAAATGTTGAAGGGGATTGCCACAAAGTCGGGCTTACCCAAATCCTGAAGGCGGACCGACAGTTGCACTTCGATGAACTGGGAAACGTGGTGGCTGCTCCTGATGGTCTGGACACTTTCAGCCTGGTCTTTACTACATATCCGAATGGGGGGGTGTTTCGGTCAATAGCTCAGAGCAACGACGACCATTCGATCGTGCACATCGAAATAGATATGATCAGTCGCCTCAACTCCTATGGCAATCAGTCGTACTGTGTCAAGGACGCCGTTGCTAAGAAGTTCTGTCTCTGCCGCAAGAATAAGTTTTTGAATCTTCAGGAGGGAGAGGTGACAAGAGTGAGGAAAGTTAAATACGCATTTGTTGAGGACCACGAAGACGACTACTATGACGAAAATAAAATTGTTAATGGTTCCCTGAAATTTGTACATTGAAAAAATAAATAAAATAATAATAATATATCTTGCCAGAATCACATACCCCATATAAGTAATTTTAATAGGTCCCCTAGATATACTTTAACTGAAAGGATTAGTTGGGTTAAGTTAGGTAGGTAATTATGGGTCAGTCAACTAGTTTCGGTTATCTGAAATTGTCCTTAAAAACAGGCGGTGGAGGCAAGGCTTTTAAGATGCTTCTGCAAGACTTCCTAGTTGAGAACATCAGGGATTGGTTGACTTTTCTTCGCTGTTCTTGGCTGTTCTACGCTTGAAGCTGAAGGAGATGTTTAAACTCTCTATGTCAAACCTTTGGCTGATATTATGGTGAGGTCTCCGATGTTAGCATTTTCCTGCTTGAATCCTTTTACTTACTTTTTACTTACTTAACCTATGCCTATATCGTAGTCCACGTCTCGCAATCTCATTCAATATTTGAATTTTTCAATCGTATTTAACCTTCCTAAACTTTATTCATGGAAAACTGATCTGACATTGTTTTGGACTCTCAAGTGAACCATAAGTAAATAATATTGGTTTTAGACACTACTAAGGATGAGGTGTTTGGACAAGTGTGCCTCGCTCTATTTAGCAAATTCTTTGTAAAAAGACCAAAATATAAGCATGTTTCGATGTTACTTTCGAAGACTCTGCCCTTTTGTGGTGCTCCTGATGTTGTTGGTTATGCTCGCCAATTTCAGATTGCAGGCCAACAATTCTAAGCAAACTGACGGCGTACCGCGATTGCAACCTAATATTACCAACCAGACGAAGGGGATTGGCTTGGGGAGACCCTTCGGCAGGTTCTTCGTGTTCAGTCCCCAGTGCAAGATTCCATATGTCGATCCGTTTGCGAAAGAGCTCCTGGATTGGGAACCGCTGGAGCTCGAGACCTGCATCGATGGGCCGAGTTTGTTCGGCGTTAGCTACGATCGGAACAGGAGGCATTACAGGGTACACTTGAATAAAACAGTGGCTGAGAAGCACTTTGCGAGCTATTCCCCATTTGGCTGCACGTACACTGAGATAAATCCTAGGACGGACACGTCTTCTGCTCAGTAAGTACAGTTTCATGAAAGCCAATTAATATTGATATCTGGGTAGTTCAAGACCAATCAACTTTGAGACGGACTGGATCGTGCCGAGTCATTTTCTGGCCGTGATTGTCGAGTGTCATGCGCTGGCGAACACTTCCCGAGTGATGCAGCGCGACGCCTTCTCCTTTGCCCAGAATCCGAGGAGCCGCAACGCAGGAAGCAGTGCCACAAGGGATGCCAGGAAGCCCAGTATCCTTATCTTTGGGATCGACAGCATGTCGCGGATGAACTTTCGCAGGACCATGCCGCTCACCTCGAAGTTCGTTCGCCGGGAGGGCTGGTTCGAGATGGAGGGCTACAACAGTGTGGGCAGCGACAGGATGATGAACATAATGGCCATACTCTCGGGTCGACCCTGGGAGGAGGATCTCGAACATGACGTTGTCAGGTTTGGCCCAACTTTGCTGTGGGAACGCTTCCAGCTTGCCGGCTACCTTACTGCGTATGCCGAGGATGTGGCCTCCGACTATTTCCAACCTCTCAACTTGGGCTATTCAGTGGACTTTTACATGCGTCCCTTCCTGGTGGTCCTCGAGAAGGTGTTCAATGCGGTTGGCTCTCTGAACCTTTGCCTGGGCAGGAGGCCCAGATTTAGCTACGTCCTCGACTTTGCCCAGCAGCTGATCGAACGGTTTGTCTTGGAGCAACGAAGGCCGCTGTTTGGCCTGTTTTGGACAAGTAGCTTGACCGAAGACGACTTTCGGGGAGGCAGAGCCTTGGATGAGCCGTTCGTCCGTTACCTGGAGAAGTTCCAGGAGGACGGGCTTTTCGATAGATCCATTGTGATTCTGGTCAGTGATCATGGCTCTAGAGAGGGTCTTCTGGTGGAACATCGCACTGGGTTTCTGGAGGAGCGACTGCCCATGCTGCACATTTACCTTCCGCCCTGGTATCGGAAGACTTACCCATCGGTGGGGAGGGCGCTGGCATTGAACAGGAATCGCCTGAGCTCCAACTGCGACCTGCACCTGGGTGTCCGTCAGTTTATCGAGCAGACACGTCCAGGAATAAGGTTCCTAGAGAGCTTTCCCACCTGTCAGTCGATCCTGGAGGAGCTCCCCCAGAACCGCAGTTGCAGAGATGCCTTCATTCCCCCAAATTGGTGCAGCTGCAAGCCCTTCCTCGGAGTGCCCATTACGAACTCCATTAGCAGCATAGCTTCGCTGGTGGTGTACCGAATGAACAGGTACTTGAAACTGCTAAATCTCACCAAGGAATGCCATCGGATAGGGTTGGACCAAGTCTTGCAGGCAGAGCGTCTGCTGCACTTTGGCAAGTGGGGCAGTAGAGTGGCGTCTCCTACTAAATCGGAGACCTACCACCTGATGTTCACAATCAAGCCGAGTGGAGCAACGTTTTGGTGCACGGTTGAAAGTAGCCTTGACACAGGATTCGAAATCGGTGTCGGTGGTCGTGTGGTGACCATGCACATGGAGATGATTGAGCGACTCGGCCCCCGTAGCAACGCGTCCCATTGTGTGGATGATGAAGTGGCTAAGACGTTCTGCATTTGCCGCAAGTCCTAGATGTCGAGCTTAAAATGAATTATAGCTTGATTATGTATAAATAATTTTGTATTTGTCTGACGTTCCACAACTTAGAGGTCGTTGGCTTATCGTTCGAATTACTACAGACTCCAATTTTCCTCGAACATGGAGAACATTATGAGACGAAAGTGCGTAATAAGATTTCAGAAACTCACAATTATTTTCTTTGCCGTTCTGTTGGTGTTTATTTGGGTAAATCATAACAGTCGAGGGGGCCCCAAGGAAGCGCCCGTTGAGCACTTTCCTTCGGTCAAAGCGTTCGAAGGCGATCAAGAGGTAACTCCGCACCCAGATCAGTATGTATGGCCGAGGGAAGAGAGGATAAAGCGTATGCATGAGCGTCTTCTGAGACGCGACACAGAAGAGAATGTCTTGGTTTCTCCTCCTGATGATCCAGAAGACGATGACGATTATGATTCTCCCTTTATGAGCGATGTAAAGCGCCGGAAGTGGAGAAGTAAGCCCCCTAGCCGCTTCTTCGTAATCAGTTCCAAGTGCAAGATGCCGTATGCTGATCCCTTCTCCAAGGAGGCCGTGGCGATCCTGAAGCCTGTGCAGTGGAAGAACTGCAGCAACGATGGACACATCTTTGCCCTGAAGTTCGATCAAAAGTTGCAACAGTATCGTCTGATGCTAAACGCAACTCTCCTCGAAAGATTGGAACCAAATGTACCGAAGTTCAAATGCAACTACAGAGAGGTCGACAATAACACGTAGGAGATATACTTGCTCCAGGTTACGTCTGTATGACGTTTTTATTTAATATTCCCCAGGGCCGCCCATTGGAAGAGCATCCATCAGGAGGCAGTCATCAGCCGGAGCCCCAGCGGCATTGTGGCAGAGTGCCATGGAGATCTGAGCACTCCAAGGATCGTGCAACAGGATGCCTTTCCGCTGGTCCAAGTGCCTAACCGAAGACCGCGCGTTGAGTCGGATCCACTGGACAGGAGGCCGAGTGTGATAATGCTGGGATTGGACAGCCTTTCGCGGATGAACTTCAAGCGGACCATGCCGAAGGCAGCACAGTTCGTCAAGGAGGAGGGCTGGTTCGAAATGGAGGGATACAACAAGGTGGGGGACAGTGCGTTCTCCAGCCTCTGTGCCATCTTTGGCGGCGCCAAGTCGGATGCAAGCTGCATGAAGCTCTCCCCAGTGATGTGGCAAGCGTTCAAGAGAGCTGGCTACACAACCGCCTTTGGGGAGGATCTCCTAGAGTCCTCTGTACCCCCAGATCTTCGCACCGACTACCAACTGCGTACTCTGCTAGAGGACATCAGTTCTGGCCAAGGACTGGGGTTCCAGAGCTGCATCGGCAGACGCCTGAGCTTCTCTTACCTGTACGATTTCTGCATCCAATTCGCCCAGCGACTGATCGAGGAACTGGATCAGCCGGCGTTTGGGTTATTCTGGAGCTCCAGCTTCACCCGGAACCACCATCTGGGGGCCACGGGTCTCGACGAGAAGTTCGTCGAGTACCTGGAGCTGATGCGGGAGCACAAGGTGTTCGAGCGGGCCATTGTGGTGCTGTTCAGCGACCAGGGCCAGTCGTCTGGCGACCTGGTCGACCTGGCCGACGGCTTCCTCGAAGAACGCCTGCCCCTCCTGCACATTCACCTGCCGCCCTGGTTCCGGGCGGCCTATCCGAGGTTTGCCGATAACCTGCTCTACAACCGCAATCGCCTGAGCTCGCCCTTTGACCTGCACAACACTCTGCGGCACGTACTCAACCTGAAGGCCTCCGTGCACACGGAACTGAGCACCCTGGCAAAGTGCCGCAACAGCCAGTCCCTGATGCACCTGATCCCGATGAACCGCAGCTGCGAGGAGGCCTGCATCGGCCGGCACTCGTGCGCCTGCAATGAGTTCAAGCTCCTGCCGAATAACGCGGATTCCTACTACTTGGGCAAGGTGTTCGTATACCACATCAACTCCTGGATGGTCCTCAACCACCACAACCGCGTTTGCCAGCGGCTGCTTCTCGCTGGGGTGGACTACGTGGAGCGGGACGTGGCCGGGGATCAGTCTTCCCATGGAGGGGTTAGGACCTACCGCCTGCGGATCCGCACATATCCCGAGGGCGTCTTTCAGTCCACAGTCCGCTACGACATGAGGCAGGGCAAGATGGTCGATATTAACGTGAGGGAAACCACTAGCATGAGCGACCACAAACTCGGGGGTTGCGTGAAGGACAGGTCTGCCCAGAAGTTTTGCTCTTGTTATCCCAATGTTAAGGACGAGGGAATGAAACTCTGGATGAAGCACTGATGAAAAGGGTTAAGGGTGTTTTTAGGCACACTAAATTTATAAGTGATCTTGTTTGAACTATTATTGTTGGCTTAAGGAATTAAATTCAAAATATTGTTTCGAGAAAATAAATCAAATATGGGCCCTTAAAAGTGTTATAACACTAATTGCAAATTGTATAGAAAGCAATTAAATATAAACTTTTAATAAAAACAGTGAGAGATAGTTTGAACAAAGGCCAAGTGTTAAGCACTAAGATGCCAAACGGCCATACATTTGTATTGCAATATGCAAGCCACTTTTCTGCAAGCGACAAATTTGCGCCCGTCTCGCGAGCACAAAGTCGAGCGTAAGCAAACAAGAGAGCGGTTGGCTTTTTAACAAAATTTTAAGAGAGCCTGGAGCCCCATCTTACGAATCTTGAAGTTCTTTGGTTTGAAACAGGGACTTATTCAAACATGTTTCCATAAAAAGAATCATGATACGGGTTTTTTTTCCCTCTAATATATGAAGATTATTTTCCTCAAGCAACCCACAACATCCATTCATTCCCATTAATAAGGTATATTTGGACTCTCTGCATTTATTGAATTCATTCAAGTTTATGTCTACCTTTCAATTACATTGGAACCTCCAACGAAGGCGCTCTTAGGCTCTAATCCGATTTGCGTGTAAATCTCTAGTGAAGTAAGATATAGAATTAAATTCTTCTAAGCCTTAGTCTAGCAGGACTCTCGCAACCCATTGGTCCCTCGCACCGAATACGAAAACTCAACAAACCAGCATTAATAATACGCTTAGCCTAGCTCGATTATAAAACTATAAAACTTGGTTGTGAGACTCTCTCCGATCCGACTACATGTACGAGTCGACCGGATATCGCTCGGCCTCCTCGAGCATGTGCCGGAAGTCAACGGGCACGGGCTGCGTGACGTTTCCGGTTCCGGGTCTGCCGGGCACATGGCCGTTCATCATCTGAGCGGGATGCTTGCCGCTGCCCACAGCACTGCCCCGGTTCTTCAGGTGTCCGTTCATCATGCTCACGTGGTGACTGATCGTGGGCACTGCACCGGGCACATTGGTCTCCAGATCGTGCAGAATGGCATCGGTCTGCTCGTTGCGCATCATCTGCTCGCCCACCGAGGCCGAGTCCTCCGGATTATCGCCCTTGTTCAGCAGCCGCTGAATGTGGTTCCGTATGAGGCGCTCGAACTCACGCTGCACCGACGGGCTGTCCGTATCGCCATCGACCTGGGGATCGAAATCAAATCGAAGTCAACACCATGTCCTTTGGCATTGGCCAGGCTACTCACGATCTGCAGACGATTGCTGGTGTCCAGGATCTTGAGCATGGGCAGCGTCTGCTCGCGAAAGAGCTCGAGGCGCCGGCGGAACGAGGACACGGTGTCGTCTATGCGTCCTCTGCCCAGTTGCAGCTTGGAGCAATCGAGCAGGATAATGGGCGGGCGTTGCTTGTACTGTGGGGAGGAAAAACAGGAGTTAGAAAGGATCAGAGCTTAAACCATTCATATAAAGTAAAATACTCAGTTTAAAGTGTACTTAAATTGCTTAATAACTTATCTTTCATATCTAAAGTGAATCTTCAATAAATTGCCAATTCAATTGTGATTACCTTGTTCTCAAAGTACTTGACTTGCTGCAAATTCCTGGGATAGCCATCTATGATGATTCCAGTTCTATCCCGCAACAGGCGCAGGTTGGTCTCCAGCAGCTGATTCAGCGACTTCTCCGGCGCCATGTCCCCGGCGGCCAGGGACTCCTTGACGGCATAGCTCTCGGTATTGGCACGTGGTGCTGAGTCCGTGATGTTCCGCAAAAGGCGACCGACACTGGAAGACCGAGTAGGGGTTTTAGGGAAGGGTACATAATGGCCAAAAGGATATCACAGCCCACCTGATGTGTGCCCAGCCCGGGTTCAGGCCGACGGCCTTGAGGCACAAGGTGGCCTTGTTGCTGCCCGGACCACCGATTACCCAGATAATGGGCGGTAGAGCGGTGCCATCCGAGCCCGGTCGCAGCTTTGGCTGCTTGGTGACCACCACACCGCTGTCGTCATCCGCGCTGGTGGTGCCCATATCCGCGGCAGCCACCGCCACGTTCGGGCCACCGTCGCTCCGATCCAGGGCCAAGTCCCTGGCCAGAACGGTGCCGGTGGTATCGGTGTTCGTGGTGGTGGTGGTGGTAGTGCTGGCCACGTTGGTGGCACTGCCGCCTTCTGCAATTTGAGTCGCTTGTTGGGCTTGACTTGGAGCGGTGTCAACGCTAACTATACTGCCGGGTATGTCGTGCACCCCTCTGCCCATACCTGTAACTCCGTTCATCACCGCCTCTTGGTTCTCGAGGGTGCTGAGTATGTCGAGGACGGCGGTGCGAAAGTCTTTGTACACCTCAGTGGGGGCACGCTCGCCATTAACCTGGAGACGATATTATTCCAAATATTCATTACTATCTGCATTATATTTTTTCGTGATTTTAAAAGAGTCAAACTTACGGCCAACAGCATGTCACTCTGATCAAAATAATCAGCGACTGGCATCACATTTTTGAAGAAATTTTCCAATTCCATTTTGGCTAAGGAGAGTACTACATGACCTAATTTGGCCCCGTAATCGATTTGCTTCTGGAGCACCGATTGACGCCAGGATATTAGAATCACGCCATTCACGACTTGTATCTGGAGGTGAGAATAGAAGCGAATCGGAGAAGATTAATTTGAGCTACAGTCCCCGCTAATAAGCATGCTCCAAGGAATGTCCTACTTTCGCAATGATAGGTCAATATGCTATAGTTAACGCCATGTGTACGTGACTCGTACGGATACCCGGGACTCCCCAAGTACCGCTCGGGCCTGGCCTGTCCAATTAGCACTTGCATATGTAATAGACAGTGAACGTGAACCTGGCTGTAAATCCATGGGAATTATGGCCGAGCAAACACACTGACGTCGACCCATTTGCCAGTTAATTAGTTCAAATAGCTCAGCAGCAATTTACTGGGCAAACAATGTGAGCGGCAACAAAAAATGGCTTCATAACAAATAAAAAGGACCGACTCGGCGGGGAAAACAGCGCAAATTGGTCGGACAAGTGGGAAAGGTGGAAGGTGGAAAAGTTACCTTCTCCGAGTACTCGACGACGTCGCGCATGGAGCGTGGATATCCCGATATCAGGTATGCTTTGGCAGCTGGAGCCATTTTCATTTCCAACATCAGCACCTCGGTGACTGTTTTCGACGATAGTTGCGAAAAGTCCTGCATGTCTGCGAAGGATAAAGGAAAATAAGTGAGCGGTGTACTAAATATTTTATAGTAAATAATAACAAAGAATAAGTAAGCCTTTAAAGCTCTAGATCACTTAAAAAGCTGTCTAAAACTATGAATTTTATGGCTTTATTGTCAAAATAATAGAATGTTGCTCTGGATTTTATTGCGTACTTATAGATACATTTTAAAGTGATTTCAAACTAAGGCAGCCACAAAAGCTATATTTAAAAATTCTGAAAACTCATTAAACAAGGCACCAATTTTGTTAAGCCGTTTAGATTTTATTTATGATTTTTGCTAGAAAAATCCATAAAAGCTAACTAATAACTTACTATTTTCCAATTTGTTAAGATTCTGGCAATGTTACTCACAGAATTAGTTAATGATATGTCAGCTTAATGCTTGATGTATTATAAATGCATTATTAATTTAATTTAAAAAAAAAATTCGTTTCCTCTGAGCTTAGAATATGTTTATTTTCAAAATCTTCCGCTAGAACCTTCTTTTAAAGATCAAAAGAGTTCTGTAGAAGCTACTTTAAGTGATCGTGTAGCTTGGAAAATATGAATGCTACTCCCTTAAGATCTTAGCATACTATATCTCTTAAAAATAATATTATAATCCTCACCATTTCCCATTGCATATTGCTGCAGCAGATCCATCATATTGATGTGCGTTACTCCGCGTCGCTCCTGCATGAATGTATCGCAATGGGTGACCTTGCCACTACCTGGGCCGCCTAAAACAAATATCACTGGCACTTTGGGCGGATCGAATTTGATTTTTCCAGCATTTTGCATATCGATAGCGCCGATTGCATTGGCTGAACCCAATCGTCCCGCCGCCGCGGCGGCCTCCAAGTCGCCAGCATTTTGGGCATTCCGATTCCGTGTATGACTCCAATCGTTGCCTTGTTCGCCGGTATCTTGTGCCGCGCTGGCATCTAAAGAATAAATAAATTAATATTCATTAATAAAATAAATTTATATTTAAGGCTTGCAGCTTACAATAATAAAATAAATCAATGAAAGAAAGACGTCTTCCCTTTCAGGAATTATACATACATTCTATTTGTAAAAATATTTTTTTTTAAATCAAATTAAATAGAGCTGGAGTTCAGAAGCACTTTGACCTAAATATATAATCTTATCATACTTAAAGCCTTAAAGATATTGCACTGACTTATGCACTGATGTTTTGGCTATTTTATATATATTTTTTATGTTTTAAGCAAGAATATCCATATTTAAGACTTAATACACGTTCTTAGCTGCCAAAAATATCCTAAAATAATAAATAGGTTGGTAGATTCTTCTAATCTTAAATTGGTATAATTTTTTAATTGATGTTCTTTTGTTTCTGTGCAAAAAGCAACAGTTAACCCTCCGCAAGGGCGCCGCCATTGCTCGACCGGAAACCGGATGTGTTGGCAAGTTAGTGCGGGAAGTCCCGGGCTTGGGCTCGGGCATTGGCAGCCCTAACGTGGCAAGGCGGCATTAGCCAAGCCTTCAGAGAGGCGGAAGCAATTTGCCAGGAATAGGAAATTAGTGTCAGAAGGACACGCACTCGACAGGGGAGCGAAAAGGGCCGAGCAAATCGCGAAACACATCATTAAAACATGTTAAACAATTATTTAATTGTATGGCAACCGTGTGTCTAGTATAGTATGGCGTCACCGCTGAATTCATTCATGGAAAATCAGCTGCGGCTTGGCGATTCTATAGCTTTCGATATGTACCCCAACTCCTATTAGTTTCCCCTCCTGCAATTTCACTTGTTCCGTTCGGTTCTGTGACATTTTTATTGATTTTTCTGCAGTTTTATTTAATTGACATGTTTTGTTATTGTTGCTGTCCCTTTCCGGCCCGGGGGTTTCCCATTTTCCATTTCCCGCTTTCACTCCCCACTCGTTCTCGTTCTCGTTGTCCTTTTGTTTTTGTAAGTGACGCGCATTTCAGGATTTATGTGTGGCTTTGGTGGTCAACGTACATGTCCAAGGACCAGCCAGCCTTGGTGGACAACGAGCCCAAGTTCCGATACAAATTATAGCGTTGGGCAAGGTCTCGATTTTGATATAGCCCCCGCTTTAGACGATATCCGTTTATATGTTTTGGAAACCCGTACATACATATATGTGCATATATCGTATATATTCTGTAAATGTTTTTCGCAAATGAATTTCCGAGCCATTGATTGCTGTAATTTCAATTTCAACTGTCCCTTGAATGGTGGACAATTGAATATGTCATCGATTAATTAGTAGGTGGATGGGGTTGCTTCTAGGTATTTCCCAAGTCCAAAACTATTAAACGTTATTTATAGGACTCAGATTTTAAATGTCTTGCCAATAAAGGTAATTTAATTACAAATAGGATGATAATAAAAATAAAATAGAATTGGAATTTGTAATTAGCGGACGGATAACACTCTTAAAACCGGATAAATAAAATGTCTTTACCCCATAATTTTTGTTTACAAATTATGTTCAACATTCTTTACTCGGTCTTGTACTCTTTGGATCCGAAGAGTATGCAGCACAAAGTTCGACAAGCCACAAGTCTCAGCCGAGAAGTATGCAGCAGAAATAGAGAAATAATTTAGTTAACTCTCTAACTCCGCCATCTAAAATTCATTGGGACAAAAACTAATGAAGAGTTGTGCATTGTGGCGTGTGTTCGGGCCGCGACTCATTAGGGTTCTTTTTGTTATCTTTTTGGCCGTGGAGAGGCATTGCTAATCTCTGCTCACAGATCTCCCGGACGGGGCACATTACTCACCTGTGTCTAAACAAATACCCATTATCCATTCGGTGGCCAGTATAGCTGAATTTTCGCAATTGTGTTTTCCCTAACGCGCCCGCCCGCCCGCACTCTCACTCGCACACAAAATGAGTATATTTTTTGTTTAAAAAAATATATATCGCATATATCGAGTTTTCCCGAAGGGAGTGGAATTCCACAAAGGGTATGCACTCTGCAACGGCTATGTATTCTATGTGTATATTATAAATTTGTGTACATTTATTACTGGTATCTCCGGGATACTTCTTGTTTTATCGTCGGCAACACGCACCACAACGAACTGCATGACTTTGCCGGTTTTATGTTTGGACTCCTGATTTCGATTCGGTTCGGTTCGGTTCTATTCTGTTCTGATTTCCGCGGGTTCAACAAACCGGGGTAGGTACGCCTCGCCGAGCGTCCGAAACGAAACTGAGTTTCGAAATTGACAAGTGACTCGGTTTTTACCTCGACGAGCCGATTCACCTGGTCACTTTGGTTGCCCGGCGCGCGTTTCCAATTAATGAATACTTTATGAGTTCCAGCAGTTTCCTGGCCACCACTCGTATCCACATGCGATTCCAGTGTGGCGAGCGGGTGGTCCGCTGGAAGTTTCACGCACGGCTTTGGCTACTTACATCCTTGGAGCATTTACACCACCCCATCCCCAGCCCAAACCCAGGCCCAATCTCAAACCCAAGCCCAAGCCCAAGCCCAAGCCCGCCGCACATGTCCGTGTCATTCATGGGCCGCCATTTGTTTATGCGCTCCAAACAAAGTGCCCGGTATCCAGTGTCCTGTGTCCTGTGTCCTGGAGCCAGCAGTGCGTTTCTCACACATCCTGCCAACGCGCGGCTCCCACCAGCTCTTTAAAACACTTTCCTTGTTTTCTCTGCCAGTCTAGTGGCCTGGCGTGCTGGTGTCCTGTCGCCTATGTTGATTGCTGTTGTCATTTCAGGTTTTGTTTTTCTAGGTGTAAATAAAACCCCTGACTTGCAGCTGTTCGAGTTGAGAGGCGAAGTGGAAATCAGTGCGGGCAAAAAAATAGGAACTAGGACTAGAAAATATTATTAATATACATATATTATATTTATTCAAACATACTTTTTTATAAAGACATTTAGCGCGGCCGATGTTAATGCATAGGGTCTTACAGATTCCCAAGTCCGGGTTCAGCAATGCACTATAGTATATAATGGAGCATTTAATGTTGTAGTTCGATCGGCATCAAAGTTCACTGATGATCTCCATGGTGGGAGTGAAACAGGCTGTATGGACAACTTGCTGCATTTGTCTTCTGACAAAAACGATCTGTGTATCTGGCAAAATTAATAGTCAACAAATCTGATTTCTGTATATGAAGATATCAGGTTGACTTTAGAACTCGGGTTGGCGCAAATTTACTAATAATGAAAATACAGGTCACGAAAAATCAGAATAAAGAATAAAGTCTACACTTTTTAGCTGTAAATTAATTAACCAATTGATAAAAAAGATGAGACTTTTGCTTATGAAAAAAAAATTAAATTAATAATAATCTAAACCTCAAACTATTTTTTTAATTATATTATAATTGTAAGAGTATTAACATTTATATAAAAACAAAAGTCAACTTAATATTGTAGATAGATATATCAGAGAAACTCAGTCCATTGAAGGAAACGCATAAGTAAGGTATTATACGAGTATATGTATGTTTAGTTCAACAACTAAAATTCTTAATTTATAATGTTGTTCCCTGACAATACATTGATATGTTAAAATTGCATTTGTGTGAGAAAACATTAGTTATTAACCTAAAAACGCTAGATCTACCCATAGAAATACTGTGCGTGTGCTGGTAGAGACCGGGTAGAGTAACTTGTCGACTGTCAAGGTAGGGAAGTGGGCCCCACTGATCTAAGGTAAAAAGAGAAGTATAAGTGGCTCTAGAAATAAAATAAAAATAAAATTGACAGGATTCAGTATTCCATATTCCATCAAACCGAACCTAAAAGCTCATCCCCAGGTACACCGGCAGATTGTGTTCAGCTATCATGAGTCTGCTATATGATATGTGTCCATTCTGAAGCAATTTCATGAGCTTGATGGCAGCAAAATTGCGCAATCATGGCGCCACACAATGGCAATAGGATCTAAATTGAAAAGTCCTGCGGGAAGGAAGGATCCGATGGAGTGGTTACGTGATGTGCAGGATTTTCCGAACGATGAATGGGAACTGGAACACTGGGCTATGGGTGAGTATTCAATTAATATTTCACACTCTTAATTGGCTTACATTATTTATCGACTTTGGAAGGATGACTGTGGGTAATTCCCTGGAGCGCAGACAGCTGTCAAAATGTTCAAAATGTGTTCAATTAAAATTCAATGGGGTTTTTCTCATTTCTTTTTCTCTTTTTTTTGGGCTTTTCGACGCTCGAACACTGGGATATGGGACATGGGATATGGAACAGAGGACAAGGGACAGGTTGATTAGGCCCGGCAAGGACACCGAAAGAAGTTCAAAGCTCAAGGAAACTTCATATCGATCAAATTGGTCTCATATCGATCCGTGGACAACCACAGATGCGACGCCTAATTTGTTGGAATTTGTGACATGTCATGTGCCGTCGACACAAGGACAGCGGCAGCAACAACAAGGATAACAACTGCCGAATCGAACTGAAACCACCGATTGACATTGACACCCACACCCGCACCCGACCGGACCAGGCCGGGCCGGGGACCAGTCCAATGGGACCTCGACTTCCACCAACTTATGCGTAAAGTAAATCCTTCGCAGTGACCAGCGGCGACCACAACAGGCCCACAGCTCGCTCGTGTCTCGTGCTCGTCCTTGGGGCTGTTGGGCGGGTCCTTTGGTTATTAAATGCCTTTTCAAACTTAATTAAGGCTACGCGTTTTGGCCAACGTGTGTACACAACTGCAGACGGGTGCGGTCAACTTAGGGTTAAGCAATTCGAACCGAACATATGTGATTAAGGCTAAGGGCCGCTTTTGTTGGCGACGAAAGCTGCCAGGCTGGCTGGGAAGAGATGAAGTTTGCCACTGCCCACTGGCAGCTCTCTAATTTAAAAATCATACAAATTAATCATTTAATTGTGCTAGGGACAATAAAAAACCCACCGATGAACGTACTTTGTGATGCAAGGCTCACAGGAAAACCCCTCGAGGAAAACCACTATGAAATAAAATATGAGGTCAATTGAATTAAAAAACCATAACGTTCAATTATTTAATAGCGGCTTTGAAGGAAGGACATAATATATCCTATAATAATGCCTTATAAAAATGTGGGTTACTTATTGCTTTTAAAGAATAATTTTCACTTATTTTCTGGAGAGCCTAAGCATTAAGTTTTTTCAGAGTGCCTTCTGAACATTGAATCTTCTAAGACAATCTAATCTCGATCTATATGTAAATATAACTCAAACCTTAAATCTCCTGGCGCTACTGACACTCTCCACCATTTATAAATAGATGCCTCCCTATCGGAATTGAACCTGCCCTCGATTCTGGTCAATGGTCTGTCCTTCAGGGCCTATTTGGGCTAATATAGCCATTCGAATGTGATTAGGGACTTGGGTAAAATATTTACAGATCTCATACCCGGCCGCTAAGTACCTGTATTTCTCTTAGTGCACTGGTACTCCTCCAGGCCATCCTAATGTGAGAGTTATCAATTTTTAATTATCAACTGTAAAGTTCCCAGAGGCGGGCGTGTCAATCAAATAGAAAAACCCCGAAGGCTATTGGGCTCATTCATGTTGTCCTCTTTGAACTTTTAACTGTCTGCATTTTTGATACGAGTTCCGAAAGTTGTTTTCTGTTTGAGTATAAATATTGATTCGCCATAAGGACATTCGCATCACTGATGAAGATGACTAGTGCGGGCATTACCTTCAAAGAATTCCACAGAACGAATTTATTCACTTAACTCGAATCAATAAAATATAATATCACTGGTCGTAATTCTACAGCTGAATTTGACTAATTGCTAAAGTCTAAATATTTCCCGGAGTATCCCTTAGCTCTTGTTTGACGCCTCCCCGCTGGGGGAGTAGGCCTGGTTCTCATATCCCGCAAAGTTCCCCAGCACCATGGAGATGCGCGAGGGCGAGTGCTGTATTCCGTTTCCGGACTTGTCATCCGGTCCATTGCGCTTCCCATTGCTGCTGGTGGGCAGGACGAAGTTGGCGTTGCGGCACCGTCGATACAGGAAAATTCTCAGCTTGAAGAACACGAAGAGCAGGACGTAGATGCAACAGGACAGCATGAGCACGCCCACGACGGTGAGGAAGGCGCTCTCGGGATGGCTCCAATCAATCACGTGATAGATGTAGGGCTTGCCCTTCCTAAAATAAAATAAATAACAATTTACCTTGCTGCTTTTATTCAAACTAAGTAACTTACTTGTTAATGCCTCCGCACAAATGGTAAATGTACGAGAAGATGGCAAACACCACACCGAATAATACTGGCAGAAATATGTGCAGCAACCTCATGGGATGGGCCACGATCCACAGGTCAAGGAACATGCATATCGAGTTGAAGGCGTGGGTGAGCACATTCGTGGCATCCAAGTTATTCTCATTAGCTACATTAGAATGGGATTAAAAGTCAGTAATAATGCGAACTATACTTCCAAGAAATACTCACCGTCATACAGAATCCCCCAGTAGATAATGGTGATGACAATAGATAAGACCAGAGATATGATGTGCATGCCCCAGTAGACTCGAAAGTAGCTAAAGGAGCTCTTGACATTCAAGAGTTTATCTGTAAAATAAAAGTAGGTAAATGGCAAAATACAAATTAGCATTTCTAAGGTAGTTAGCTTACCCGCATATTCTGGGTGATAATGCCAAACGGTGACTAGGACAGCACCCAACAGGTTCGTCAGCATGCACATCCAGATGCCCCAGTTGGTCATGTAGATAAAGTACAGCCAGTAACTGCTCTCATCACCTGCTTCTGGCCACATTGAGGTGACAACGACAACCACGAAAAACAAGGCCATGAACCAGCGGTAAAATAAATAAGACATACTCTTCGAGCATGTTTGCCACTGAAAGGGTTTAAAAAATATTTATATTCATTTATAAATCTTAACAAGAAGGAGAGCTAAAGTCAAAGGGTACAACCTAATAAGCTAATCAATAAATTAGGAGTATTATGGAAAGCACTTTACACAGTTAAGAGTTACAATTTTTTAAACATATTTTTTTTTAATATTTTCACAATAAGCTGAATTATAGTAATTATCATCAAATATTCATAATTTTTATTGGAAAGCCTGAGAATTTTCATCTTTAATTCCCAAGGTAATACAATGAAGCTCCTCAAATTTGAGGGGTCCAATCGCATGTTTAAAGTATTGCTTTCTTGACAGGCCACAGGGCTTGTAACGGCTTGCTGCTTATGAATATTTCAATAGTTTAATTTACAATGCAAGAGCAATTGGTGTACAGAAGTCAAAGTGTACTGTCATATACATATATCTATCGGGGTATGTACGTTAGTAACCTCTCTCTATTGATACTGTGAACGAAAGAGTTTATTAAATATTCTCAAGGTAGGAGCTATACCCAAGGGACATACGCCCATTGTCTTTTACCATTTATAAGATAGTTCGATTTGGTGGGGCGTTATGAGCGCATTGACAGTTTTCACAGATGGGCAAAACAGAGGAAATTCTTCTTTTAAGAAAATAAACCGATTTTTCTACTCATTTAAAATCACATTTAAACTTTTCTATGAGTTCAGAGAACAAAGAAAATAATTAAGAGTTTATGCAATGTTTGCATGCTTTACATGCCTAACTGATTTCTTTTTGATATAATCTTGGCAAGTCTCAAGTTGCCAAAGCTCACCTTATTGACCTCGATGCGGACACTGGGCAACACTTTAAAATGCCCATCATGTACATTGACCCGCGCCCCGAGTGCAACTCAAATACGAAACGAAACAAACACCTGCCCAGTTGCGTGTCCACAATAGGCGTTTCCGTAGGCTAGGCCCAAGGACGCAGCCATTTGGACTGTCATCGAACTATTTAAATTGGCCCACACCCAGGAGCAATCCTTACCTGCGACTTGACGAAGTCATCGGGCGTGTCGTGGTCGAAGCCGCAGCTCTTGCGCTGGAACTCCTTCTTCACCGGGTGCACGATCACCTGGAGTTTGCTCATCTCGGTGGCTGTCGGGTATCTGAATAATGCAGCTAGAGCTAATGCAATCAGTCGATGCATGCAACTGTGATTATCCAAACAGTTAGGCAGTTGAATCCGTCTCCAGCGATGCCATTCTCTTCGCACGTTTCGAATTATTATCAGAATTTGTTAAGGTCTGGAATAATAAGCGAGAAGAGGTATTTAAATGGAAATAAAGGCTCAATAGTGGGTTTTAAATATTTGAAAATATAATTTATTGCTTATGGTATATACAGAAACTTGGCATTTATTTATTATTATTATACAACGATTCCTTAGCCATAAAACATGTTATTAACCCTTTTATCCAAAGAATTTTCAGCTTAGGGTATTAATTTAAAATTTTGATGTTACCCAACTCCTAACAGATTATATATCTCGAAGTACATTCGATTTAAATTTTAAAAAGAATCAAACACCACAGTAGGTGAAGATTTATGAATCTTAGTAGACCTTGCCTAAAATGTCATCGACCTTTTGCCTGACTTCACTTCACACACGACTCAGTCTCAGTGTCGCCGAATACAGTATACAAACAAGTCGTACTCCACCAAATATTTCATAAAAAAAAACTCAGTAGATATATTTTTGTTTCAATGGAGCTGGCTAGAAAATTCCTTAAGCCTGTCTGGCGTCCAGTGATCCAAGGTGAGTAGACGCGTTTCCGAAACTAAACCCAAATCCAAAACCTAAATTGCAACCGGCATTGCTTTGGATATAGTGGTTCGTCCCTATTGCGAGAAGCCGGTGCGAAACCTGGTCATGTTTCCAGTTGCCAGGATCCAATCCGGCAAGTCCAAGTACATGATGGCCCACGTCTACATTCACGGAGAGATGGGCAGTGCCAAGCAGGTTATCCGTAGCCAGGCCAGGGCCAAGTACCACCGTAAGTTGGCTTCTTGCCAGAGCTGCTCATCAAGCATCAGCCAGTGTGGGCAGCTCTGCCCTAATTTTTGTCTGAAACTCATGTCACAAGTCCCCCTTCTTAGTTGACGTCTATGACGAATTGAAAAAGGAGGCCGAGGCCATGGGCTTGTGCACCCAGGGCCTGGGCGGGGGCTACTTGGTCCACGACAAGGAGAAGAAGTATATCAAGCTCTACGGGAGATCCCAGTCCCTGGGCAAGGCCGATCACGAGGCTGCTCGGGAGCTATTGCAGCCCCTGTACGAAGACTATAAGATCGATGCTGAATCTGGCGGCATGGAGCCCTAGGTCCACCCTATTTTCTTGTTTTTATTATTTCGGGCCTTATTTCGGACTGCGCATTGAAATCTTTTCGTGAATGTTACAAATTAGCAATTAGCCTATTAAAATTTCCAAAACTTGAAAATTCATAATGCAGATAAGGACGATTTTTATATTCGAAGGGGGGATTACCTTTTAGGATCCTTGTAGATTTCGCTTTGTTTGTACAATTGCTTTTCTCTTAAAGTCTTAATACAGGAAGCATTTTGACCCCCAAATTAATTTAGTTACTGTTCATACATCACCCATTAAACTTGTCTGCCCATTTTCATCCAACGGACTTTGGCAACCGCAAGGCGTTACTAAACTTCCCTGGTTTTTGGGCCTGGGCATGCGCAACCCCTGGCCTGACCTAGACACAGACAGGTTAGCAAGTAATGTGCAAAATGCGAAACGCAAATTGCGAAGCCAGTCTAGCTGGGCCTAGGCCTAGTAGTCTGCTTAATCGCGCTAATAATGCCGCTATTGTATGACTATTCGTATAATGACACACAGAGTGCCATCATTCATGGATCAATTTACCAGATAGTTCATTCGCTTCGTCGAGCACTCTATTATCATGCAGTCAGTGAATAATTATTCGCTTCACCAGGGAGGAGAGGTACCCTCCACTCTCTACTGTGTGTTCTGTCATTGGGCGTCCATTAATTGCAAAAATAAAAATAATAACTTGCGCAATAAAAATGTATTAATTAGTGGGCCACACTAAGGTCGGACATGAACAAAAACAGAACCTTGGCTTGGCCTATTGGGGTGAACAAAGTACATATAGTAAGCTCTGAGGCGAATTTACAACAATCTGCATGATACGCTCTGACGAGAGAAATATAAACAGGGTTATTGTTGTGACTATATTACCTTGAGCGGCCTGATAAGATAATACGGACGTTTGGTAACAGAGAAAAACTCCACAGGTAATTGCAAAAAGATATAAACCTAAGCAGAAATGACACGATTTTCGAGGTAGAACTTAGAGGCAAAACTGAATACAGCACCAAGCCTGAGCACGAAACCCAATGAGGAATCATTAGTCGTACGACTTCGAGATCAGGCCTAAAAAGCTTGTGGGAATAGTATTCTTTCGAATTACAATTTTATAAAATAAGTAAAAACACAAAGAATAGGCTTAATTAAAAATTCAATTATTTTGTATTCATTTATTCCGATAAAGAGGTGCGATCACAAAATTCGTAGCAAGTGTAATTGCCAACAGCTGTTCCGACCGAAACTCTAGACCCTGACTCCAATATAGTCATCATATTCACGGCAATTTCGTTAGTTATACAAACACCGGGCCATACGCTTCCCAAGCCATATTTACTTCTCTCGAGCTTTAGTCTGATACAGACATTTTCGAGTGCGATGTTCAATGTCCCTGAACTTGCACGAACGGCACGCTAATGAAACATTTGAACGAGAAACCAGGCAGCTAACCAGCTCCAAACAGTCTATGTACCTCGGTGGCCAAGACAATTTGGAGTCTTTATAGTGTGCATTTTATTTACACGCTTTTTCGGCTGTCGCCTGTGCTACATTTTTCGTCAACAAAAGCGAAGAGAAACCCCGCATTAAACATATGTTCACAGTGCGTTTCGAAAGGGTAAGGCAAATGGTATATTTAGTCAAGATTTAAAGACTTCAGATACTGACGGCAGAGGATTTTGCTTTACAATTCCAGTACTAACAAGCTTTAAAAAAATTTTTAAATTGTCTCACTTTTAATGCAAGATTTAAGTCAGTCATTTAACATAAGCCGGCCACTAGTTGTGAAACGCACTGTAGCCAAATAATATATAGGTTTATGGCTCTTGAAGTTGTACCACATTGAACCGAAAAACAAAAACTCGTTGACCTTTACAAGCTGTGTAAATAATTATTCGTCTTGAATGCAGTCAAACAGCTCGGGTGAATGGCAGTCGAAGAGCCAATCTTTAGATTCCCATAATATTATCCGCCTCCCCATCAAGATCTCCTTGGCGATTAGATAAGACACGTCAGCCACTCGCTCTCGGTCCTATTAATTCACCATCTTTTCAATCACTCTAATAGAAAGTGAAACCAAGAGATCAACGCCATTTCTTATGTTAATGACAAAAGCGTGGCCAAAACAAACTTTCTTATGGTTTTCAAGAGGCTGTCCAAGAGGTTTGAGCCAAAGACCGAACAAAGGTCGTCATAAGAACTTATGAGTGTTTTACAGACCACTTCCAGACGTTGATTGGTACTGGATTGGTAATATAAATTAATAAAAGAAATAAAATAAAGTAAAATTCTAAACTTGCCTTCTCAGTTCTAGAGTAAAACCCGTTTTTAAGCAGACCCAATTGATGGATTGAACGAGGTCAGTAATCATTTAGAAGGTGTCAATAATTAATTAACAAATATATGATCAGCCAGCGGAAGCGGGCAAATATTAAGAGTGTTAATGATTATATAAACATTTGTGAGAATACCCACGTTAATGGTCCAGTTCATCTGCAGCAGCGTAAACCGCAGATGGAAATGCCGACTAACTAGTTTGCTAATAAATGCCGGTTAATTAGATAACAGTAACGATTTTATGTGTATTCAAACCCACTTTTGCACACTTTACATGGCTAAGCTCACCTTCAGCTAATTGCAGGCGCGCACTCGAGTATGAATAACGTTTTGGCCGAATCCGAATGGCCGCTCCTTGGGATTGTTGCTATTGGGGTGAGCAGGAAACTTATAATCGTTCACTTAGTTCGCTTTTTCATTAACGCTTTTCGGGGACGTGCCTAAAATTTCAAGCGGAACAACGTCAAATCCAATGAGCCAATATGTATGCAAAAGTAAAGCCGCGAAAGTAGAAACTCAACCCTAACATATGTACATACAAGAACGTACATTTGCATGAAAGCCCGAAAGGAGGTACGAATTGGATTCTTTATTTGAAATTTAGGCAAGACCTTCAGAAAAGTACTTTAAATAAATCAGAAAACAAAAACAGAACTATTAAAATGAATCCCCTGTACTTAATATTTAAGAATAAATTAAGCGTTCCAAGTGAGTTAACTAAACTAAAAATATCTCTTTCCTAGAATTTCCAGTCATTATTCTTTGTACTGATTAATAAATGTTTATTCTTTCAACTTGTAAGCCTATTGTTTGCGAATTAATGAAGTACTTTAATGTTGGGTTAATCCCTATTGCAAAATCTTCTTAAGTAAAGATTTGCTGGGAGACTTCAATTGATTTTGTAAATATTGGCAAGCTGTGCAATCTTGTTAGCTGTTTTCTAAGAGAATTACCACACATCTCAAGATTAAGTCATATAAGCTAATTGCTTTTTATGGCTCTTGCATCACGTTTCACTATTATTAGTTTCCTGTGTTCAGTTTTCCAAGTTTCAAGGGATATCGGAAAATAGTTTCTGACAAACACTTAACTGAATATTCGTATATTTTTGTTCACTTTTCAGAGATTGCCAAATGCCAATTTATTGTCGGGAATTATAAACGCAGCTCGGCTTGGTCTGGATTGTCTTTTATGTATTTTTTGGCCCGGTGGTAATTTCTATTTGGGTCACCACAGCAACGGCAACAACAACTTTGCATAACGGTATCTAGTAGTTTTCGAGTTTTTTTTGCTGTGCCTTGGATTTTTTTTTAGTTTTGTTTTTTGTTTTTGGCTTGATTTTTGCCTGACAGCAACAACAACACTTTGCATTCACGCGCCACTGCCCAAGAACATCCAGTGGGCAGCAACAACTTTAATAATACTACTGACTAAAGTGGAGGGGAGACACGCACCGAACGATTGGGGTCTGTAGGGAGCGGAGCTCGAATCACGACTTCTCATAGCGAAGCACGTACCGCGAATGATCGTGGCTTTCTGCGGTGGAGTGCCTGCGCTGCGGACTTCGAGTACATATACACATGTACATATGTGTATATCGTATATCGTAAGCGCAGACGCGGCTGCTGCGGCGCCGACGTCGACGCAGCCAGGTGCTCTGGCAGCCGTGTTTGTTAATGAGACAGAGAGCGAGAGGGATAGGGAGATTCGCACCACGTTGCTGTTTGATATACAGTGAAAAAAATTCATTATAATTTCCTACAATTTACTTTATGTGCATGATATTTTCTAACATCAATTTATACTTAATCTTTTAATGATGGTTTAAATATTAATTCCTATTTACTAGTACATATCTTCCACAACAGATGTTCTCACAAGCGAATCTTAAAATGACTGATCCGAAACTATAACCAAAGCTGACTTTTAAATGGAATGCATCTCATTATTCAAATTAGAAAACAAATTTATTGTTCACTGATAATATTAAGCTGATAATGCCCAAAAGAGTAATGCACAAAATAATATTCAATAATAATTATTGTGCCATAATAATCATCCATTCACTTATATTTTCAATAACTATATTATTTATATATGTTTATATATACATAAGTAATTTTCTGATGCCGAATGCGTCATTCGTACGCATTCAAAGTAAAAAGAAAAGTGATACGAATTTGTCTTATTTTAAGCTCCGTACTCAGACACGCGAAAAGTGTTCCTAAGCATTGAGCCAAAACGAGAGGTCAATACTCACCCTCTCGCTCTATCGTACTGCTTAGAAACAGTTTTCGTGTGTCTGAGTACGGAGCTTTAACAAAAAACTAAATCTATAGGTCCTGGCTATTTCGTTTTTGAACTTTTTAAGTAATTAGATGAGTTAGATGTATTTAAATGATTTTTAATATATTCAAATTATTTTTTTTGTCTTCAACTTTAGTCGCAAAATATGAAAAAATCTTTAAAAAACTAAACAGGTGTATTTACTTTAAATGAAAATAAAATTTTCTTTCTAGAGTTTTAACTCATCTACATAAATACAAATTATTTTCAACTTACGTTAGCAATAAAAATGAAAGCAAATATTTTAGTTTTCAACTTTTTGGCTGCTATACCTTATAAACTATTTTTCTCTGTGTAGCGATATTGTCAGAACGATAAAAGAACCATAAAACACGATGGATGCTTTCGGCTCAGCTTTCTGCCCTCCTCTGTTATCCACTTTGGGCTTAATTACTCGTTCATCTAAGTGTGTGCTTTGTGTGTGCTTTTATTTGGCAAATGTTTGAGAGTCAAAGAAAAATACAAGAAGTCTTCAGCTAATGGTACAGTTTGGTAAAAATGATAGAGAATTGCTTTACTTTTGGCAATGTCTTGTTGTCAGCTGTGAAGTTTCCTCATTTTAACAAAGAACTAAATGCCTTCCGTTCCGGTTTCAAAGCTGGATTTGTATTCTAATTACAGAGTTACAATTAAAATGATGAGTCACCATGAGCTGCACTGAAAAGCACAAAAGCCTTGCAACTGGGTTAGGGAAGTGAGCCACAAAAATATAATGCTGGTTACCCAATTCTCTGTGTCATTGAACCTGATTCAGTTTTGTGAGAAGCTTTCAAAACATGATGATTCCATGAGCATGGCAGAATAATTAGAAGGAAAGAAAAGAAATCGAAGGTAAATAGTTAAGCGACATTTAGGAATTACTATAAATCAATGGGGTGTTCTTAAATCCCCAATGATAAAAAACATCTTATTTGTGAAAGTTAATTATGTTCATTATAATTATCATCGTATTTTGTTGGGTATATTTATAAAGAAACTTATCCAAAATCAAATTTTTATAATACAATTTTTTCGCATGCAAATCATACGAAATGTTTGCACTTTTTTTCTACAAAGTGATATGAAGAACCAAATGGAAATCTTGTAACGTTCGCGATGTACCGTTACAAATCAAAAATAAGCTGGTAAAATAGATAAAATCACAGGTTTACTTAAAAATAACTTCTATAAAGGGAAATGTTCATTATTTTGTTGTGGTTTAAGAGTTTTCTCTTTTCAATTACTCGCCACAACTCGCAGACTTTTTAAATTTTGAAGCTGAAGTCAAACAAGTCTTCTATATGTTGTATCGTTCGCGATGCATTGTGTTCTACAAACGAAACGACAAGTTCTTAGAATAGTACTGGTAAAATGCATTGATCGTGAAAACAAACTTTCAAAACAAAACTCAAAATAATTTTGCATAATTTTTTCCACCTAATGATGTACGAATGTGCCGTTCGCCATCCTGGAAATGATTTAGTGGTGCCCAGGCAATATATTGAGATGTTTAAATTGCATTTGTGTAAATAAGAAAGAGAACAAAGTGTTTAAAAATGAAGATAAAGAACAATAAAAATGTTTTAAATATTGCCTTAAAAAAAGCAATGACTACAAAAAATTACAATGTGACCGAAATGGTTTAATGTGCGTGTGCCGACAGAGGCCTGGCAGGACAGAGACATTTGCTGACTTGCTAGTTAGGGTTGTGTGCCCCAACTTTACAAATAACTTTAAACGTTTCTTTTTTAACATAGCACTCAGTATTTATTTCTACTTAAAAATAAGTTAATTTGAATGCATTTACAACATTTTTATTTACTTTAAACTTTAGATTAATGCTAGCATCCCAAAATTGTCAGTAAAGAGTAGCATTTAAAAAATAAATTAATTTTGTATATTACAGAGTTTTAGTCTGAATAACTAGGTAAATATTAAATTCTGTTATATTATATATTTTGTATCCCATATTAAAATAGCTTCCCATGCCAGACCCCAAATTACATATTAAAATCACATCACCTTCCTATGTACACTTTTTTTATTTCGATTTTCGTTATAGGTTGTCTTGTTATATAAGTTTATACAATTCCATAGTTCATAGTTCTCTGAATGCATCCCGTATAATGTGATGGCATCAATAGAGTATTTCAACAAATTTCATATTTATACTATTCAATCCATATATGTAGTAACAAAATCTTTGTTAATTAGCCTAACTAAACCAATTCAACGTTAAGGAACCAGAAGATTAAAACTTACAATAGCCAATACTAGACATAAATAAATGCATGCGAGTGTGAGTGTGAGTGGGTGTAGGAATAAAATGCAATGCTGGTGACACTTAAAGAATGCTACAGAAGTGAGGGTGCTAATGAGGCGATATTCATGCAAGTGACCTCTCTCATATCAGACCGACTGAATGCGGGGACCAGACCACACTGAAGGCCCTGTTGAACATCCTCTTCAGCTTGTGCAGGCCGAAGAGCAGCATCCAATAGCACATGATCAGCACAAAGATGCCCACGAAGGTCACCAGACAACGCTTCGGCTGGTTCCAGTCCAGGATGGGGTACACGTAGGGATTGCCAAATCTGCAGGAAATTAGGTAACTGATCAGTATGGAAGCAGCCTTAATGCGGGTTCAGTACTCACTCATCTGTGCCTCCGCAGAAGTGATAGATGAGGGTGAAGACAAAGAAGAAGATCGCCAGGCTCATGCTGTACACCATGTGAAGGATCCTCAGCGGAAAGGCCACCACCAGGAAGTCGATCAGCATCATCACAGTGTTCAGTCCGTGGGTGATAATACTAATGGCTGGGAAGCGCATGGGTTTGTCTGCAAAATCGCAAAATCATTTTAATTGGGTCAATCATGGGATCACAAGCACTGACTCTACTTACTCATCTTGCCATGGAGAAACACCCAGTAGACCGTCGATATAATCAGCGCCAGTGACAGCGTCATATTGTACAGCCACCAGTATATCTTCAGGCCTCTGGAGGTATCCGCCTTGTTACCGGACTCCTGCACCAGGCTCCGGGTGTTCCTCAGATCAAAGTGCCAGCAGGTGACCTGCACAGCGGAGATCAGCATTGTGATCGTGCACAGTCCGTATCCCCAGTTGGTCATGTAGATGAAGAACTTGCCATCGCAGAACTGAACTATAATGCACATGATATATACTCCCAGGAAGACCAGGGCCCAGAGCCATCGGTAGAGCAGGTATAAGGCATTGGTATCGTCTTTTTGCCACTGTTTGGAAGAGGGAACAATTGAGATGGGTTACAATTTATTAATGAGGTACTTATAGTATTTCTAAATTCTTCGTAACTTTCAAAGTTATTCCCTTAATGATTGATTGACTGAGAGCTTAACAGAATGTGCGTTGCAGTTGAACTATTCAGTTCTAAGCTCGCTTACATTGTTGGTGGTCAGATTATTGAACCTTCTATGGAAATTCCCATTGGCCCTTATCGCGGTCAATTATTAACCATTACATGATGATCCGTTGCCGGGTTATGTAATATGTGTATTAATTTAAATATTCCACACCTTTGCCCGCTCAAATTAACAAAAACAAGCCATAAATGATTATGGCATCTCCTATCACGACTTTCTGCTTATCACTCACAATGACGTAGCCAGAATTGGGCCCGTCTAACTAGTCACACATTGTTTGGCCTTCGAACCGGAGTCTCTGCTTACGCGTGCCTAATACTAATTAAATTAGTTTGATTTGTACTTAAATTGTGCGGAAATGGAATCAGTTGAGGCGATAGATTACGCGGGCCTCCATGGTTGTTGATGGGCACCGTCTGATTAGGTCCGGCTGGCATATTTATGGCGGTTGCTCCAAAACTATATTATTGTCTGGTTCCCTGTTTGCTTTGATTAGCTTTCTATGGCCGAAATATGTGTAATTCTTTTATGGCAGAATTCCCAGAACTTTTGCGTCGAGTTGGGGGTTAACTTTTGGGGGCGAATCGCTCGGGGTATTTTTCAAAATGACTCACAGTGTGCGAAATGTGATTAGCTGAAAAATATGTTTATTTTGACTGCCTATTAATAATGCTTGCAGTCATAATGAAACGTATAAAATGAGTGATTGCTCTGCCCAAAGTTCAAGAGAACTAAGGTATTCTTATCGCAGACGGTATCTAGATAGAGTAAGATTACCAACACTTTTGTGTTTACTCGTTTGTTTGTAGAATTGTGGTTTAAATTTTGTTGTGTGATTTTGTTTGCACAGCTTTCATTCATAAACATGATGAATACATAACTTTGGGCCAATATGGGTTACTGTTCTGACGTTACTATAAAGTGTGGCTCTGCCATTCATTGTGACTGGCTCAGAACGCTCAACACTTGAGTGATCTATGTGGGCACAGCTTTTAGTTAAGTTACGCTAATTAAATTCGAATGAATTAACATTGCTGGCGTGTATGCTCTCCTGGTGGAGCCACTCTAATTAACATTTTTTATGCAATTCTCCTTTCATTTTATGTTGTATTCTAACTAGTAAACATTCGCGGATTACCCAATGACTCTTGTAGATTTTTTTTGGCAGTTTTTTGTGACGTTGCTATGACGTTTCTATGAAGTTTCAATGACGTTGTGGGATATTAATATTACTTATTATTACTGATATGTTTACATTTTTATACAGAGTTCTGTTCTATATGAAGCTTTTAATTTTATCACACACTTTCTTTATTAATTTTGTAAAACATTCCCTCCCTAACTGGTGTTTTTCTTATCATAAATATTTTTTTTTTTTGCACTTATCTAGATGTCTGGCAAATAGTAGTTCAGAAGTACGTCATTGCGTGTTTTAAACAGGAATTCGGCGAATTTTTTCAGAATGTCGGGGTCACCCTCCCTTTTTTAGTTGTTGTACAAATAAGGTTTTTATGTACATATATTTGTTTCTGTTTCGGAAACACGTGCCTCGTTTAAGGCTTTAATGATGTCACATTAACGGTTGCACCTCCTCAAAGCTTACTAATGCCGGGGTTTACAATGTTTTAGTTATATTTTTTTTAGCTACTGCTGTTTGAACTGATCGTATGATACCACCTGAGCAGTTACAGCACCGATAAGGTGGCAGTATTTAAACTGTAATTAAGGGGAAGACACTCTCCTCACCTGCGATCTGTAGAACAGATGAACGCGACTGTATGAGAAGCCGAAGTTCGCCCGCTGTAATTCCTTGTTGAAGCATTTGCAGAAGTCGTCGAAAAGTTGCATGGTTTCATATAATTATTCTACTTTATTTTATTTAATTTTTTATGTTTTGTTTTACACTTTTATCGCTGGCAGGAATTGTTGTGTGGGGGAATTTGCGAGGAGGGGAGACTTCCGACGCGAGTCGCTTGTGACCGGCAACTGGCGTCGAAAACCTTTTTCGTGTGACTTTGCCAGTGCTTTCGAGTTATGTTTACGACGCGCACGAGCACCGCGAGAGAGGTACGGAGAGAGAGAGAGAGTGGAGAAAGAGGTGGGAGAAGGAGCGGATGAGGAGGAGGAGAAGGAGGTTCCTCGATCTTGAGACTCTCCGATTTTCGGAGTCTGGAGGCGCGCGCACTCGGTCACAGCCAACGGCGGACTGACTGATAGTTAGATCGATTCGCAACGCGATCGCAACTCGGTGATCACTCGGCGCACGATCACTTTGCACATCGGATGCCTAACGGGAAATGGGAAAACTGACAACTGGCGTATCGGGCTTTATAGCTTTATAGGTTCAAGCATGGCTTTATAGCGACATCGCCGCTAAATTCAATTAAATATGTGGAGCAGCCGCCCGCCAAAAGAGTGTCGGGTGGCAGAAGCCGGCCGATCGCTGGTGGGAACCGTTTTACACAAGATAATATTGTATCAGTGATCACTATTGACAGCTGGAGTGCGCCGCGACGCACACACATCTGTCACCATTGACACCAGCACTGAACTTGAAGCCACAGAGGTCGCCCAATTAAGATCGCCATTAAGCAGTATCAGCCAAAAATGCGAGAGCCCCAATTACCGTGCAGCAGTCGGCGATAGAAATTCCCGCTGACCTACATTATCCCCCGATGGCTCAAATACCCGTCTAGCGATAAGCAGAGTGGGTAAAAGTTCCGCCTTATCTAATCCTTGGAGAGAGCTTTTACGCACTTCAAAAATCGCTAATTGGATTTTAATTAAATATGGCCTTAGATAAGAAAGATTTTCAGTACAACTCAGGTTAATATTATATTTTTAAATTGAAAGGAATATTTAAAATAATTGTGTTTACTTCTAATTATTTTATATTAATACCATGTTTAAGGATTTAATTCTCAAAAGTACTGAAAGTTAAATTGGTCTAGACAATATATATTTAATTTATGAAACAAGATAGTATTGGGATCACAAACTTTGTTTGTTTTTTAGTCCCTAGCAAGTAGATTTCGGGGAAAATGCTATTGACGTAAAAGGGCGTTTGCGCGATAATAATTTTTTAAGAATAACATATGTTATCGCAGGGCCTTTACAGAGAAATAAAGTTCCTAAATTAATGGAAAGTGGATCCACTTTAATCGCAGATTAATTATATTACTCAGAAGCTTTTTAAAGCAATAATTAAAAAACTGGTTTTTTACGGTATATATGCGCTTAAGTAGCCATACATACTTAATATATAGTCAGGGGAATAAAGTCTGAGTACTGATCTGATACCCTGTTGAGATAGAAGCCAAACACCCCTCACCAATTCTCTCGCTGGCATATTTGCGCAATTGAAATTGGATCAATTTACCCATTTAATAAACGCCCAGCATCGATTACATATCGACATTCCGGCTAATTTGCATATCGTTCCCGACATCGAATTCGCAGCACCTCGATCGCACCCCGGTCATAACATCGATGGGGTTACGGGTTCGTTACCCCAATATCTGACCTTGCCTTTGGACGGACGGGAACCAGTGATCGAAAGTGTCGTCGGCACTTGCTGTAACGTTAGCGGTGGACACCAATTGAACTTGCCTCTTTATTGCATAAATAAATTATAATTGAATTTCGATTGAAGATTGGCACTTCGCATTGATTCCTTCCTCTGTGGGAATAGAGGAATTGAATTGCTCGACTATAAGCTTAGATTTTTGAGGAATATTCCAGTGATTACATTAAATGGAAATCAGAGATTACTTGTTTATAGAGAAGTGGAAAGTTTTCTTTCGATTTCAAGTAGTGCCGTGGAAGTCAGATAACATCCACTGAAATTGAATCAAAGCCGAGTAAACAATGGAAATTATGAGAATTTTATGTACCTCTGGGGCTTATAGGAATTGAAAGTTATAAGTAAAGTGGTGTGACTCCTATACTTTACCTTTTACCATTAAGAAACACCCTGTATTGATAAAAGCTTTATCAAAGTTCTCAAATTTTTTGCTCTCTTTGTACATTTGTCAAGGTAATCTATGATTCATTACACTGGCCTTCACAAATGGGGTTTCCCAGGTAAACACAAACATTTTTTTTTTAATTTTCTTTCGAAATTAGTAATTAGTATCAAAAGTCGAATCAAGCTAGCTACTTTTATAATTTAATCTAAACGTAATATGATACAAACTTTTCAGATATTAAACCTTATACGGAAATTTCGTACAACAAATGTACATAATAATAAGGTTTATAATTAATAAGTAATATAAAAATAATAACTCATATAGAAATGTTTAAAAGTTCCCTCACCTGGAGCATATCACGATTCGCCAACATGATACATTTCCCAAATGAGTTTGATTGAAAGCAGGACATATTGGAGGTAAGTACTCTAGTAATGGGTAATGGATGTAATTGAGGTAAGTACTCTAGTAATGGGTAATCTAAAAATGCAAACTCATTAGAGGAAGAATGAGTTTGCATTTTTAATTTATGATAAGATAATCTATGATGTATTTACTATAGATCGTCATTATATACATATGTAGGGATGGAGTACTTTTTAAAAGAATTTTGGACGTGCAGATATCTAATATCTATGAAACCGATTTTTGACTACTACAAGGATTTAAAAATATACTAAAACAATTTGTAAAACTTTTTTTTAGGTAAGTATCGCATTAAGCATTAAGATTTTCCTTAAACCCCAAGTAGTGACTTAGATTTTATTGGAATTAGCGAAAGTATTTGGCGGTATATTTTTTCGTATGAATGGTTTTTTTGGCGGACTCTTATCGCGTCTGGGTCTGGAGGGGGCGAGTCTGTCGGCACTTGGCTTGTCACAGAGGAAAAACCGTCAACACTTGAGGAACACGAGTGTTTATCAATAGTTTTATGGCCGAACTTGCATATGCGAAAATTCCCAAAAATGTTTAAAAATTCAGGGCCATCGATCGGTGGAGGGTCTCCGCCCAATTGGGATATTAATGAGTTGGGAAAATTCCCAGCCATTGGCCGGTGCTTGGGTTCAATTTGGGCACCGCATCGGGTCGAGCTTGTCCACATCCACGTCCGAGCTGCTGGCCTTATCGGAGGCGTGCGAATTAGACGTAAACGGTGCTTGTTCGGGTGATAAAGACCGAGATAGCCGGCGCGGTTCCTATCACACTTCACGATTACCCCGATTCTGGCCGAAACGATTTGCGGAAAATATGGGCCTCGACTCAGAGTACTCGACACCTGCGGCGCATGGTTCCATCAGTCTGCGATCTACCGGCAAGGCGCTCACCTGCTCTGGACTCTTGTGGCCCTCCTAGTCCAGCGAACCCGACGACGCGTCCACCCAGCCTCCAGTATGCGCGACAAGAGCCAGGAGCCCTGCTGTCTGCCCCTGAAGGAGGAGTTCCAGCGCTCCAAGTTCTCGCTGCATCACGATGATCCTGGTGCCTTCTGCCGGTCGCAGTGGCAGAAGGGGGACCGCAACCTGTTCTGGCTCCTGTACCGATGGCTCCTGGCGGCCTTCTTCGCCGCCGGTGTCATCGGCAGCATGGTGGACTCCTTCAACGGTGGCCGCTGGTTCATCTACCTAACGGATTGGGGCTTCTCGCTGTGCTTCTATTGCTGCACCTATGGCGCTGTGGTGGCGACGATCTACTTCATCAGACCCTCCTACTTCGGTGAGTAATGGTTGTGGGCGACACACCTTTGTTGCTGTTGGTAAATAAAGGATTTAATAAACATATAACTGGAATATTTGTATTTTTATAGCTCCTGGAAGTTGGGCATTGAGGATTTACTGGATCTCCCACTATACAACTGTAGTGCTTGCCATGCTGATTACCCTGGTTTTCTGGGCTGCCCTCTATCCGTGTAAGTTAACCCTGTCAGCCACTCAGAATCTTAGATCAAATATTAATCTATTATATCTAAATATCCTTGTAGCAATGCCTGAAATGGGTGCTGAGCTGTACAACCTGTGGGCCCATGCCTTCAACTCGATTTTCATGATCTTTGACTGCTTCATGGTCGCCTTTCCAACTCGGATCATGCACTTTGTGTATCCCTTTATTGCTGGCATCACCTACGGGATATTCTCCTTGATATACTTTTGGGCCGGCGGGGCTGATCCGTGAGTAGATAGTCGAAATAAAAGTATTACTCTATTACTAATGTTCTAACACATCCCCAGGATGGGCAATCGATACATCTACTTCATCTTGGACTGGGAGCGACCGGGCCTGGCCATTGGAACTGTTTGTGGATGTGTGGTTCTGGTCAGCTGCTTCTGTGTCCTGGTATTTGGTTTCTACAGATGGCGTATCTCGATGTACAAATGCTGCGGCAAGACACCTGAGGAAATTCCAGCCACGTCAGCCCCTCCTCCCATGGAGCCAAGGCAAATTGCTTGAAAATTCTAGAATATGTAAATGCTCCCCTTTAGGGGAGTTTTACCAAAGCAATAGAGGGGGTATTGTATTTCCTTGAGGAATTTTGAAGTTAGTCTTGCCGCTAGTGCATTAATTATCCTAGCTTTTACAATCGAAGTTGGAGGAGGTATTGGCCTCTATTTATTTAAAAGCTTAAACTTAAACAGCCTGATCAAAAATATTTATTATATATTTCCTTTAATAAACCATAATACTACAAAATGCATTCTTATTTGTTTAATATGAAAGTCATATAAGTTACTATTTTCCGAAACTTGTATTAAAATTCAAGAAAATCTTTTAAAAGGGATTTTTTTTTGAATCTAATTAATTAAATGAATCTATCTATCTATGCTTAATGAACACGAAAAAAAGAAAATGTTGACAAATGTTGCTAGAAACATGTTGAGCAACACACATTGGTGATGTCAACACAGAAGAAGACGAAGAAGCAGAAACTTTATTGTTTAATAACTTTCATGAATATCAACCGATTTTAATCAAATTTTTAAAGGACGTTCGCACAAATGCATTTATATGATATCTATTTACTTTAAACAGAACATCATCACTTGTAGGTTTTCGTGATTTTAGAGGGTGGTAGTGGGCGGGGTAAAATTTGAAAACAAACTTGATCTGCCTGCAACAGATTAGAATGTTGTCTCCAAATTTGGTAGCTTTAGCGCTTATAATCTCTGAGATCTGCTTGCTCAAACGGACGGACGGAAAGACGAAAATACGGATATACGGACAGACGTACCAACGGGTACCGAGTATAACTAAATCATACTTCGAGAAAACGTTTATATATAACAAGTAAGAAAGCTACAGTCGACTGTGCTCGACTGTGAGTTACCCGGTACCTAAACGTTTGCGCTTCACACTAAAAGGCAATTTAAAATTTTACATACGCTATAATAGTCTACTTCGATACTTCTTAAAATAAATCGCCTCTCAAATTAGCTCCCGACCTTAACAATTTAATGTCATACTTAATAATGAATGATACATTTTATAGGAACACATAAAAACCCGCTCGATCGCCGTCAAAAAATGAATTATGTTATTTTTTGTCATTTCTTGCTCTATTCTTTTGTCATTTCTTCTGCAGTTGGCGCCATTATATCGCACGGCCAAGGCTCGAATGCGCCACCTGTCGGCTACAGCTTGCAACAGCAGTGCCTTAGGGCGGTGTGTTAAAATTCAAACCTTATTGCTAATATCTCCCATGATTATCATCCGATTTTATTGAAGTTTTCAGGAACGTCCGTCTCTATTTTATTAATTTATTGTATCTATTAACTTTAAGCCGAAAATCACGCATATAGCTAATATAACGTTTTTATGATTTTCAGGGGCGGAAGTGGGCGTGGCCAAATTTGATCTGCGTGCAACAAATTCCAATGTTGTCACCAAATTTGGTAACTCTAGCTCTTATAGTCTCTGAGATCTGTTGTTTCACACGGACAGACAGACGGACAGACGGACAGTCGGACAGACGGGCATGGCTAAATCGACTCGGCTGGTGACGCTGATCAAGAATATATATACTTTATAGGGTCGGAGATTTCTCCTTCTGCCTGTTACATACATTCTCGGTTGGCACTAACTTATAATACCCTTGTACCCTATGGGTTCCGGGTATAAATATACAAGACCAATTTTACTAGAGTCCTAATCAGAGTTTCTCTAGAATTTCCGCATTTTACTGATTTAATATTTGTAAATACATATGCACATAGGAAATTTTTCTTATGAATGATATAGTCAAGTGCCCAACAATGATAACAGGTGAGATAGCAGCTGTTTTTTTACTACTAGGCGAATTGACTTCATGTCAATCACCTGAGGTGTATGTGTATCAACACTAACATTGTACCTATGTTTGTACATAAACTTATCACCTATATATTCGAATTTCGGCCGGTATCAATGGCAATCACAAGTCTTTTGTAATATTTTATATCCCCCCACAACTCAGTCAGGTTGATAGTGGAAATACAAGTGTTAGTTTTAAGCTAATCCCTATCTTGGAAATTTTACTTGATAGGCACTTTCGTAATTCTGATTTCTGTATTTGTATTTTCCGAAGCTATATAAGATCTTATCAAACAGATAGACAGTTAGCTATTAATCCTGGATCTAAAATCAGTTTCTATTCTGCAAATTTTTGCACACTCATTGCTAGTAAGGTAATTCATAATTGCCTTGTCACTAGAGCAGAAACATACGACACTTGAGGATTATCAGAAATTCCTAACCAACTCACTTGCTTATACATATGTATATGTGCATATGGAAACCCCGAAAAATGTGCTTTTAAATTCCAATGACTGCCACCGCGGCTGCGCCAGAAAGGAGATTAATGTGCCTCGTCTCGAAGTTCGATTTCGTTGACCACTCCGACCGACCTTGTCCACGTTGGGGGTCTTATCGGGGGCGTGCACCGCTGCCGAATCAGACATAAACGGGGCTCTCTAGGATGATAAGGATCCTGATAATTCATACGGCGTGTATCACCCGATTGCCCCCTATTAAGCGTACTGAACACCTGGGCCTCCATCAGTCTGTGTTCAGCCGACAAGGCAGTCACTTGCTTTGGTTTCCTTACTGTCCTTCCAAGTGCAGCGAATTCAATCCAGACATGGGCGATAAAGGCCAGGAGTCCTGCTGTCTCTCCTTGAGGAAGGAGTTCCAGCGCTCGAAATTCTCGCTTTATCACGAGGATCCCGGAGTCTTCTGTCGCTCGCAGTGGCAAAAGGGAGACCGTAATATAATATGGGTCTTGTACCGATGGTTACTGGCCGCCTTCTTTGCCGCCGGAGTCATCGGGAGTATGATTCAGGACTTTAACGGCGGTCGCTGGTTCATTTTCCTCACCGACTGGGGATTTACACTGTGCTTATTTACCTGTACGTTTGGGGCTGTAATCGCAACCATTTACTACATTAACCCCTCCTACTTTGGTGAGTAAAGATTGCGGTTAAAAGTGCATTTTTAACAGCCAATGATACCTTCAGAACCTGGCACTCGGTCCTTAAAGATCTTCTGGGTCTCTCACTATACAACATCTGTGCTGTCGATGCTAATTACCCTGGTCTTCTGGGCCGCTCTTTCATCTAGTAAGTTGTGCTCTTAGGCCTGCCAAGAATCTTAGTTAATTTAATTGTCAATTTTCCCTAGCCCAGCCCGAAATTGCCGGTGAACTCTACAACCTGTGGTGCCATGCCTTTAACTCGATATGCATGGTCTTCGACTGCTTCATGGTGGCCTATCCTGCCCGCCTCATGCACTTCATCTATCCCTTTTCCGTTGTGCTCATCTTCCTGGTGCACTCCTTGATCTACTATTGGGCTGGAGGCACTGATATGTAAGCGGTGGCTACTTGCAATATTCTCAAAGTGTGTTACTAAACGTATTGCTACTCCAACAGGGACGGGAATCGGTTCATCTACTACGCCCTGGACTGGGCACGTCCTGGCCTAGCAATTGGGTTTGTGTGCGCCAGCCTGGCCCTGATCTGCTGCTTTTCCCTGCTGGCCTTCGGCATCTACCGATTGCGGATCTCGATGTACAAGTGTTGCGGAAAAAGTCAAGAACCTGCTTTCCATAAATCATCCCTAGCTGTTTGACTCAAATTCTTTAATTTTTAATCGGTTTCAAAGCCATAGGTTAGTGCATAGCTATAGTTAGGCCATTTTCTGGACCACCGCAAACTGCAGCGATTGGATTTGGTTGGACCACTTCTCCAGAGCGTTGTAGCGCGAGGCGCTGCTGTTGATCTTGTCCAGCTGAAGCACCTGGTTCACCTGGTCGATGCGTCCCTTGATGGTGCTGGAGACGAAATAAAACTTAGTTAAGATCTCAACTTGAAAAGGCGTTACTATCTTACTCATCCAGAATGCAGGAGACCAGCAGACTCTCAACTTCCGCCGGCTCGATGTTCAAGGCATTGGCAATGAAGGGTATAGCGATGTTTTTGTACGGCCTAATCAGCTTAATGAGCACCTGGGTGCGAATGTTGCGCAACAGGTCCTCGATGTGCTCCCGAATAAACTGATCGGCCATTATGTTGCTGCGGTGCTGGCGCAGGATGGTCTCGAACTCGTTAATGTCGTTGTTTTGATACGAGTTGACGAGATTGGTCATGGCCAGGATCTCGGGATCGTTCTTATACGGCTTGGCCTCCTGGGAATCGAAGGGATTGATGCCAGATTTCATCAGCCTTGAATGGAGTTTGGATCGTTACTTATTCTCATGAATTTTTGAATTCCCATTTATCTTACATGTTGGCCAAAACCAAGTACTTCAAGCAGGTGGTTCGCCGGGGTGACCCGCTCTCATCGTAGTTCTTGAACGCCTCAAAGAAGTCGGTGTGCGCCTTCTCGAACTCGCCCTCGCGAAGGTGCATTTTACCGCCACACTCACGGATCACCCCCATGATCAGGGGATGCGGAATGGCCGACTTGATGTGCAGCGACTGCTCGTAGAGGGCTTTAAGCTTTTTGTTGTTCTTCTGCACCGTGTACATCTGGATCTCCAGGGCATAGATCTCCAGGAGCTGGGTGCCCTTCTTCAGATCGTCCTCGCCATCGTCAGTCTGGCAGCTTTGGTGCAGCTGCTTGAGTATCTTCTGCAGCTTGGTGAAGTCGCTGCGGTCAAAGTAGAGCTTGCCCAGCTTCGTATTGGTCTTGAACCAAAGACGATCGTTTTTGGCATCGCGCAGGGCGTCCAATGTGGTCTCGTAGAAGTTCTGGAGCAGGGCCATCTGGAATAAAGGGAATTCTGTTGGTAAGAGTTTGTAATCACCCCTCTGATGGGGAACTTACATTCTTCGATGTGGATATATAGTCCAGGATCGAGTTGATGCTCTTTTCCGAGTGGTTTCTGGTCACTGCGCTTTTAATATAGGTCAGAAGCTGCTTATAACGCACCATCATCTCATCGTAGTTGCACTGCAAGTTGCCAGCATTAGAGAGACTCATTGAGAACCGATAGCCACTTTCTTACCAGTCTAAAGTTAATCTTAATCATTTGCTTCAGTGCCTTGAATCCCCATTCTCCCTTCTCGCCGTTCTCCAGGTCGAGCACCTTCTGGAAACTGGCCAACGCAGCCTTCGGCTCCTCCTCCTTCAGCGCCTTACTGTTGTAGTACTGATTCTCCAGATCCACATCCGGCTCCGAGTTGCTATCCTCGGAGTATTCCTACAATGGCAAATTCAGCAATTTGAGACACAAGAAGCCGGCAGCAAATGGGGGTTTCCCAATCTGCGGAGATGCGGGATTTCGTACCAGTCCATAATCCTCGTCGTCGTCGCACATGAAATCGTCATCGTTGTCCGACATTTTGCAGTTGCGAATTAGTATGTAGTAGTGGAGTAAATGTGAAATAAATCCTGTTTGCAAAAAACAAAGCAGATTAAAGTGTGACCGCCAGCTTTTTCACTTATAATGCTAACAGCGGGCAGCAAAAAACTGGATTTTTGGCTTCCCGTCAGCTGGTAACATGAAGATGCATTGCCAGACTGTTCTAGGCAGCGTTGCCAGACCTACAGGAAATGATGTGCTTTTTTTAGCTATTTTTGAGTAAGTGTGACCTCTTGTGGTGGGGGAGAAATTCCGCTCCTTTTTCTTGCGAATTTCAGCATTATGATTGGAAAAACTGGCGAGCACACTGCACTTTCTGCGCGCCCTATTGGAGTCTCATTGCCCGTATTAGAAAGTTCTTTTTGGAAAAATTCAAAATTTTGACCTGCTGCGTCTAAAATACTTTGCCATTCCCTACCTAAGGGATGAAGTGGAACGTTTCATCAACGATTCATCAAAAAACTTCAATGTTGTTGATGAATCATCGATTAAATTCCATAGAAACTGTTGATGATATTAACATGGGCATGTCCTAGGCTGTCATCAGTGACAAATTCATCAATGATTCATCGATTATTCATCCACACTTCATCGATGATTTATCAACATTATTTTTGAAGAGAGATATTGAACCAGAGAAAATTGAGAGCGAGAGAGTCGGTTTTGAAACGATTGAACGATAGAGTCGGTTCGACCGAAGCCGAAGTCGGCGCGTTGATGAAACGTTGGTGACAACGGCCTATTGATGACAACTGGTACTGCAGGGTATGTTTGCGGACTCGATGATTTTCGATGTTTAAAAAAAAAATTTGTGATCGATGCATCGATGTTTTCATCGATGTTTCTCTAGTTGAATCAACTAGCCACACACCCAGATCCTGCTGATTTTCCAAGCCCGGGCCCACATGCCGCGTTCTTGTCTTTAATTTCGAGAGTCAATGGGAATCGGGAAATCGGAATGCGGGCAAACTCCAGGACACACGGCGCAAGTGGCAATTGTTGCTGAGGAGAAAACGAACTTCTGATGAGCCAATTATCACGAAAACAAAATCATAATCCTAACAATATCGTTATGCAGTAACAGGATCAGTATATTCTTAAAAATAAAAGGCAAAGGACATAAATAATCGAAGAAGAACTTGCTATATTATGGAAACATTTGATTGCAGTTGGCTGATTTTTTAAATTTTCAAATTTGATGACCATAAGGAAAGTTTCGATAGTCGATAGCTTTAATCGGAACTAGTAAATCGCCAAAGAACCTTTCCTGTCAGTCCACCAAAGGGTATAAAAGCCGGGTCTCTTGCGGCAAGAAATCAGTTCTCGGTGAATCGAGCAGCAGTCAAGAGCTCGTTTCCTTATTTATTGGAGGCTTAAATATTAATTTGAATTTATTTTAAACGATCGCTTGTGTATATTTATTTTAATTTTTATTGATATATTGATATTTATTTTAATTTTTTAATTTAATTTTGTTCGAAGGGATGTTTGAAGACATATTTTTGCTGAATGGATTTCCTTTTTTTAAAGACTTCGACACGAACACACTACGACACGAGCACACAAATTTGAATGTCTAATTAGAATCAAGAACAATAATTGACATAATATAAAAATAATTTCTCGGCTCACTTGGATTTCGATGCAAAGTTTTACCTCTAAAGCTGGAGAAGAATCGATGTTTTTAGTAATAAAACGTCAATACTATCGATGATTAGTCTTGGTAAATTTAAATAGACTAAATTGTTCAAATCTTAATAAAAAATAAAAAGGGGTGCGTCCAGCCTACGCACGACAGAAGTGAAACTTCTAGTATTCCTCTCTCTCTCTCTTATCATTTCATTATCTCTTATTTTCTGTCTAAGGTTAGTTTGAAGATTAGAGGTTTAATAATTCAAGGACGAAGCATGGATTTTTGTATCTAATATTTTCTTATAGATGAATGACGATCGATTAATGTATAGTTCCAAAAATGATCAATTTATTTACAAGTATGCAATAATACATAATTAACAATATTATATTTAAAAATTACAAAGAAAATACAATGACAATTTACCTATCATGTGACATTTTCAGTATCAATTTCATGAATATCATTTCCTAATGCCGTGATAATTGGGTTATGGTAACTAAAGTGCGAGATATATACATACATACATGAGCACTCAAATCCTTAATGAATCGTGCAAAAACTGCATCGATTGTTGTCCCGTGTCTAGTCGTGCTAATGTTCCTATCATTTACAATATCCAAATTGAGGGTGTTTTTCAAAAAAGTTCAAAATCTCATCAGATTCTTCCCTCGCGAATTTAACATTAAAATCTCCCGAAATAATCATAGGAATTTCGTGATATTTCTTATTCAATAACTTCGAACCATCCTCTGTGCATGGCAGAAGCACGTGGTGGATAAAATCTTTGATATCTGTAATCGATTTACCTGGTGAGATATAAATTGACACCATAATAATTTTTTTCCCATTAGCCAGAGAGCATTCTGCAGCACACAAATCCCCAACGGAGGATTTATGACTAGAAACAAATTCATGGTTACGGGCATGAACGTCATTATGTATTACCACAACATGTGGAGTCTATTTACATTTTGATAAATACCTACACCGCCCTCTCTAACATTGGGTCTCTTGTATTGTACAATGCAATCAAAATTTGTAACATTAACATGCCTGTCATCGTCAAGCCAAGTTTCGGAAAGCATCAATATGTCCGAATTGTTTAAAACATTACCTCGAAAGTCTGATGCATGTTTGTTAATACTTTGACAATTGAATGAAAATATCGTCATATCTCCTTTTTCAATATATTCTAACAGTACTTGATCGAGAGTTTTTAAACGTACCGTAGAAGTCTGTCAAATTCTCTTCTCAATTGAGCGTCGTCCGTGATGAAATAAAACTTGATTTTCTGCAGGCACAATAAAGAGACCTTCAGGACTTGTAACTCTTGATAAAGCTACATAAACCAAGGATTGCGAATGTTTCTTGCTATACGTATACACAACACTATCGTATGTTCCTCCTTGCGACTTGTGAATAGTCATTGCGCATGCTGGCTTATTTCTACTTCTGTAAATGAATTTGTTTTGTCACAGAAATAATTTCGGCTTAAAAAGCGTCTTCTCGCTCAAGTACGCATACACACACGTGCTCACATGCGCATTCTATTTTTAGATTTTTACGCTCTCAACTTTGTGCTAGCGCGCTGAGAGCGAGAGAGGATAGAAAAGGAGAGGAAGATCGTTCGCCAGCGGTGAGAGAGGGACAGGAACTACGCGCATTTTCGTGTCGGTCATGAATCGGTTTTACTCCGTCCCTGAAAAACCATAACGCACCTAACGAAGTTTCACTTCAAAAAACTGCTATATCTCAAAATTTATAGAAATACGTTTAAAACAAGTAAGAAAGCTACAGTCGACTGTGCTCGACTGTGAGATACCCGGTACCTAAACGTTTGCGCTTCACACTAAAGGCAAATTAAAATTGTACATACATACATTGGCGCCATTATATCGCACGGCCAAGGCTCGAGTGCGCCACCTGTCGGCTTCAGCTTGCAACAGCAGCGCCTTAGGGGGGGTTTTAAAATTCGAACCTT